>LPNX010174167.1:126170-253111 GCA_001517045.1 Pseudotsuga menziesii | reverse complement strand
CCCCCCCCCCCTCCTCTTACCAAACCCACTGGGGGCAGAGGCCCCCAACCTTACATTGTTGTCCCCCCTCCTAAGATAGTCAGAAATCCCCCTGTGTTTCTTGCTCCTCCCAAATGCGTGCTGTGCGATGAGTTGGGCCATGCGACTCACCTATGTCCTCAGTTACCGGCGTTACAGGAATACATGCAACTGCTTGACGATGACCCCACTATCCCGATTGTCCATCTAGATCCAACTCCTATGCCTCACGAAAAATCCCTGCGCACTAACCACTCCTGTGCCTTATGCGGTGTCTATGGGCATTACTCACATCACTGTCCCGATCTCCTCGAGTACAGAGCAGCTCTCTTTGAGATGAACAATCTGGATCTTGAGACAGCACCACCCACCATCGTGGAGATCCACCCCCCGGACTCTTCCTCTTCCGAAGAGGTTAATACCATTTATATGATCTCTTCCACCACTACTCCTTCATTAACCGATTTGACGACACAAACATTCCATACGGATGAGGAAATTCTCGAGGCTCTCACCGCCCCGGATTATCCTTGGGATGACATGCACCATCGTTCCTACTTCCTCCCAAATGAATCTTCCTCTAACAGTGCTACCCAATTTGTAGTTGAATCCAAAGACTTCCTTCCCCCCAAGGTCGACTGGTTCAAGGACCTTATTCTTGCTCCTGACACCTTTGAAGAGGGTAACATGGCCAACATCTCACCTGTCATCCAAATTGATATCGCGGCCCCAGGAAGCACCCCCGAACTCATCACTTTAGGAGCCTCTTGTAGTAAGCAAGAAATTGAGGAATACAACAAACTCTTCAGAGAATTCCGTGATGTCTGTGCCTGGTCCTATACCGACATGCCCGGTCTTGACCCTGCCATTATAGAGCACCACATTGACACATGGCCTGATGTACCCCCTGTTCGTTAGAAACAACGTCATGTTGGGCCACTTACTATTTATAGTCCGTTGACCTTTTTTCGGCCATTCTGAACCCATACGGAGTCTGTTCTCCAAACCGTTTCCACCATTGGAATCAGCACGATGAGACCGTCACGATGGTCACCTCGTTGCATTATTTTTTCTACGTCATTTTTTGCCCATTTTTTAGACACTGCTAGTCGCCTCGGTTTGTGCGCCACTTCGACCGCTCTCCGTTTTTAACACTTTTTATATCGCCAGATTCATTTTTCCGAGCTCGTGATGATGCTTGAGATCATTTCTCGCTCTCACTTGGTACAATTTCAATAGTGTGTCCCGACATCTTGCTACCTCAATGTACGCGCCACATCGGCCGCCATCAGATTGTTCCACAATTTTTACATGAGCCATCCACTCCTGTCACACTGCAAATGTTCCATTATTTTGCCACCATTCGTTCACCCCACAAGGAGGACCACCAGTGTTCCCCCCCCACCCTCGTTCCTGGTCATCATAAATGTCCCTTGATTGAATGCTTCCTCCTTGCCTTACCATTCTATCAATTCAGAGTCTTCTTATTTGCTTTCAGACTCCTTAAAATTGAAAGCAACCACGAGCATGCACTGTCCTGGGCTCGTAAAATCCACACAACAATACCATTCCATTAATTCAGAGTCTTCTTATTGCTTTTAGACTCCTTAAAATTGAAAGCAACCACGATGATGTACTATCCTGGGCTCGTAAAATCCATACAACAGTACCATTCTATTACTTCAGAGTCTTCTTATTTGCTTTCAGACTCCTTCAAATTGAAAGCAACCACGAGCATGAACTGTCCTGGGCTCGTAAAATCCACATGACAGTACCATTTTATATCTACACTTCTTCTAGTTCCCTAACCCATGAAGAAGTCCCCCCGCGCCTCTTGGCGCTATGATCGATCCTCTCGGCAACACCCCCAATCAGGTCGCCTTTGTTCAGAGTATTCTGCAATCTCCTGCAATTTTACCACAGCTTGAGTCTCCCTCAGCCCATTCACCCTCAGATCCCATACCGCTATGATCCCTTTACCACCAGTCAGTCTCATATGCTGCCCGATCATCCCCGCCAATATCATACTCTGAACAAAGGAAGTTTGAGTCCACCCACTCTGCTTGCCCAGTTATTCCCCCCAGTTTATCACTCCTGCCATTAGTACTATCACAGTTCGGTTTTTCACCTCGCGCTCCTGTCAAGGAAACATCATTGCCTTGATAGTTGCAGGTCTCCCTCTATCGACGACAGCCCCTTTATTCCAGAGGATAGACCTAGAGGCCCCTGCGCCTTGGACCCATCACCATCTGTGGTAGGTGCCTACGGACCATTTTGGGAGGAATAATCATTGCCTCTCCGAATAGTTGTTTCTCACATGCTCGACTTCAGCACCTTAATCGCATCGTTGAGAATCGCGCAGGATTTATATCCTTTCCATTATGTGTCGAAGACCTCGGATTTCCCCCGACTCTAGCACATTGGTGAGTCACTTTGGAACGGCCAGTTATATGTTCCCGTGGATGTCCGGGCTGCGTTGGCGATTGTATTCGGAAGCCATCCAGTTCCATGCTTCCTTGAGTACCCAGTTCGGTTCCAGATCAGTGTACCATTACAAGTATGACCATTGTCACTTTGATCCAGCAGCTCATTAGTTCCTTTGGAACCACATTCAGTAGCACTACTGTCATTCCAGTGCATCAGTTGTTCAACTCAGACATGGTCAGCCCAGCAGTATGTTCCAGATTTGTGTCCCTTCTGGACCCTTATGATATACACAGTGGATTTCTATGTATCCTACAGGTCCCCCTTTTCGGGCCTCACAGTTATTTTTATGTATATTGATACGAGCATGGGAATCCCCGCCTCGTCCAGATGATCAGATGATTCCTCATCCATTATTGAGGTTATGTACTTTTCAGTCCTTGCAGTTGGTTTGAGATCGATGTTCCGGGCTTCAGTTGGTTCCTTCTCTTCTCCACACCCCAGGAAAAACAAATATGACTTATGATGTCCATCGTTCATACAATGAGCTCCTGCCCTCGCACATCAGGGGGCAATCTGTTAACACCCAAAAAGGGTTCACTACCTCATCTACCCCATTACATGGCTCATTTGTCCATTTTCCTACCATACTTCCATCAAAAACCCATAAAACCCTCTTTTCCTCCAAAAAATATCCAAAATTCCTCCAAAAAAGCAAAAATCTCCAAAAAGGAAGAAAAAAATATAAAATAATGAGGAAAAGGAGGAAAAAACCCTAAAACAGCTGAAACCCTAAACAGCAAAATCTAACCCTAAACCGACACTCCACCACTATAAATAAGTGATGGAGACCCCTCATTTCATATCCACAATCACAAGTATCCTGCCTCTACCAAAATTGCTCTTGAAACCCTAGCTCATCCTTGAGCTACTTTCACCATTGAGAGCCCCTTTTGGCCCATTTCCACCATTGGAGAAAAAGAAGGAACAGCTTGAAGCTCGGAGCCACCTACTCGGACCAGCGCAAAGGGCTTCACCAACCTCCACATTGGAGGTCAGATCAATAAAAAATCATTCTTTACTTTTTGTTGTTTTGCTTCATGAACATGTTTAGATTAGTTTTTATTTCTATTTAGCACTTTTTATTTTACATTCATTGAACTGCTACTAAGGAATCCATTCTCCTTAGTAGGTGCTCATTCACACTAGCTAGGGGTAAAAACCTAGCAACAGAGTCAAACCCTCTCTTACTCTTACTATTTTCTCTGCCCTGCCTCTATACTCCCGCAAAAACATACCCTATGTTATAATGTTGTACTAATGGTAGGTTTTGAACAATTCTTCATGAACCTTGAACTTTGTACTTGTAAATATAACTCCACACCAAAATATGAGACCCAGGTCTTAGTGAGGCTCTTATATTCCATTGAAGAAGCAACGCATCCCACGTTAGGAGTTAGAGTGGAAGGCGTAAACATGCCATAGGACCTGAAGGGAATTGGAACTTAAAACTAATTCATAATCAGATAATCATGGTAGGGCACTTTCACATTCCACTCAAGCAACATGGAGACATGCTTTATTACCCTTACGAAGAAATAGTTTCTTGTAGGCAGTTCAAATGGGGAATATGAACCTCATCATGATTTTATCTATCCTTTGCTTCATCATAAATGTTCATTTCATGGTCAATTAAATTCCTTCATTTTGAAAGTCATAAATCTTGATAAGAATATGCCTTTATGCAACTGTGTATTATAAGAACACTGTAGAATACCAGTCTCTCCAACCTTTTTGATAGGTTTAGTAAATCTCAAAAGATTACTAGAATCTAAATTTTAGTGTAGTCTTATTTTAGGTGACCATACATTCTAAGGAAAGTCTAGTTCTTATCAATGGTTATTTCTCTCTGTCAACTGTTGTTCAATCATCATGGAAGCTATTTCAGATCCTGCACATCTCAACACAGATATGATATATATTTGTTATACCTAATAGTTTGCAAGTTTTTCAAGTTTAATTAATGCTTGACCAGTTTTCCTTCCTTTAAAATAACTGGCATCATCACCTAGAATCCAAATATACAACCCTTTAAAGGTTTCTCTAAAGACACAATGTTGTAGGAGCATGGTATTTCTCTTTATATTTGCAACATGACTCTTTAATTATTGAATCCACTATTAGGTTCCCTTATAGCCAAGGAATAATGATTCACAAAGCATAACTCCTCCATACAAATTGGAACCTTTGAAATAGTAAACGATTCAATGCTAAATACTTGCAATACTTGCAATTCCCCAAGTCAAAATATTTGAAATTCTTTGAATTCTAGGTCTAGAGATCATTTTTGAAATACATTACGGTGCATAGGGAGTCAAGTCTCTAATTTTGCAAATGATAATCGTCGAGTCTCCATTAGCAATAAGTTTTTGAATCTACCTGGCTCTTAGAATGTTTGTCACTTGATTTAAAGCTAAAATAGGCTTCACAATAAGAGAAGAAACCTTTTGCAGTTTTATCACAACCATAGACCTGCTTATTATGGAACCTTTTCAAAGAAAAGGTGAATATACTTTGCATAATTTTAATTTTATTAATTATCAAAGCAACAGGTTGTGTTTTAGTTTTGATAGACCATGATGAGGAACATCTGAAACACCTTGAATCTCATTGATTCTTAATATTGTAGTAGATAAGAGGGAAATTTTTGTTTCTGACTCTTTGTTTTTGATGCAATGATGGCATTGGGCTTTGAAATCGTTTTAGGTAGGACTCTTATTTGGACTATCAAAATGATAGTGATGAAGAATGGGAATAGGTACTCATCACTAAATCCCTTTGGTAAGAGTATTTGTAGTATTTTTATTAGCTTTAGTTACAGGGAAAATTGTACATAGCTCTCAAGAATTAGTTTATCATAAATACTAGTTAATAGTAAGTTGTAATAGTAATAATTATGTAGTTTGTAGATTGATATCTATCATAAATTTGTTTGAATATCATCATTGTTAAGCAATAACAACTTCTTAAATGGTTCTAACTCAATGGTAGAGAGACTATCTAATTATAGTCAGGAGGTTGGTGGTTCGATTCCTCCATGCCATATCATAAATTTGTGACTACAAAAACAACTAAATTCGCATATATACGACTATTAGTAACTAATTCCTATATCTTAGTCGTATTTAGATTAGTCATTAATATGTTAACATCTAGTAGTTTATTTAGTCGTATATTTGGTCATTAATGGTTGAAATCAGTGACTAAATCAGCGTCTAAATCAATGACTAACACAGTGACTAAATCAATGACTAAATCCGTGACTAAATCCGTGACTAAATCAATGACTAAATCAATGACTAAATCATTAACTATCAATGACTAAAACAATGACTAAATCAATGACTAAATCATTGACTATCAATGACTAAATCAATGACTAAATCATTGACTATCAATGACTAAATCATTGTCTATCAATGACTAAATCAATGACTACTAAGTCAAGCTATTGATGAGTAGCGAAATATGACTAGCTATAAGATAGTGGAAATTTGCTACTATTAGTCACCAACTCAAAAATAGTCGTTTATAACCTATTTTTAGTCATTTTCTTAGTCATTAATTTCTCATTTTCTATTAGTAACTAATTCCTATATCTTAGTCATATTTAGATTAGTCATTAATATGTTAACATCTAGTAGTTTATTTAGTCGTATATTTGGTCATTAATGGTTGAAATCAGTGACTAAATCAGCATCTAAATCAATGACTAACACAGTGACTAAATCAATGACTAAATCATTAACTATCAATGACTAAAACAATGACTAAATCATTGACTATCAATGACTAAATCATTAACTATCAATGACTAAAACAATGACTAAATCATTGACTATCAATGACTAAATCATTGTCTATCAATGACTAAATCAATGACTACTAAGTCAAGCTATTGATGACTAGCGAAATATGACTAGCTATAAGATAGTGGAAATTTGCTACTATTAGTCACCAACTCAAAAATAGTCGTTTATAACCTAATTTTAGTCATTTTCTTAGTCATTAATTTCTCATTTTCTACTAGTGAGAACTTATTTGTTCCCTTAATAGGTAGACCCTTGTGAAGTAATCTTGAATTGATTCTCCTTTTCTCACCTTGGTGCCCTTCACTTAAGCTCTCAAATTCATCTTTCTATTGATGTTCCTTCCCTCATACATTCTATAAATTGAATCATACATTTTCTTTGGTGTATTCTTAGATGAAACTTGAGGGATCAAGAGATATTTGATAGAATCAATAATGATCATCATTGCCTTGATTAGGTCTTGTTCATGCTTGTCCTTAGATTAAAATTTTGTTGGTTCTAAAAATTCATCCTTGATGTACTTCTTAAGACCATTATCTTTAATAATCGAACCAATCCTATAATTGCATGCTAAGAAGTTTTCTATGACATCCAGTTTGTCCTCAAGATTAGTTGTTGGGGCCATCCTATCCAAGAGATAACTAAAAAATGAAATTTCTCAAAATGAAAATACGACCTTACCAGGAGATGCACTTGAATGAGACGAGTTGGTTGGTCCACTTGATTTCTGAATATCGCAAATCTTCTCGTGTCAAATCTTACTTATGAGGTTCCAATTTCTACAGAATTTATGGTTCTGATTTTTTGCAGTTTTCTAGTTGAGGGCCAAAATAGGGTTTGGCTTTCCCAAAGATTCAACCACCTAAAAAATTTGATCCTAGGCTCAATAGATGCACTCTAGGGAGGCACAAATTTATAGTCAAGAAGATCTTCCAAATTTCAAACTTTTCAAAAACACTAATTTCTTTTGACGAGAGAGGAGAGAGAGTTTCACCTTGTGAAAGTTATCCTATTCAGGCTAGCTCTAATACCATGTTAGTATTTCATATGATAAGATAGACATCACTAGTGTTTAATCCAAATTAACAACAACATCATATGCATAATCATTGAAACAAACACAATCATAAGATAGACACTGTATTTATCTCGGGAAACCCTCAAGGGGAAGAAAATCCAACAAAACTTTCTGTGTATAAGATGTATAAGATAAAAAACCAAAACATGTATTCTCCTCCTTGATGATTTCTATCTCTCTCTCTCTCTCTCTCTCTCTCTCTCTCTCTCTTGTATGCACTGCTCAAGTGTGTGAGTATGTGTTATAATGATGAACACAAATCCTTTATTTATACACATTAAGTCACTTGACTTTTACCCTAATCAAGTCAGCGCTACTAAACTGTCTGGGTTGAATTCACCTAAGAATACTCAAAAAATAATTATACTATGTTCATTGGGGTACTATTGACCCGAATTAGAATGGAGGACTTACCTCACGACTGTATGATGACCAATTACAATAATAACATCCCAAACGAGGAATAATAAAATCTTCCTTGGGGTGCATCAATAAAATACATTTAGAATATCCTTTGATTAGAAATTTAGAGGTTATTTAGATATTATGTATTTATTATTATTATTATTATTATTATTTATGCTTGTTACATTTCCTTCCCCTTTAAGGGAATATTTTTCCTCGAAATTGGTTTTGTTGATAGTTCCTTTCGCTCTGGAGATAGGACCAATCTCTTTTATCTTGACGCGGTTTGGATCCTTCTTTTGTTGTGATTATTTCAGCTTAGGTGGAGAACTTCTCAACCCATGTAGTCAGTATTTATTTCCTTTACATTTAAATTCAATGTACTATATTTGTAGGTTGATAGAGTAAGCCCCTAATGATGCTAACCAATTGGTGCCTAATACCATGCCTACTTGTTTGAGTGGTAAGGCAATACAATTGAGCTGTAGGTGTAAGTTTTGTATCCGTAACAACAGTTTATGACATTTTCCCACTTATTCGACATGTTGATCAGTGATGGTTGATGCTTTAAGTCCTTTTGCAAGGAACAAAAAAAAAATTAAACTCCTTTTTCGTTGTTGATATCAATTTAATTATGGGTAATTCGAGAATCGCCCAAAATTGTGATGTATTTATCCCTAATTGTCATTGTAAGATGTAATCTCTTTGGACCTAAATTTGTTGATTCTATTACATGGAATATGATTTGTTCATCTTTAAGGTCGTTGTGACTTCTCAACTGAGATGGGGTATATTTATTTATTAGTGATTGGATTTCTTTTTGTTTGTTGTTAACCTTACTAATTGTTGCTAAATTTTGTTCGTTACAATTTTGTTGAACATAGGTAATAACCTCTATTGAAACTTTAGATGATATTGTGTCTTCATAAGAAATGTTTGTATCTTCATCGGCTCCTACCTGTACTTCCTAAATGTTTATGTTTTTTTAGTGTGTTGTATGATTAGATATGCATTTATGATATGTAATCCAATCTTCATCACATCAATGAAAATTATTCTGTTTCTTTCTTCTTTCATTTTCATAGTGACCGGTGGATGATTTTAAATCTCCTTCAACTTCATATCCATACTGTAACATATCCAAATTTTGTAGATAAAAAAATATATGATGATATAGCTGTAAAATATATGTAGGAAACAAGTCCCCACTACCACTACATATAACATTTAACTGGCATTGGAGATTCCTCTATTTAACATGACCAATTAGTTTACGACAGTGTTTAAGTAAGTAACTATTGTTATAAGAACTAGTTTACTTGTTGTGAAGTCGTGAAAGGAAACGTCATGTTTATTTAACGTCAATTATAGTTGGTGTACTTACGGGTTATGTTTTTAGAATATTTGTTAACTCCATTATGATGCTAGGAGGATGGTTTTATGGTATTACTTAGCTCTGAAGCTAACACATAAACCACTTATTCATTTGCAAGTGATTTAAGGACAAGGTCTCTCCTTAATAGGGAATATCCAAAGAAATTAGACTAAGACACACAAAGAAGGGCCCTAATTACACTTTGCAAAACAACTATCTGTAAGTAAGTAAACTATGCACTTGACTAAACCATGCTTCCTACCAAACATAATTAAATATGTGATGGAATTAAAGGTGATATTCAGTGGGTTTTGAAAATATAGAGTTATGGGTTGGAAAAGTTTAAACAACATGTAGCATTAAAGAGAGCCACATGATGGGTCATGGACTCCAACTGGTAAACGCTTTGTTTGTCAATTCATAAAACCTAAGGGTTTAATGTGCCTCATGAAACATTACTTCTCTCATCTTGGTGAAGCTCTTCCTCTGCAATGGGAGGTTAATGGTAAAAGAGTCGAGGCTCTTAGCCTTCAAGCTCTCAACCTTGGCCTTCAGGCTCTCGGTCTTTCCCTGGTATGCGTGTTTATTTGTAACTAGTTATCTCCTTGTCCAACACATGAGTTCTGTTCTGCATAATTTTCATGTGCTTGTCTATGAGACCTTTGTTGTCATCATCGTCATTTTTGCAAGGTTGAAAGGGTAAGTTCCTAACTAGTTCCGTTAATTTTGTTCATTATTTTTGTATACAGCTTTAAACTAAAATTTGACCTTTGTGTGTTTGTTGTTGTAGGAGGTTTCGAACGGTGGTTGTTGCATTGGGAGAGAATCTCGTCTCAGCGATATAAGGAACCATTGTTTCGGTAAGACATGTACCCTGCAATCCTTGCTCCTTTTGGTACTATGGCTTGTGGATCTGTGGCTCCGTGGCTCTATGACTCTATAGCCAGTGTTTTCCTGGATTGGAGTTATTCCCATTTTTCTTTTATTGAAAAAATGGTAAACCCTCTTTGTAGTTTTTCCTTGATGCATTTACATATAGTTTTGCAGAATGTCTCCTCCCAACCGTGGAGTCGAAGGGACTGTAATGTAATGTGTTTAATTAACTTTTCTGTGGATTTTATCTCTTACAGAGATTTGTGAAAAAAAATTATTTTAATATTGTTAAATAAATGCAACAGGATGCTAGCATGTGTGAGAAGAGGTATCGAACATTTTTTTTTTCCAATTTAATGTATCACTGTAATGTTAATAGTTTTGAACCTTTATTTCTGTCCAGTGATGGATGTTCTTGGTTTGTTCTAATTACATAGTTATTTTTGTATTGAAACATTGATATTACTCTATGAAATTGTAAATATTTTTATTTCTGTTATAAGAAATATCGTGAGGGTTTTATTTTACTGCACTTTGGTAAATTTGAGGCCATTGCTTTGATTAGTTTGTTTTAAATTAGCATAATTCCTTGTCAAGATATTTGTGGAATTATTTGGAGCCGTAAGGCTTCTGCGTTGACTATAAAAAGAATATCAATTCTTTTGTTTCTAACTAGTTGTGGAAGAGAACAATGAGACTTATCATAACAGGTTTTGACCCTTTGACCACCTCAATTTGGAAAAAAATTATTAAAATATTTTAAGCGCCTGTGTCTCCATCATCATAGTCGTGGCTTAGTTTAGATTTCGTTGCTGGGTTTTTCAACTAATTTTTACGGCTTGCAACAAGGGGATTCCGGCTGGTCAAGGTATTGAGCTTGTTTCCTTTCGAAAATCGATTATGTTAGTTTTTTTATGTAGATCCTATGTGAATGTGTTTTAAAAAAACATTTTTCACCTTAGTTGCATAACAAAAGGCTTGTCGGTTGTCAAAAGTTCACAAAGTTTGAACCCTCGACTTGATCGCTCTCTAACTAATTTATTTACTAATTATATGCTTTGTTGCTTATATTATAAATAGGATTTTTGTGAAAGAGAATGGCCTCTACAATTTTTATAATTATAACTTTGAGATATTATTTAGTTAGTAAATAATTGATATCTTACTAGTTTTGTAAGATTATACTTATAGAGATCAATAGTATTTTGAGAAAAAGAATATGTTCGACCTCGATGTAGATTATGAATGAGTCCTTTAACCCTATATTGAATTCTATATAATATTTAAGCCTCTCGGCTGAAAACAATGATGTTCTTTCAAAATACAAGGATAATAATAAGAACTTATGATTACACCTCTATCTTAAATATCATTGTTGGATAGGGAACTTTATAATTTCATGAAATGAGATACTGAAATATCCTAATAATCCTATTGGCTATAATAAGTGATTATCAAAGGCTACCCCTTGTTTTCTTTGGGATGCATAAAGAACATTTGATAATCAAAGATATACAATAGGTTGTCGATTTTCTTATCAGAAGTTTGCTTTAGTCGAATGTATTTCAATTTAGGTTTTCCAATATCCATATTTGGTGTTTGGCCAAATTTAGTTTTAGAATTTCACAACTGGATGAATTTTCAAATGTGTCACAAATTCTTCTCTGATGGAGCTTAGAAAGGGAATCCTAGGATGATAGGTCCACAAGGATTCCTCTTGTATTCTAATGGAGAGGAAGTGTTGACCTTCTATCGGGGCATACACAATGAAACTAATAATCAATATAAATTGTATGCATTTTACATGGGGTTGGATATCATGCATAGTCTCCATATCTAAAAACACTTAATCATCAGAGAATATCTCTTGGTAATCAAGAAGGTAAGAAATAAAATTGTCAAAGAGGGCTCAATTTTATCAAGAACCTTCAACATGATCAATTGGCATCTTAAGCAGGTTCAAGAAGAAAATATGCTACATATCCTAAGGTATAATAATACTCTTGTCAATTAGTTATCAAATGAAGTAATAAAGCTAGATAATAAGGTTTTCATTCAAAATGGGCGCCAACCTAATCATAGGTGTATCCCCTAGATGTTACCTTATGAGGATTGGTAGATTTCACATTTAACTACATCATAATTTAATGAATAAGAGAATTGAAAGTATTGATTGCAACTATCACTTCCTTACCCATTTGAGCCATTACTTGATTTTCATGGCAACTGAGGGAGCACCAACAATTTCTTGTTCTCTTAGTTCCCTCCTGTTGATTGTTTTTATTATTTACTGTTGTTTCATCTATGTCCCTTTTGTGATGTTCCTCATGTGTTTGTGGGATAAATCTAGTGGATTATACCAGGAGAAGAGTAAGGTTTGAGACACAAATATTATGGGATGAATCAATTTTTAAATTTTAAGACCCGATCTTTCCTTCTTGGGAGGATAAAAAACTAAGGCAATCCACCTCCTATTTGTTTTGTTTCACTATGAGAGAAAAACCTCATAGCAAAGGATTTTAGGGTTGCAAGATTAGTGAAAATTGTCCAACAAAACTCTGCTACAACCTTTTTTATTTGTAGCTTAGGTTATAAAGTATATTGAACATAACTGAAAAAATTCCAGATAGCAAGATTTTGTAGCGGATGTGTTTTTTTTGGTGCTTTACAATATATAATTTGCACGGGTACATGTGTTTTATAATATATGCAATGGTGCATATAATACAATAATATGTATGGGTGTCCATTCAATATTTTCAATGCACCAGTGCTTATATTGTAATGTCGGTGCACCAATGCATACATTGTTTTATATAGGGAGGAGTAAGTATAACATAAAAATTAAGGTATGCATACCTTTTATTGTAAGTGTATTAGAGAATATTTTGTAATATACATGAATGGATGCATATAAAATGTATAAAGTGAGATGGTGCATAATTTATATTAGAAACGCATTGGTGCATATATCATGTAAAGAGTATCGGTGTGTATATGTCCTAAAAAAAAACATCGGTTCATATATGATGTAAAAGAGCACTAATGGGTAAAATACTTTGTTATATTAGTTCATGGAAATGTAAAAGATACACCAACTAGTTGAAATAATAGAATTTGTATGGTTCAATGATGAACTTTTCCACACTGCGGATATGCAAATGCTATTTATTACTTTTACAAATTTTCAATTACTTATTAGAAAATCTTTTTTTATAATAATATTTTTTTTATATTTATTTGTTGCAATTGGATATAAGAGTCAATTAAACTTTTGTTCATTTTAACCATGAAAATCAATCATATAATTAAATTTGAATTAATTATCTACAAATGATATATTTTTAAAGTAATATTTATTTTTATTTCTTAATTATTGTGCTTAGATAAGCACATTGATTACACCTTTGTTCATAGTCGCAATGTACATCATTGATATATTTAATCAATAGCGTAAAGTTTTGTGACATTAGAGAATACGGTAGATGAAGCGCCCATTTTATTTTATAAGAATAAGAAACCAAAAATTGGGACATCATACAAGTACACTATAATCAAAATGTCATTTTGACATTATTACAATTATTGATAACTTGTCATCATTCCATTGGTACAATATGTCTTTATTAAGAAAAATGTTTGTTTTTCATAGAGAATAATTCCAAAATATACAACTTGCAATGACAACATAGGTATCCAACACTTCCATCAAATATTGTGCTTGGGTTATTTGAAATGTTTTCTTGATAAATTTCATTTCATTCAACATTTTCAAGTTCCATATACAAGCAAAAAAATAAAATGTAATCAATGTGTCTACATTTATAGATAATACAATATACATGGCTGCGTAAATGAAAAGGCATACCAGTGAAATGAGTGACTCATATATTTTATATATTCCTTTTAAACCATTCCTCGTGTCATTTTTCAATAAATCCTCTGTTGGCTTCACTCCATACTTTTTTCCTTGTGAGTTTCATACACCGAGATAAAGTATAGATATAATTAAAGGTTTCTTATTGTTCCATTAATTATAAAAGAAAGGACAAAAAACAACATAGCTACATACAATTTCATTTAACCCTTGATACCCCATCTTATAATCACACCACATACTTAATACAATGTCAATAAAATGATCGAATGACAATCTAATCTCCTATCTACACAAGCATCAAATAATCAATAATAAGTAAGAGATGAAATGAAAGATAAAATAGTACATTGGATTTACATGGTAAAACACCAAGTCGAGAAACATCCACATGAAGGATTGATATTATTTATTTTTTAGGAAACTCCAACTTTTACAATATTAAGCACCCCCACATCTATTACATCTTCACTTCATGTCACAATGACACATAATAATATGCATATGATGTTTCAACAACATACCCTAGAAGGGTCTCCTTTAGCTATATTATATAGGTAGAGGTATGGATATATTCACATCTCATAACATGTGGGATAAATTATTTTCTTCCCCTCTTATACAAATAATTGTAATGAGAAAATTTTCCTCTGTGATGCAAGTGTGATATCTCATTTTACATACAATAAAGAGTTATGAAGAGAAGCACGCCTTCTTTCCTAGTTAGGACATCATAACATCTTACGACATATCACAAAACATCATTAAACATTTCAATGATTAAACTTAATGATGATGAAGGATATATAAAAAAAATGGAGGGAGATGGAATTATATTGACATTCCCCCTTCATGACAACTTCCTGCATCCCCAATAAGCATTGATATGCACACACGTTTCCTCTATGATGGATTTGGTTAAGATAAGTTTGCATGTTGTTCCATGGGAGAATACTCCAAACAAATAACACCATATGGATCAATATATCCTATGTAATGAGTATCAAGGTCAATTTCATGAAATCCTTTGAGGAACAATAGGTACCTCTTTGTGCCTATTCTAACACCTAAGGAATACTTATTCTTCTGTGGAACAAATAATGTATTCTAGTGGTTCTTCTAATCATATGATTGGTGTTACTTCTTTGTTTTCATCTTATGTCACAACAAAACACACAACATTGAAAGTGTCAACTAGTGATGGTAAAAAAAATTTGTCTTAGGTTTTGGTGATATTAAACTTCCTAATGGTACATTGGAAGATGTTTTTCATTCTCAAAGCATGCCCATCAATTTTTCTCCTATTTATTGTTCTTGTCAAAATGGTTATAGGATTTAAGGATGGCCATAAAAATACATTCTTAAATATAATAAAAATAACTTCAATGTTGTTTCTTTTATCCCCGTTGATCATGAAACTTGTTTATATAAATTTATTGTTTTTAATTCACATAGTATAATATCTTATATACACAAGCATCAAATAATCAATAATAAGTAAGAGAGGAAAGAGAATAGAAAATAGTACATCATATTTACATGGTAAAACATTAAATGGGGAAACATCCACGAGAAGGGTTGATATTCTTTACTCTTTAGGAATCTCCAAATATCATAATCTTGAGCACCCCTATATATGATCCACCTTCACTTCATGTCACAATAACACACAATAACATGCATATGATGTTTGAACAACATACCCTCAAAGTGAATTTTTTACCTCTATTATATAACTAGAGGTATTAATAGATTTACATTCTTTAACACATGAAATAAATGATTTTCCACCCCTCTTATATAAAGAATGTAAATATGAAAAATCTACTCCATGATATATGTGGGATATCTCATTGTAACACCATGTTTACCCTAACTCTTGAGATTAGAATAAACTATTATTTGAGGTAATTCTATGATGAATGACCTGATTATTTAGTTATTTGACATCTAAAAATGTTGGAAAGACCTAAGAAGGGAATATGGTTTTAAATGACATGGACATGTGTGAATAAATTAATTATTGATGATATATGACCTAAGAAGGATTATTTGACATATTGACGAGTAAATTATGACTATCAGAATGATGTCGACATTTCGTCAAACTGTGAATGCACGGATATTATGATTTTGAAATGAAGAATTATGTGAAGTATCAGTAAGAATTAAAGTTGTATAATGTTTTATTAACAAAATTTATGTAGCATGTACTTTGATAGTATGTCGAGTGTGACAGGAAAGGATGATACATGAATCACAATAAATCACCAGTATGCAAAGACTCTAGCTGACTCTATGACTATGTCAGGTGATATCAATCTTGTTTATGATATTGTTTGTGCTAAATTTAACTCTTGACTGCAAGACAACCAAGATTAAAAAATATTAATGTTGAAAGTAAAGTTTGATTGATTTGAATGGGTGTGTGGTTGTGCAATGAGATCAAGAGACTAATTACAAATTGAGAAAGTGTGAAACAACTGAAAAAATCAGGATTCTGCAAATAAAATGGAAAGCTAGGCTAAGGAAAGAACAATATCAATTTATCATTTGGGTTAAGATCTTAGTAGCGATAGGTAAAACACACTGTTCATTCACATATAAAATTTTAGATCACCATATTCAGAGAAAGATTCTGAAAAAGTATTGCATGAATATTCAATCACGGGTATGGGTATTCACAATGAAAACATCAACATGAAGGAATTCATAACTGTGATGATTTACACAAAATCACAAAGTAATGAGGCTCAAGGTAGCTAAAACCCCATTCAAAATAGATGTACATATTCAAATAATAAGCCTCCAGATGAAATTACAAAGTTTATGTCTCAAGCTTTCGATATACAACTCTTGATCCCATACAAACTCTCTCGTCCTCTCAGATGTAACCTCCTCCCCCTATAGAAAATGATATTTAGGTATTTAAATAAGACCTCGAGCCTCTTAAATTTATTCTAAAGCAAAGAATATCCTTCAAAAATGGATATTTCAGTAGCTTCATACGCACTATGATCATACAAAGTCCTCCACAGCCAATGATCACACGTTACTTTCTTACAAATTACAAATCTGTTGCACGGCTCCATGAAATTTGAATTTGTATGTATATTCGGGAGCTTTTCCTCTTATCCTCATCAAGGTTATAGGAATCAACTTCATGAATTTTATGGAGAAATATTCTTCTTAGGGATGTGGTATGTTATTCAACCTACTTCGTTACGAGATTTGGAAATGTCCCTGGATGGTAAATGATAACAATATTAGTGTTTTTCCATTACTTGCACTTTGTTGTAGCTGTGGTATATTTTATCTTGAAACGAGATTATCTCTAGAAACTATAACTAGATGATCCTACATTGTACATCAAACTTTACTACATTATTTGATTTTTTTTGATATGATAAGTAATGCATGGAAACTATTGCATAAAGGAAGATTATTTTATAATATCATGGAGTTGAATGTGTGAGTATAACCTTCTATTTATAGTGATATCCAACAAAAATCACAATTACTTCAATCTGGTGTGATTACAATGGAATTCCTCCAAAGGTGGTGATATTATTTAAAATCATGATATCTCTCTTGGAAATATCCTTTTCATTGAACTGGTGACAATGAACTAGGATCTGAAATATTTGGCAAAGATTTGATGAATCTAGAAATGTGTGTCTTCGACAATGATTTAGCATCAATTAACTTAATAGTGAAAAGGAGTCTAGATTTTGTAACAACTCATAAAATATGATATCATTGAGATATGCTTGATATATGAAATGCTTCCATCTGATATTTGTTAGTATTATCTTGCACAATATTCATGTCTGATGTTGGCATTTATTTCTGGATGAGGGATCTCCATTGGCAGGATTCTTTAAAAAAAGGGGTCTTAAATATGCCTACATATCTCTAAATACATTATACCTATGTAAAAAAGGAGAGATGATTTTGTATACAGGTCTTTGTTGTAAAAAAACCTCCTTTGGTTTTTACAAATTCCTCTCAAGTTGTTCGAAAAGAATTTCCAAATATAATGACTATAACAAGAAATTATTTAAATTTAAATCTAGAAAAATAGGCTTTAAATATCCATTTGAATATTCCAATCCATGACACATGTTACAAAAATGAGAGAGGGTTTTTTTAATGGTAATTTTCTCAACAAAAACCTCTTTTGGTTTTAAAAAATTCACTTCCATATCCTCGGAATCAGTTCGTAACCTAAATGTTTCAAACAGGAAAATATGCATGAAAATACTCTATTTTGATATACTTTTCTTTAGGAACTTGAATATTTTATATTTGGAATTTAAATAGAATTCACCAATTTAGAGATTGTACATGAGGGGAACTATCCATAATGACTGAAAAAATCATGGATTTCATGAAAAATACTAGTTAACAATTTGAGGTCCTTATTTGCATGCACGCTACTCAAATATAAAAATTTTGATGGTGGAAGAATATGGTACCAACAATGGATCTGTCTGGGGATGGATTCCTCTCTGTGAGGCTCCAAGAACATGCTTACCCTGTTCCTTTTCCTGAATCCATTTTTGACATCTGCAACCTCTCATAAACTCTACTTACCATTCACTGCAAGCCACGATTTCTCTACAATAGAGAATAAAAGTAACCAGTGTTCTATCTCCATTGAAATATGGAGTCATCTAGGTAATCAACCTCTACCACTTAATCTAGAAAACTAATAAAACTATTGCAAACTAACTTCATACTACAAATTTGATCATATTGTGCAATTTTAAGAAAAGCAAATGCTCCGAAAGCGAGCTTATTACCTACGCTACCATACTCTAACCCGATCTCCAATTTACTGAAGTAAATGAAAATTTCCATAACAACCATTCAAGTAACTTCATGACTGAAATAATCCCATCTCTTCCACTAATTAATATATAATAATATAAACATAACAACAACCATAAAAAACTTCTTTATAAAATCATACTCACCCACAAGTGCCAATGAAATGATGAAATATGAAATATTCAAAGAATTAGAAAGATATGAATCCAATAAATATTCTATTGTACCTTCAAAACCAAGATCACAATCATGTCTATTCATAAAAATATGTCTTCCAATGCATACATTCCCCTTTACTATGAAAGGGGTGACCTCCTTGTTCTCTTGAGAGCAACTCTTGATGATCAAAAGTGTCAGTTTCCTCTTCAGAAAAATGATCACATGATAATTGTATAGTATGAGTTAAAACATTTTTATTATGATTAGGTATAGATATATAGTTCTCTATACAAAAATCCTTTACTACATATTCAAAATGAGTTAGAAAATGAGCACAAGCATGATCCATAGAAAAATATGAAAAAACTATCAAATGTTGTCCCAAATCTAAATCATACTCACATTCTTGTTGTTCCTGTGCATGTAAAATTTGAACAAAAGCTTGATCTTGGAACCTTTTTCAAGATTAAATGTTCTCCTCGAGTTCTTTAGCATCATCAAACAACTGTCACAATGATTAATATTTCCTTTCTCTTACAAAAATGACAAGATCTGGATACTGCATTGCTATGTAGTAAACCATGGAAATAGTCTCATAAGGTCAAATCTATAAAGGCATGTTGTAATAAATACTGTAAAACCTCCTATTAAAGGTAGCGATAGCTTCTTCCTCCTCTCTCCTCAAAGCATGAAAATCATCCAAGTATTGATCAAAGGACTTATTCTCACCCCAATACTTTGAGAATGCAAAGTAAAAATTAGTCCAAGAAATAATGAAACAAGCTTCCAGATATTTAAACCACAAAGTAGGATCCCCAACCAAATATTTCTAAAATAATCTCATGAAAACATCTTCATGAATAGTTTCCAAATTATCAATAAAATTTTGAAAAGTTCTGAAATGCTTCTTAGCTGTAACATGATATTCTCGAGTAAATCGAGGAATATACTCAACAAATTTCAGATGGTAAGGATGGAAATGAGATGGAAAACTGAGAGGTTTAACATTTTTTCTATAATTCTATATTGAAATTCAGTGGGACAAAAGTAAGGTTCAATAGGCTAATTGCGAGCTTCAACAATGATGATAAAAGGTAATTGATCAACTTTATTGTCTTTAAGATGATAAGAATAATCAGTTTCAAGAGATATGGGTATTTGTACATCATGTTGCACATATATTTCAAATGAAGGAATAGGATCAACATCAATAATACAAGAAGAATACAAAAGTTCTTCTTCCAAAGAGGTATTTGTAACTGAATGTTCATGATCATCGGAACAGACACAAACAAAATGATTATTTTGACATGTAATGGGAAATACATGAAAGAACTAATGAATAAGAACAAAATCCCATGGAACAAACTAACAATATCACACCTAGTCCTTCCATTCCATGTTTTCATCTCTCTATCAGTAAGATCCTTCTTCCAGTGGAGGATTTGAATGCGGAGTCTCCTGGTAGATAATTACAATCAATTTTTGTGTCCTTCTCTTGTCTACCATCAAGAGATGGATCTATGTCATTCTCCCAAGGAAGATTGTTAAACTTTCATCCTTAACAATGGCACCATAATATGTTTGTGCTAAATTTAACTTTTGACTACAAAAGAGTGAAGATTAACACATCTTAATATTTAAATTAAAGGTTTTTGATGTATATGTAACTTTGGAATGTATTTCACTTGTATTTCTTATATATTGTAACCCGATGTTTATTTTGGGATGTACTTGAGTCATGTCATGCCCCGCTGTTCCTATCGGGAAGATCTATAATGTAAACAAGTCATGTCAAGTCATTGTGGGTAACCCTCTTATTGGTTAAGGGTTAAAGTCCCCACATTTACGGGGCACTAGGGTTATTAGACTCTCCTAGTGAGGTCGTCCCTAGTAGGGTTTAGTCGAGTTAGGAATTAGTATAAATAGAGAGCTGGCCTCTCTATTTATCACAGATCTCACACACACTCAAGTGTAGCGCATATTTGAGGAAGGAGAAGACACTGGGGCTAGATAGAAAGAAGGTTACTGCTGTCGGGAGATCACTTAATTTTTTGGGTTCTACTTTTGGTGCTGATTCTATCTCTGAGGAATTTTCGGGGTTTTCACCATTTATGGTTTCCCCAAGGATAAACACTGTGTTCATTGTCTCTTGTGTTTTATTGCTATTCTTGGTATTCTCTCAGTTAAATATCCTAATGTATTGCTAGATTAATGATAAAAATATAACAAAGGTGTATTGATATGAATAAGTATACGATTGTGCAAGGAGATCAAGAGACTATTTATATATAGAGAAAGTGTGAAAAAACTAAAACCATCAGGATACTGCAAAAACATGGAAATATGGGATAAATAAAGAATGATATCAAATTATAATCTAGGTTAAGAGCTTACTGGAGATATGTGGAACACGTTGTTAATTCAAATATAACATTTTAGATCACCATTTTTAGAAAAAAATTCTAAACATAGATTGCATGAATATTCCATCACAGGTATGCGCGTTCACAATGAAAACATCAACATGAAGGAATTCATAATTGTGATTACTTAAAAAAATTCACAGTGTATTCATGTTCAAGGTAGTTAAAACCTGGTTCAAAATAGATGTACATCTTCAGATAATAATACTCCAGCTGAAATTACAACTTTTATGTCTCAAGCTTTCAATATACAACTCTTGATCCATACAAACTCTCTTAGCCTCTTGGATTGAACCCCCTCCCCCTATAACAATCGATATTCAAGTCTTTAAATAGGACCTTGAGCCTCTTGAATTTATGCTAAAGCAAGAAATATCCTTGGAGAAAGGAATATTTCACTAGCTTCATATGCACTAGGATCATACCAAGCACTCCACAACCCATGATCATGAGCTACTTCCTTACATATTACAAACCTGTTGCAAAATTCCATGAAATTTGAATTCTTTTGTATCATTGGGAGCTTGTGCTATTATCCACATCAATACTTTAGGAAGATAATTCAATAATTTTATGGGGCAATCTTCTTCTTAGGGATTTGGTATGGTATTCAACCTACTTCCTTACGATATTTGGAAATGACCCTAGATGGTAAATGATAATAGTTTTAGTGCTTTCCGTTTCTTGCACTTTGTGGTAGTTGTAGTATATTTTGCTATCTTGGAGCAAGATTATATCTAGAAATCATAACTAGATGATCCCATAATGTACACCAAAACTTACTACATTCTTTGAGTTTTTATGAATTGATAAGTAATGTGTGGTAGATATTTCATAAAGGAATATTATTTATATGTCATGCAGTTGAACGTGTGAACATATCCTTCTAGTTATAATGACATGCAACAAAAATCGTAATTACTTCAATCTGGTGTGATCACCATGAAATTCCTCCAAAGGTGATGATATTATTTAAAATCATGATATCTCTCTTAGAAATATCCTTTTTTATTGAACCGATGACATCGAACTAGGATCAGGAATATTTGGCAAAGATTTGATGAATCTGGAAATTTATGTCTTCAACAGTGATTTAACAATCATTAAATTAATAGTGAGAAGCACTCTATATTTTGTAACAACTCATAAAATACTATATCACCGAGATATGATTTATATATGAAATGTTTCCATTTGATATTTGTCATCATTAACTTGCACAATATTCATCTATGATGATGGAATTTTATTATGGATGAGCGACCTCCATTGGAACAATTCTTTAAAAAATTGGGTCTTACATATGCATTCATATCTCTCAATTTGTGATACCTGTGTAAAAATGGATAGAGAATTTTGTATATAATTTCATGATGCACAATAAATCCTTTTGTTTTTACAAATTCCTCTCCAGTTTTTCTAAAATCATTGTTAGAATAATCAACCCATAGTTACCTACCTTAGACATTAATTAATCATTTTTTGTCTTATTTGCCTAGTTTCCAATATTCCACTCTATGCAAGTTGTCTTCCACATGCCATAGAATTCAAACTTGCTAAAATTGAGTCATGGAGTTCTTGGGAAACCTCTTGGAATCCATATTTAGCATATCTATTTTATTCCATATCCTCCCTAGTGCACTGCTTTTTCTGCTAAGTTGCCTGCTTTATTGATATTTATGGCAAAAGGGAAAATAAGACTAGGTGTAGTTGACTTGTTTTTTTCCCTCATCATACTCCATTATTTTCTCCTAATAAAAGAATGTATGAGTTTTCTTTCCATCACTTATTATCTTGCCTACTTGACTTTTCCAATTCATGAGCATCTAGGTGGATTTGGAAACTGCTTTATGCACCTATGGGGGATTTGACTAGATTTAGTAAGCCTAATTTTTGACTATTTCGAATGGAATCCTTATGCATTCAAATATATCATGTAATTATATATTAAATAAGACTATGAATTCATAAGGTTGGATATTTTACACTTATTCAATACAGATTAGTGTTATGCTGCAATTTCAGTCTCCTTTGTGTGTAAATTTGCATGTTTGATTAACAATTTTGTGAGTGCAATTGTTCTATCACTTGGGTTCAATTTCCAAATGGTATCAAATCATTTGTAGATCAATTTATATCCTTTGATATTGCTCTTTAAGGTTCAACATCTTGATTGGGAGCACATTCTACTGGTTGAAGGGCACAGTTCAGAGTTATGGATCAATCTTAGAAGATCATCTTGACTCCATTTAATTTATTTGAATGGAAAGAAGAGATGGAGATACTGTTGAGAGTGAAGGGTGTCTACAGGGTGACTATGGAAACTAAGGTAGACCCCAATGCAGATGTATAGAAAATTAAATGGCACAACAGGAGGGATGAGGCCTATGGCCTTCTGTGTCTGAGCATATCCAAATACCTCCTTTTCCATCTTGATGGATTGACATCACCTAATGAAGTGTGGGAGAATATTTTATAGATTCATGGTAAGACAAGTGAGATGAGAGGACATCAAATTGATAATGAATTGACCTCTTTGAGTTCTAGCAGCTTCGAATCCCTACAACTCTACTTTTCCAAGTTTAAATCCCTTGTTTTGTAGCTAAAACAATGTGGAATTGAAAAGAGGGAGGAGCAACTATTTTTGGACATACTCTCAAAGCTTGGCCATGACTATTCAGTTTTTTTTTTGACCTTCCATGCCACCAAGTTGATATCTCGAGCTTGGAAGATTCCTAAGCTTGCAGAGTTCATGGGATCCCTCACACAATAACAAGATAAACTGGTGATGATGGGCACCATCAAACCTTCCAAAGAACAAGATTTGGTTGCTGGGGATTTGAGGGTGGATTCCAAAGGAAAGAAGAAATATAAGATGCCACCTAAGCAAAAGAGAGACAAGAACAAGTCTCAAGAGGAGCCCCAGGTCTCCAAGAAGAACTTCTAGAAGAATAAGAAGAAAGGAGAAATGAGCAAGTGCACATACTAGAGTAAGGGCTATCATCCTGAAAGCTCCTGCATGAAGAAGAAAATTGACATGTTTACCCAACTATTGTAGAAGAATAACATCTCCCTTCCTAATTGCTCAAATAAGAGGGAAGGAGGATCAAATTCAGAGGACAGAGAAAGAGTACCTGCTTTGGTTGCTGGCACATCAAGCTCACCTAGCTTCATCAAAGACTCTGGAGCTTCAAGACATGGTTTCGACCAAAGAGGCATTCTACTCTGTTGACATGTCAAAAGGTCCATCAATAGTGTTGGGAGATGACTCTCTCACTGATAGTTTTGGGAAACGAAGGATTGATCTTGACCATGGTAAGTTCAGTAATGTATTGTATGTCCCAGGTCTTTCCTCTAACCTCTTCTCAGTGTATCAAATGTCTCACATAGGGTCTCCAAAGAATTTCATATTCTCCCATGATGATGTTGAGATCAAAGAGATCTCGAATGATAAATTCATTGCAAAAGGAGTTGTAGATCACACTTCGAAGGTATACATGTTTTCACGTTTTCTACCCTAGTCAAACCCCTCTGCTCTTCTGATTCATGCTAATGAGGCAAGCAAGATTTTGCATGAAATATTTGGCCATCTTAACTATAAGTATATTTCTTATCTAAGTGAAAAATAAATGGTCATACGGTTACTAAAGATTGAGTTTTCCAAGGGAGTCTGTCAAGGTTGTATCATAGGAAAACACCCAGAGCATAAATTTGAGAGAGCTAGTCATGAGAGAACCTTTGCACCTCTTGAGTTGATCCATAGTGATTTTGCTGGTCCATTTCCTCATATGTCAATGATTCAAGCCAAATATGGATTGACCTTCATAGATTACTTTTCCAGGTATTGTTCGGTTTACTTCCTGAAGCATAAGTCTGAATTTTTTGGCCTCTTCAAAGTCTTTAACGCCTTGGTTGAAAACCAGACTGGGAGGAAACTCAAGATCTTGAGATATGGAAATGGTGGTGAGTATTTCAAGTCTAAGTTCATTCAATATTGTGAATATGCAGCAATCAATCCCTTTAACACCACAACAAAATGGTGTTGTTGAGAGAAAGAACATATCACTGAAGGAGATTGCAACCTGTATGATGGAGGCTAAGACTTTGCCACTAAAGTTTTGGGCCGAGGCTATAAAATGTGCATCCTATATCCAGAATAGGGTTCCTCATAAACAGTTTGATAGTATGACTCCTTTCTAAGCTTGGAGTGGGCACAAGCCATATGTGACCCATTTCGGGATTTTTGGCTCAAAGGCTTGGGTTAGAATTCCAACATAAAAGAGGAAGGCTTTGCAGCCCCAAAGTCACGAGTGTCTATTTTTTGGGTACTTTGAAGATTCAAAAGGGTACAAGATGATCAATTTGAGCACAAACAAAGCCTTCATTGAAAGGAGTGTTTAGTTCCAAGAAGAGCCTTTAGCAGCAGTTGAAGTTGGAGATTCTTCTTCACCACCATAACCATTGAATGTAAGTGAAGAGACAAATGAGTTTGATGATTCTGATATGTCTGATAATTATGATTTAATTTCAGATCCTTACAATCCTACAAGACCAAAATGGGCAGCAAAGACCATTCATGCAGCTGGGGAACTAGATGGAAATCCTAGTGATCCGAGGAGGACTAGATCTCAGCTTGAGAGTGCCCTGTGTATGAAAGACCCTTTGTTTGAAGAGAAGTGATATATAATGGATGAATCAGACCCATAGAGATATGAATATTTAGCACATGATCGAATATGGAAAACAACCATGAAAAAAGAATTTAGCTCACTCCAGAAGAACGAAACTTGGGAACTGGTTGATCTTCCCCCAAGGAGGAAGCTAGTTCAAAGTAAGTGGGTTTTCAAAACTAAGTTTTCTACTGATGGTTCACCTTTGAAATATAAGGAAATATTTATAGCTAATGACTACTCACAGGTACATGGTATTGAATACAATGAAACCTTTGCACTATTGGCAAAAATCGACTGCATAAGGCTAGCGTTAGCCATTGCAGCTTCGAAGCAGTGGGAGGTACATCACATGGAAGTGAAGTGTGCTTTCCTGAATGTAGAGCTCACTGAAGATATTTATATGCAGCAACCTCAAGTATTTTTTACTAATCCATCTTTTTTGTGCAGGCTAAAGAAATCATTGTATGGGCTTAAGCAAGCCCCCAGCACTTGGTATGCCAAGATTGATGGCTTTCTGCTGTCATTGCGTTTTTTTCGATGCAAGTATGATCCTAATGTTTATTTGAAGTTGATTAATGGTTCTTTGATTATTATTGTCTTGTATGTGGATGAAATTTTGATTACAGGAAGTTTAAAGAAATAAATTGCCTCCTTGAAGGATGTAATGAACCATGCATTTTCTATGACTGATTTGGGGTTGTTGAGCCAATTCTTGGGTCTCAAAATTGCTCAATCCCAACATGGAATAAAATTATATCAGTCCAATTATGCTTTATATTTTCTGAATAAGTTCAACATGAAAGATTGCAATCCAAGCAAGACTCCCTTTCTTTCAGGAGTTAAGCTTGAAGAAGCAGGTTCTTCTCCTATGGTAAATAATACACTGTATAGGCAGTTGATTTGGTGTTTGCTTTACCTTACACACACTCGACCTGATATTTATTATGCAGTAAATGTGGCTTCAAGATACATGTATCAGTCTCATGAGATCCATTGGAGAGAAGCCAAAAGGATCCTTAACTTTGTTCAGGGAACAAGAACTCATGGGATCTTCTACAAAGCTAAATCTGATCTTGATTTGATTGGGTGTACTGACAGTGATTGGGCAGGTGACAACACAGATCGAAAGTCAACATCAGGATATGTGTTCATGCTTGCTGAAGGACCAATCATCTGGTCAACCAAGAAATAGAGTGCCATAGCACTCTCATCTATAGAAACAGAGTACAAAGGAGTTGTAAATGTAGCAGCTCAATGTTTATGGTTACAGGGGATACTTGGTGAGTGTGCCTTCGAATCAGAGTTTTCAACTATTATATATTGTGATAATAAGAGCACCATTCAAATCTGCAATTATCCAGTTTAGAGACAGAGAACCAAACACATTGATATCCATATGCACTACATCAGACAGCTTGTGCATGATGGCACCATTCACCTACTCTTATGTGCATCTTCATAACAAGTAGCAAAGATATTCACCAAAGTTTTTTTTTAGAAGACATTCAGCAATATCAAATCACTACTGGGGATTGCTGATCATGCTATGGAGCATGATTTATGACAAGATTTTTAAATTTTGTTTTACTGTCCATGTTTAAGGGAGGATTTTCCAACTGGGTTTTTTCCTCTTTCCTTGGTTAAATGGACATGCATTATGTAACAGATGACTAAGCCTTGTTGATAGACCCTATAGTATTCTGATATTTAATCATAAATTTAGGATTAAGGGGGGGTGTTAGAATAATCAAACCATAGTTACCTACCTTAGACATTAATTAATCCATTTTTGTGTTATTTTCCTAGTTTCCAATATTCCACTCTATGCAAGTTGTCTTCCACATGCCATAGAAGTAAAACATGCTAAAAATGAGTCATGGAGCACTTGGGAAACCTCCTGGAATCCATATTTAGCATATCTACTTTATTCTATATCCTCCCTAGTGCATATCTTCTTTTTCTGCTAAGTTGCCTGCTTTATTGAGATTTATGGCAAAAGGGAAAGTAAGACTAGGTGTAGTTGACTTGTTTTTTCCCTCATCATCCTCCATTATTTTTTCCTAATACAAGCATGTAAGAGTTTTCTTTCCATCACTTATTAGCTTTCTTACTTTACTTTTCCATTTCATGATCCTCTAGGTAGATTTGGAAACTTATTTATGCACCTATGGGGGATTTGACTAGATTTAGTAAGCTTACTTTTTGACTATTTCGAATGGAATCATTATGCATTCGAATCTCTCATGTAATTATATATTGCAGCAGCCTATGACTTCATAAGGTTGGCTATTGTACACTTATTCAATACAAATTAGTGTTATGCTCCAATTTCAGTCTCATTTGTGTGTAAATTTGCATGTTTGATTAGCAATTTCGTGAGTGCAATTGTTCTATCACTTGGGTTCAATTTCCACAAGTGTTTCCAAAGATAATGACTATAACACGAAATTATTTAAATTTAAATATGGAGAAATAGCATTTAAATACCAATTTGAATCCTCCAATCCATGACACCTGTTAGAAAACTGAGAGAGTTTTTTTTTAGTCATCCCATTCCTTACCAAAAAATATTTTGGTTTTCAAAAATTCACTTCCATATACTCAGGATCATTTCCTAACTTAATTGTCTCAAACAAGAAAATACAAGAAAATATGCATGAAAAGTAATTTTTTTTATATACTTTTCCTTGTGCACTTGAATATTTTATACTTGGAATTTAAATGGACTTCACCAAGGTAAATATTGGACATGATGAGAACTAGCTAGGATGACTGAAAAACTCATGGATTTGGTGAAAAATACTAGTCAACAAATTGAGGTCATTTTTTTGCATGTGCACTACTTGAATATATAAATTTTTATGGGGGCAGAATCTGGTACCAACATATATGATTTAATTGTGATATTTTTTATGCACATGAGGTATGATGTGTCTGGACTCTGGATGAGTAGAGAACCTTCAACAGTTAATGTCAATTTGATATTTATATTATGCTTGAAATGTTGTTTATAAGATTTGATGCACATGATTTTTTCTATGCAGATGATGGGATTTGATCCACATCAAGTGTCAAGGATGGAAATATGATATGTGTAATTCTAGAAAATTGGATGGTGTGATGAGCTTTGAATAGAGTAAGGAAAACTCTAGTTCATCACATGCGTGTGTTGTGAGGGTAGGTTGCAAGTTAGTTACTCTCAAATATTGTAATAGGGGGGCACATAATAAGGATTCAATCAATGTTTCCATACTAGGAAGTTCCTACATGCACATCCCCACATTACCTGGGTGTGCTGCATTTATGATTTGTGAGCCCCTTTCTTAGATAGAACTGTGCATTCCTTGACATGTGCAATCAGGTCCATCTACACTAAAATTGGAAATTCACTACTCAAACCTCCATTAATCTTGAAATGGATGTCAAGCAAAACAAGATGGACTATTACTCAAACTATTATGTAACTTGTTAAAAGTAAACCACTGTGCCCTATCTATTTAAGCATGAGAACGAGCCTCGATTAAACTCTCCATCAACTACAGTTTAGTAGTATATATCCAAGCATTGCTTGGAATTGTCATAGCTTCACCCATTTTAAAATGTATTGAAAAAAAGAGACATAAATTAAGGTATGTAGTTCTTACATTCAAAGGAGTGCAGCTGCATCACTTATTTAAAAGCTTGGGAAGGCCCATAAATATAGTTGCATAGAAGGTTTTGTAACTTAAAACTATATGTAGTTCTTTGAATATTTGAATTATATACAAATAGTTAGTGTAGTTATTAATAATATAGAGATCGTGACCTCTATTTTTCCTAATTTCTTAGCCATTCTAATGGCCAACCATGAAACAATAGTTGTATATACTTATCTTTTAATTTAAAATACTTGCTTTACCTAGTTATTTTCCTAAGCAATGTGAAATTGTGGAAAATGTGACACATAAATCCCAAGTTCCTTAAATTGATAGCCCAAAGGATGTTGCATTTAAATATGCATTTGGCAACATGAAGAAAATTAGTTTTAGACATAAGGGAGCAGTTAAATAAAATTATTACAATTGCATGTTGTATTTTTTGTGAAATGGGCATAGAATAACTAATCAAAATTGAGTTATATTATTGAGAAGGTGTTATATGATTTACTTTCAAAATATAAAGTAGGTTGCTATTATCATAGTTTAAAGAATATGTTATATGGTCTCTTTATGAGGTGGATGTTGTTTTATGAAGTGAAGGATATTTTTTTTGTATATTAGGGGAATACAAACCCAGGGACTAGGATGGTACTCACGTGACACAGGGTCCAATGATCTATTCTTGCTACCACTATAACCCTAGGTACCCCACAACAACCCACAAGCATGGGACACAGGTGACCCTGGGTGTGATTTGAACTCGTGACCTCCTTTTCAATGTGTGACTTCATATCAAATGAATCATCAATGAGCCACACCCGTGCGTGCATGAAGTGAAGGATATTACTTTATAAAATCAATGATAATTACTTATGAAGTGGATATGAATAAAGTAAGTAATATTTATTTAAGAAATGGATTTTATTTTAAAGAGTTAAAAGGACGCGGATGGTAACTCCTAATGAAATAGTTGCAATGTGAAAATGGAGTAGTTGAAATATACAAACTTTAAACATTTATTAGAATTGAATTTATATAATTTAAAAGTTATATATATATATATATATATATATATATTATAGCTTCCATTTTAGGTAAAATGGTATAAACATGTGTTAATGTTATGTTGTATATGAAATAAAGGTTAAGGTATATTATGTGTCTTTTAGTAGGGCGGTTAGAATTCCACTTTTATATTTAGTGGAATTCAAAGGATCATTTAATTATATTTAATTGTATAAGAAATAATGTTTATAGCGATAATAACATTGACTTTGGAAGTATACTAGAAATTATTATATACATGTTTAATGGTTTTGAGAGATTATAGTTTAAATGTTTATTTGTATACTTGTAAAAGGGAAAGCAAGTTGGAATTTATAGTTTTAAAGAATTTTCAATTGTTGGCATTATGATAGGTATTGCGATGATTTAGATAAGAAGATTAGATTGTGATGTGGTTTTCATTGATGGAAACACATAGTTTCAAGCATATGATCCAAATAAGTAGAGGACTCGGATGAATCAACGGATGAGGATGGATTCCACAAGAGAAAGGTGTAGGAAAATTAATGGGCCCGTAAAGATAAGGTGACGTTTCATGTTTGATAACTGATCGAAGGAAAAACTTTAAGCTGCACGAGAATTGGCGGTTTCTGCAGATATCCACAAGAAAAAACATGAGAAAAAAGTTTAAAGGAAAATATGATGAATAGATTCGACGGTTAGAAGTGAACTTGCAAGAAATAAACGGTCTAGAAAAATTGCGGAAACAAGATTGTGGAGGTCAAATTTTGAGAAAATGGAAAAGTATGGTTCCGCATTCCGCAATCTGAAGATCGATGGTCAGGAAAGGATTCTTCAAAACGGATCCACAGATCACAGTAGCTATAGAAAGATATTTGTGGAATTATATTTCGATAAATTTCGGAGGCACATACACATTCTCGAATTCATAATCCAAATTTTGACGGTCATGAAAGAATCTGCAAGAAATCAATGGTTCAGAAGAAATGCAGAAACAAAGTTGCGAGAGAGAAATTGAGGAAGTAGTTTGAACAAATTTATAAAACCCGCAATCCAATATTTTCATCTGATCTAAGATTGACGACCAGGAAAGAATCCAAAATAGATTGATGAAGTGAAAGAAAAAATATGAAAGGGAATTGCGGAAGTAGTTTGAACGAATTTGGAAAATACGCAACCCACAATCTGTATTTGATCTAAGATCGACGATAGGGAAAGTCTCCACAAGAGATCAACAATGCAGAAGAAAAAATGCGGAAAGGGAATTGCAAAATAAGTTTGAAAAAAATTGGAAATCCTACAATCCGCAATCCGCATCTAATCTAAGATCAACAATTAGAAAGGACTCCATAGGAGATTGGCAACGTGAAAGAAAAATTGCGGAAAGGGACTTGCGGAAGTAGTTTCAAAGAAAATCAAAATGTGCACCTGAATTATGCAATCTGCAATCTTCGAATTCTTATTTTAGATAAAAAAACATGAGATAATCAAGATGAAATTAATGGTATGGAAGAACTCTTGCGGAACCAGAACTACGGAAGGAGATAAAATTGCACAAACGCCATTGCGGAAAAATATTTCTTCTCGATTGGGATCATTTTCTGTCATCAGGCATTGAACAGTCTTTATTAGCTATGAAACTAAAACTTTAGGCATACGAACATGCGAAGGGATTAAGTATTGGCATGTATAAAAGGATAAATGAGAGAGATGACCTGTGGCGCTCTCTGCATGCAAAGAGATGGTGCATGGACCGTCGTCGAAGTGAGGATTGCAGAATGAATGACAAATCTAAGTTCTTTCAAGAATATGCATAACAAATACAGTAAGAGGAGTCGAGTTTGAATAAGGATATACAAAAGTACATCAAAAATTTTAACCGAGTTGTTATGCATAGTTATATATGTTTTAAGCATATTTTATTGAACATGTTTAAATCTAAGGAATAAGGGTGGTAGGGTGGTGCTAGGAAAAAAATGTTGTATTATTTGTACAAGTTGGAGCCTTTACACATGGAAGTGGGTACTTCCACTCAGTAGTAGCTGGAGAACTTTATTTTTAGTGGGTGCTAGAAAATCATGAGGGTTGGTGCTCTCTGCAAGTAGGTTCTTATAAATAGAGGTTGTAGTCTCATTTGAGTAGGTGCTCAAACAAAGATGATGTAAATAATTTGGAGTTACTTGAAACTCTAAGAAGAAATGTTTTTGTTTATATTTTTCTACGTATCGATCATGTGTGTGATCAATGATAATCAATCATTTCGTTATACCTGATGCATAATCATGACTGTAAATTTCTGATCAGTAATAATGGTTTACACATTGGAAATGGTTTAAACTTATAAATAACTGATTCACCTCCCCTCTCAGTTATTTGATTAATATCAACAATTGGTATCGAAGCAAGTTCCTTTTATTTAAAGGTATATCTGTAAGATTAAACATGGCAATTCATGAAGGGACTTTCATCAATAAGGTTCCTCTATTTCATGGAACAAATTTTTCCTTCTAGAAGGTTAGGATGAGAACATATCTAATGTCCCAAGGTGCTGATGTTTGGGATGTAGTAGAAACTAGATATGTAAATCAAGTTATGCTAGCCTTCAAAGATGATAAGTTGGAATTTAGTTTTAACGCAAAGGAAATGAATGCTACCTGAGTGGCCTTGCAGAAGTTGAGTTTGTTAAGGTGGTGCATCTTGAATATGAAAAAAAGATGCAGGAAAAATTTAATGGTAGTTATGAAGGAAATGAGAAAGTAAAAGATGCCAAACTACAGACATATAGATTGAAATTTGAACAACTAAAGATGAATGAGAATGAGACTATTAGTAAATATTTATTAAGAGTAGAATAGACCATAGATTCTATGAAATGTCTTGGTGAAAACATTGATGAAGCACCCTTACTTCAAAAAATTTTAAGGTATTTTCCTGAAAGATACAATCACAAAGTTTCTACAATAGAAGAATTAAGTGATCTTAAAACTCTACCTATTGACCAACTCCTAGGAACTCTAACTTCTTATGAAATGAGGATTAGTAAAGATAAATCCACCACTAGAGAAGAATCCTTTAAAGAATATAAGAACATTGATACTGAAAGGGATGTGGTTGAGGAAAAATTTGTAAGCATTAGAGGAAATTTGGGATCTAAAATGGGCCTTATAAGAAAACGTGCCAAAATAAGTTTTTGTGAGTTGGAATTAAAGAACCAATAGAATTTCAATAAAATAAGTCAACCATAATGGTTGAATTGACATATTTGTCATTAAAAAAAACTACTTTTTTTGTTCGTATTTTCGACATATCTCATTGTGTTTTTACTCAAATTTCGATCAGGAGAGCTCATTGGATGCGGAATTTGATTCCGCATCCAACGAGTACCCACACTGCATACTTTTGACGGACCCCGCTACCCCAAAAATAAGAAATACCTGAAAAAACGTGATGATGATGTCATCATCACGTTTTTTCAGGGATTTCTTGTTTTTGGGGTAGCGGGGTCCATCAAAAGTCAGTGTGAGTACTCGTTGGATGAGGAATCAAATTCCGCATCCAACGAGCTCTCCCGATCGAAATTTGAGTAAAAACACAGGGAGATATGTCAAAAATACGAACACAAAAAGTAGTTTTTTCTTTCTTCCTCCAAAATTAATCAATATTATTTTATTATTTTAACTATTATTTTATTATTTTAACTATTATTTTATTATTTTCCTTAGGAGGCCCATTTTAGACCCCAAAATTCCTCTAATGAAGGTTGAAGAAAGGATCAGGTAAATATAAAGGAAATATGCCCTTTAAATATGTCAACTCTGGTAAGATAGGCCATTTTGCATCTAAATGTTCCCACAATGAAAACGATCATACTTATGATGATGAATAAAAATATACATTCAAGAAATACAATAAAGAGGATAAATATAAAATGAAAATCGTTTGTGCAAATGATGTTGATTCCTTGGAAGAGATAGACAATGATTCATCTTGTGAAGATAAAGTGAATAATTTTATGCTTATGGCCATAAAAGATTTTGAAAATGAATATACATGAAGTTATATGTATGATAAAGAAGCTATGGTTGATATGGAAGGTGAACTAATCAGTGCTATGGAAGAGATTGACATACTCATACTAAAGAAGAGGAAACAAAAACAATTGTTGATGTAGTATAAAAAGAATGGTAAAGAACCAAGTGAATATATTTCCCTGTTAAAATTGGAATTAGGAGAGGAAAAGAAAATAGAAGATATTTTGGAACAACTATTAACAGAGGATAAAAAGAGACATGAAGCATTGGAATAATAAATACCTACAGCCATAAAAGAATTGGAGAAATTTCAAGCTTTGTATCACCAAAATTTGAAGTATTAATGCTTCAAAAGAATAGAACAACATTCTAAGTAAAGAAAGGTCTCCATGGTTAAAAACATGCCTCGTCTATAAAGAAATATCAAGCAGAAAACAATTAGAATACAAACATATTGTGCAAACAAAATGAAATGAAGATGAAACAAGTACATGAATCAAGAATTCAGATCAGAAATATCAACCAAGCTTTTCTCAAGAACAAAGTCAACAAAAAGGAAGACAACCAAAATTAAGGTACCAATTTTTTTTCTGTGGTTATTGTTATTGTTGTTCTAATTTTTTTCACAAATATGCAAAATGTTCTTTTAATTCTAGAAGTGTGCAATTAAGGATATCAAACAACAGTCAATTGCTGCAACATAGAACAAGAAATTCAATGAGTAAACAAAAACAACATACAACTCAGTTCACAACTAAAACAAGAACACATCATAGACATATAAATTCTTTTGATCTACTGTACAATGAGCCAGAATGTTATGTTTGTCATAATTTTGGACATAATGCCTCAGACTGTCATCTGAAGAATTACAAAACAGATTTGAGAGTGAATTACTGAGCTGGAAGTGCTAAAGTTTGGAAGAAGAAAGAAAATAATAAGTATGGATTAGTGCTTTCTATTCAAAGGAAAAAAGGCCCTTGGTATATTGACAGTGGATGTTCCAAACACATGACTGGTGATAAAAGTAAGTTTTGTGTTGAAAGGAAAATGAATGGTAAAGTTGAGTAATGGAAGAGGGAACAAAGATGTGTTGTTTGTAAATGGACTGCAAGATAATCTTTTTAGTGTCATTCAGGTTTGTGACAGAGGATGTCAAGTTGGTTTCACTTCTAAAGATTGCAAGATAAAATCCGTACCATCGAGACAATTGGTTGCAAAAGGAATAAGAACATAAAACAATGTCTATGTATTGAAAGAAGGAAAATAAGAATGTCATCTAAGCAAGTATGATGAAAGATGACTATGGCATATGAGACTTGTAAACTTAAAATTTGATGATATAATCAATGTTATGAACAATGGGGCAGTAAAATATCTTCCAAAATTTCAAATCCATGTTACTATGTTTGTAAACCTTGTCAAATGGGAAAATTGACTCACACACAGTCTAAATCCAAGTAATTTACATCAACATAAAAACCTCTTCAGTTAGTACATATGGATTTGTGTGGATCATCAATAAAGGAAGGAACATGGAGAGAAAGATATTTTATGTTGGTCATTGATGATTATTCTAGACTCACATGTGTTTCCTTTCTAAAGGAAAAATCTCAAGCATTTGAAAAGTTCAAAATTTTAAAGCTCTGACTGAGAACCAGATAGGTAAAAGAATGATGGCTGTAAGGTCTGATAGAGGAGGAGAATTTAGTTCAGAAGACTTTAAAGATTTTTTTAACAAACATGGAATAAAAGGAGAATATAATATCCCAGGGACTCCACATAAGAATGGAGTAGTTGAGAGACAGAACAGATCAGTTCAACATATGTCAAGATCAATGATGAAGGAACAAAATATTGCTCAGACACATTGGGTAGAGTAAATTCCCACAACTGTTCATATTCTTAACAAATCTCGTCTAATTCCAAACAACAGTAAGACTCCTTATGAAATCTGGTTTGGAAGACCTGCCTTTATTAAACATTTTAAACTCTTTGGAAGTAAATGCTACATTAAAAATAATGATGAACATCTGGGAATACATGATGACAGGGTCGATGAAATTCTTTTCCTCGGATATGCCACAAACATTAAAGGATACATGTGCTATAGTGAAGGGTTTCATAAATTGGTTGATTGTATTGAAATAAAATAAATGAAGGAATTCCTGTGGATGATATTCATATAAGCAATATTGAATAAAGTATAGAGGATACAATTGAAATTGAGGAAGAATAGGTCCAAGAATCAAAAAATAAAGATTCATATTTAGATGATGAAAGTACAAAAATTTAGGAAGAATCAAAACAACAAACATAAAGAAAAACACCTTCCAAAATTGTTCAAAAGAGTCATACTGAAAATCATATAATTGGTGACAAGAATAAACGAGTTCATAAAAGAAGGAAATTGATTAAATCTTCAGAACAATATCAAGTTTCTTTTCTATCTATGATTGAACCGAAGAACTTTGAAGAATCCAGTGAGGATGAAGAATGGATTAGAGCCATGAATGAAGAGCTTGATCAGATTGAGAAGAATAATACTTGCGAATTTGTTCTCAGACCTACATATAAGAATGTAATAGACTCCAAATGGGTTTTAAAAAATAAGATAAATGAACAAGAACAAATTGTGAGGAATAAAGCCTGATTGGTCTGTAAGGGGTATGCACAAGTTGAGGGACAGGATTTTGATGAGATCTTTGCACTGGTGGCAAGATTGGAGTCTATTAGAATGATTTGTTCCTATGCTATTCATAATAAATTTATAGTGTATCAAATGGATGTTAAGTCATCATTTCTCAATGGAGATATATAAGAAGAATTTTATATGGAGAAACCTGAAGGATTCCATCTAACAAACAATCCTGACCATGTTTGAAAAATGAAGAAGGCACTATATGTATTGAAAAAGTGTGAAGATCTTGGTGGTATAGACTGGATAAGTATCTAGAGGACAAATGATTGAAGAAAGGTATCGTTGACAGTAATTTGTACATCAAATATGAAGGTAATGATTTATTAGTTGTTTTGGTTTATGCGGATGACATTATTTTTGGATGTACTAATGATTCTTCACTTCAGTGGTTTTCTAATGCTATGCAATCCGAGTTCGAGATGTCAATGATAGGAGAATTGTTAGTCTTCCTTAGTCATCTCATTAGTCGTAGTTATGAAGGATTATTTCTCTCAAGAGAGAAGTATTTGAAGGAGATGTTGAAGAGTTTTTAGATGGAATATCCTTCATCTGTTAGTACACCTATGGTTGTTGGTTGTAAGCTTAGAAAGGACGATCCCTCACCATATGTTGATAAAAGAACATATCGATCAATGATAGGTAGTCTTTTATACATCACAACATCTCGTCCTGATATAATGCAAGTTGTTGGAATGGTAGGTAGATTTCAATCTGCTCCTAAGAAAAGTCATTTGATGTATTTTAAGAGGATATTCAAATATTTGAAGGGAACAATGACTTAGGGTCTCTGGTATCCTATGAATCAGAATCTTCAGTTAACTACATATTCAGATGTTGATTGGGAAAATTGTTTGGATGAAAGAAATAACACAAGTGGAGGTGGATTCTTCTTGGGTGATTCTTTAGTTGCATGGTTGAGTAAGAAGTAAGGCTGGATAACTTTATATACTTCATAGGGTGAATACATTGTTGCTACCACCTAATGTACACAAGTGCTTTGGATGATCCAAACAATGGAAGATATGGAGGTAAAATATGTTGATCCCATTCCTCTCCATTGTGATAATACTAGTGCCATTAGTGTGTCCAAGAATCCAGTCTTTTATTCCAAGGCTAAGAACATACCAATTAAGTATCACTTCTTAAGTGACCAGGTCACAAATAGAGTGGTTCAATTGAATTTCATTTCTTCTATAGAACATATTGCTGATATCTTTACTAAACCTTAACCAAAGACACAATTTGATTACCTACTCCAGAAGTTGGGTATCATATCTTATTACAAATAACTTGTTCACTTTCATAGGGGGATTTGAGTTATAGAGCCTTCTTTGACATTAATGTCAAAGGGGGAGAAGTTATTGTTTCCACATATGATAAGCATTCGACGATTACATGTACAACATGCAGCCATAATTTGAAGGTTTCCATCAATGACAAATGGGGGTATTGTTGGCATTATGATAGGTATTGCGACGATCAAGATAAGAAGATAAAATTGTGATGTGGTTTTTATTGATGGAAACCCACATATCCAAGCATATCATCCAAATAAGAAGAGGACTCAGACAAATAAGTAGAGGAATCAGATGAATCAATGGTTGAGGATGGATTCCGCAAGAGAAAGGTGTAGGAAAATTAATGGGCCCACAAAGATAATGTGATGTTCCGTGTTTGATAACTGATCGCAAATGAAGTTGAAGACATAGGAAAGTCAATGGTTTGTGCAAATATCTGCAAGATAAAGCATGTGAATAAATTTTAAAGGAAAATTTTACAAATAGATCCGATGGTTAGGAGTGAACCCATCAGAAATCAACGGTCTAGAAAAATTGCAGAAACAAGATTGCAAAGGTCAAATTTTTAGAAAATGGAAAATTTTGGTTCCGCATTCTGAATATTGACGGCCGAGAAAGGATTCCGAAAAAGCGACTGATGGTTCACAACAGTTGCAGAAAGAGATTTGTGAAAGTCCATTTTGAAAAAGTTCGTAGGAACATCCACATTATGTAATCTACAATCCAAAGATCGACGGTCAAGAAAGAATCTACAAGAAATCAATGGTTTAGAAGAAATGTGGAAACAAAGTTGCAAGATAAAAATTGTGGAATTAGTTTGAACAAATTGGGAAAACCCGCAATATGTAATCTGCATCTGATCCAAGATCGACGACCGGGAAAAACTCTGCAAGGAATCAACAACACGGAATAAAGATTGTGGAAAGGGAATTACGGAAGTAGTTTGCACGAGTTTTTAAAAACTGCAATCCACAATCTACATCTGATCTAAGATTGACGATAGGGAAAGTATCTGCAAGAGATAAATGATGTCGAAGAAAAATTGTGGAAAGGGAATTATGGAAGTAGTTTTAAAAAAATTAGAAAACCCATAATCCACAATTCGCATCTAATATAGGATCGAATATCTATAAATACTCCGCAAGATATCGATGATGCAAAAAAAAAATTACCGAAAGGGACATGTGGAAGTAGTTTCGAAGAAAATTGAAATGCACACCTGCAATCCATATTCCACTATATCCGAAATCTTATTTTGGATTGACGAACAGGAGAGAGTCAGCATGAAATCAAGGGAGTTGAATAAGTCTTGCAGAACTAGAACTATGGAAGGAGTTAGAGTTGTAGAAACACCATTGCGGAAACATATTGCTTATCGATTGGGATCCTTTCCTATCATGAGGCTTTGAACAATCTTGATCGGATATGAAACTGAACCGTTAGGAATATGAAGAGGTGAAGGGATTAAGTATTGGCATGTATAAATGGATGAATGAGAGAAAGGACCTGTGGTGCTCTCTGTATGTAGAGAGCTAGTGCATGGACCTCCTTCGAAGTGGGGATTGCAGAATGAATGAGGTATTTGAGTTCTGTTAAGAATAAGAAGAACATACATAGTAACAGGAACCGACTTTGAATAAGCATATACACAATTAGATAAGAAAGTGTAATAGAGTTGGTATGCATAGTTATATCTATTTTATGCATATTGTGTTGAACATGTTTAAATCTAAGGAAGAAGGGTGGTAGGGTGGTGCTAGGACAAACATGTTGTATTATGTGTATAAGTTGGATCCTGTACAAGTGGAAGTGGGTACCTCGACTCATTAGTAACCAAAGAACTTTATTTTTTAGTAGGTTCTAGAAAATCATGAGGGTTGGTGCTCTCTGCAAGTAGGTGCTTGTAAACAGAGGTTGAAGCCTTGTTTGAGTAGGTGATCAAACAACTATGATGTAAATGACTTGGAGTTAATTGACACTCTAAGAATAAATTTTTTGTTGATATTTGTCTATGTATCGATCATGTGCTTGATTGATGATTATCAATCCTTTCGTTATACTTTCTGCATCATCATGACTGTAAGTTTGTGATCAATAACAATGGTTTAAAAATTGGAAATGGTTTAAGCTTAGAAATAACTGATTCACCCCCCCTCTCAGTTATTTGATTAATCTCAACAAAAATATCACATTAAAGTTTAACAAGATTATTGTTATTATAATCGGGTTTATTTAGATGCAACAATATATAATTCCATGTTATGGTATGTGTTAAGTCAGTAAATTTTTCATCATTTTTTATTTATTTTCTCCATTTTTGGTTTGTTTTTTTTAATTTATTTCAATTAAGGTTTTGGTTTTTAAGTCTTAGCTTTAGTCTCCTTTAGGAGTTTTATGGATGATTGAATAATTTTTGAGCCTACTTTTTATAAGTTTTATTTGATTTTTGGTTTTTTGCATTTCAAAAAGGGTTAAAGAAAGTCGTATTATCAAAAATTGATTCATTAATGTTTATCTGGAGATCAGATAAGACTTGATTTTCAACCTAGCAACTTGTTAAACCTCCGACAAATTAGCAGAAAATTGAAAAATAGCAAAAATTTGGCATGGGAGTTATTCTTGTAGCGCTGGACAAAAATTTAACAAAGGGCGCGCTACAAGAATATCGCGGCCCTTTGTTTTTTCAATTTTCAAACAAATTTCTATCATGATTTCGCTTAGTGAATGACTAATCGCCTTGTGTGAGTGGTTTAACACGTGTATACTGTATTCTAAGCACGATTTCAGGTGGTTATCAGTCTCGAAACAAATCGGGCTCATCATTGCTCATAATGCGGAATCAGTTGAACAAAATCCGTAAATCTCGATCTAAGCTGGAGTGATTTACATTTCACATACATTGTCAGAGTAAATAAGGCTTCGTGAAGTAGAGTAAACTGCTCAAAAGGTGAATTTTATTTCTATGGAGAAGAGACAGTGTTCAAGAGACCAGCGGAAATTAGGGCTTCCTACTTCACTTACCTGCAGTTAAGGAAGTTATATGAAGACACCTATATGCATAAGGAGAGACCGTTGATAACCCAAGATGAAGGTTTAAGCCGTGACAATTGAGTAATTGACAGGTATTTCAATACAAACCAGTCTAATTGAAGAAATTGGGTTTTTTCTTGCTGGAGGCTATTTTGTAGAAATTGGTTGCTGCAAAAGTTAGAATAGGTTTCAAAATGAACCATTCACCATAGAAATAGCTGTCTGAAGCTATTATTGAGAACTTGCATGAACAGAGTATCATAATAACCTTAAGTTTAAAACATTCACTTTTGGAATTTCGAGGACAGTTTAAAGGAAGGGTTTTTATGTTTTGTTCTCTAACCTACTCGAGAAACTCTGATATTGATGAATATTGGCTGTAATGAGCTAACTGAATAGGTTTCTTCTTAGACCTAATGCCAATTTAAACCAGAATCTACAGGAAACAGCATTGAGAGGACTTATAGACTGTTCTATTATGCTCATCTTTTAATGTGAAAGTGTTCAGTCTGCTTGAGAAGCTGGTGGAAGCTGGTGATAGTTGTTATAATGTGAAATATCAATTGCTTGGAGAACATGTTGACTTTCATATACAAGTTTTGATGGTAGTTTTTGGCGAAGGTGAATATATTGTAGACAGTGGTGTTTTTCTCTCTTCTCACACTGTCAGTCTCCAGTCTGCCTAACAAGCCTGTGATTGATTTCACTCTTGCAAAATATGAAGCAGTGAGAGTTTTAGGGTTTGAAGATCAAGGATGTTTGATACACAGAAATAGGAGTACAAGACCGAAATAGAACAGCCATTTTCACTGACAGTATTCAATTATGTTGAACACCCTGGACACTGCAGTTAATCAAAGTGTTGTTTTCTGTATTTTGAATCAGTTTGTGCTAAAGGAGGAGGTCATATCTAAGTACATATTCTACTGCTTGTTTCCTTAACACTAAAATGAAGAGCTCGGATGGCATATAGTCTGAAACAATTTGACATTATGTTTGATGGTGCATTTTTGAAGAATGAGCAGTGTTTTTGTGCTCTTATGACTGTTTTAATCATGAACTGATCTATTCTCACAGTCTACCTATATTTAGACCTAATTTGTACTGTTGTAACAAATAAACATTGAAGCCTAAGGTCAGGTGAATTTGATCTTCTGTTGGGAAGTTTTCCTTCATATTTTAAACCAACAGGCCTGTCCAGGAGTGTATTGCATATTGTAAAGGAGATCAAAGTTGAAACCTAAAATCAGACTGAGTCTAGCTACTGAAAGAAGAAGATGGGCAAGAGTGGGAAAAGTGGTAAGGTCAACAGGGCTAAGCCCACTGACTTGACCTGGATCGAGAAGCTTCCTGACTGTGTAGAATTGTTCAAACAAGCAGGTTGGCTGAACTTTTTCAGGAAAATAGATGGCTACAGTACACAGGTGTCTTGTAAATTTGCTCGGGGACTTAAAGATGATATGGTCATGATGGATGCTCTAAAATTCAAACTGAATGTGGAATTAATTGCAGAGGCTACTGAGATTAGTAATGATGGTGAACATTGGTTCAAAAAGTTGCCATTTGAGTTTGAACCACAAAGGTACCTGTTGCCTAATGTGACTCCTGACTGGAACAAGGGTATTCTTATTCAAAATTTCAGGAAGGAATGGATTGAACCCATAAGGATACTTCAGAGCTATGTGACCTGTGAAGGCAGGTATTCATTTGTATTTAAATATCATTTTAGGTTCCTCCAACACATAGTAGGAGTCTCTAAGATGAACTCGCCCTTCTTTTTTCTGAGGAGCCTGCAGAAGATGTCCAGCAGGATAAAGCAACATGAAGATCATTCCTCCCAATCACTTTTTCATCATGGTCTGATCAAACTGATCATTAACACAGTGTTGCAACATGAGGGTAGGACTTGGGATGTCTTTTTGTTCTGGTCAGATGTTCATCCTCAGCAAGAAGACCAGCAGCTTAAAAGGCAGACTGATAAGGGAAAAGTAATGATGAAAAAGCTAGGTCACACAACTAAACCTGCAAATAAAGATAAGGTTAAGGCTAAGAAGATGGAGAACCAGGTAAAAGTTGGCAGTCAGTTCAAAATATCCTCAGATTGCCCTAAAAATAGATACTGAGTGTTTGCAGGAGAAAAAGTACAGCCCAGTCTGAAATTGCCACCAGCAGCACATTCTGAAGAAACCAAGACTATTGATGAAGAGAAAGAGGTTGTACTTGAGGATGAAGTGCAAATTAAACAAAGAATCCCCCTCACTATATTGTTTGAGGATGAGGGGTACTTATTAGAGGATGAGCAACCAATTGGTGAAGTAGGGTTAAGGGTTGAATCCTGTGGAGAGTTCCTTAGTTCAGAATGCAAAACAGCTAAACCAAAGAAGAAGAAAAGGACTGCAGTTTCATACAGAAGGCCTAAAACTAGGCCAACTAATAAACTCAGGTGGAATATGAAAAAGCTACTTAATCCCAAGCTAAATCTCAGAAAAGAAGCTGTTGTGATTGATTCTTCCTCTAATGAAGAAGCAGAAATTGTTAAATAGGGCACCAAAAGTAAGAGAAAATCAGTGGTTAAATCCTCTTCTTCTTCTTAGTCTGAAAAGACAAAGATATCACAGTCAGAAAGAGAATTTGAACAGCCTAGGTCTAAACTGTCTGAAATAGTGCTGGAGATAAAGAATAAACTTTTAGAACAACAACAAGATGAGAAAGCTAGAATGTATCCTGTTGAAAGTCAAGACTGGGAGGATGAAGATGAATAGATACTCAGAGAAGTAGGCATTTTGGAGGACCCTGGTGTTGCTGCAGATTACACAGACTTCTTAATGAAAGATGAAATTATACCAGAGATCCCTAGTTCTGATAAAGGAGATTTACATGAAGAAAATCAGCAGTATAAGAAACACATGATGCACTTACAGCAGGTTAATGATGGTTTACTGAAAGTTAATAAAGGGCTTATAGAAGAATTGCTGGATGTTAAAAGTCATTTCCAAGAACTAGCAGAGGTATCTAAGGAGGTTCTTAAAAGGAAAAGGATGACTGACAATTACTGTTCAGAATTAGAAGGAACAATAAAGAACCTGGAGCAAGAGAACAGAAAGCTCACTCAAAAGATGATCAAGCTGGAGCAGGAGAAAAAGAATACCAAAAGACAACCTCAAATGCTAGATGGCATTGACCTCCTTGTTGAGGCAGCGAAGGAGATATGAAGCAGTTATTAGTTAGTGATTATTTTAGATAAACATTTTCTTTTTGTTAAGCATTTGCTATTTTTAGCAATATTGTAACTTTGTTAAAGTCACTTTTCACTTTACCTACTTAGTGATTCGATAGAGGTAGTTAGTGGATAAGACCTAATTGATTTTGGGAGAACTTTCCTATTTAGATGAGTTAGCAAGACATTGTTAGGGTTCTGTTTTTTGGGAGCATTAGGAGGTCTGCAAGCTGCATATACTTTTAGACTTGTTCAGAGATAGGTACTGTAACTATTATAAGAATTTATTGATGAAATATGAGATATATGACTCTTTTCCCTTCATTTTGTCTGTGTTGACTTCATGTTTGAACTTGTTTAGTTTCATAAATGATAAATTCAATGCTGGTTAATGTGTATTTCCTGGTAGTGCTTGTCCTTTATGTGTGAACTTCAGCACAGTCTTTAGGTTGGATCTTTGTGATATGTTGTGCATCTTTTCAGTCTATGTTTATGATTTCGTTGTTACTTCTCTTCTGGATGTATTCCCTGCATGTTCTTGAAGCTTACAACCATTTAAATGATACACAAAACCCTAAAATTTGTTTTATTTATTGATTTTTACTCTTGAGATTGTGTTGACTTGTTCCCCTAGCCTTAGGAACAATTTCCGGCACAAACATGGTTGGCACCGTTGCCGGGGACGAAGCTGAATCATATCTTCCCTGGGATACTTACCTATTTTCCTGGTTTGAGAGGTGAACTTGAACCAGCATTTTTTGAAGGCTATTTTCACCATTGTCACAGTGGCTTCTAGAGGTATTGGAACCAGGAGAAGACCTACATCTCCCTTGCTACTGGGTGTGACAGACCCTGAAAAGATTATAAAAACAGCAAGAAAGCTTATAAGGTCCCAATATTTTCCAGCTTCTTGTGACCCTCACCAGTTGGGTGATTCATTAGACCCAACTGAAAACTCACCTTGGATAAAACCTACCATTCCTGAAAATACTTTTCAAGTTTTTACCAATCCAGAAACCTTTTTGAAAGCTAAGACTGCTTCTCCTGGAAAAATCCCACTCTTTCAGTTGAAAATAGGAAAGAACCCTTTCCAAGCAAGTACCAGTCAAATTTATTCCTCTTCAAAACCTCAATCTAAACCTCAGTCCACAATGGAAGGCCAAAATCCACCCATGGATATGATGGACAGAATGATAGCTGCTAGGTATGCACCATTAGCATTACCCCAGCCTTTACATGCCTTGCCTGGACATGATTATCAAAAATATATGCCCAGATTCAATGGACAAGGTGAAACAACTGCAGAAGAACATTGGGAGGCTTTCCTGAGTTATGCAGACAATCAAAACATTGAAATTAAAGATGTGTGGATGAGAGTATTTGTGCAGAGCTTAGATGGGGATGTGAGAAAGTGGTTTAGAGAGTTTCCTGCCAGCTCAATTACAATCATTGAGGAACTCCGTGACCTTTTTCTGAGGTAGTGGGGAGACACCAAGGATCATACTTATTATATCACTGAATTTGGTGCACTCAGAAGAAAGAAAGATGAGAATGTTGTTGATTTCTCAAAAAGAACTAACAAGATGTATAGTAGGATTCCATCAGAGATCAAACCTACTGAAACATCAGCCAAGATGACTTATGCAAATGCATCTGACCATGAATTTTCATTATTACTCAAAGAAAGAAGAGCTGTCTCTTTGCTGAACATGCAAGATGCAGCATTGGAGGTGGAGTCAAACTTACTGGCTTCAAATAAACTTAAAAAAGAAACACCTCAAAAATTATATGAAAGGAAAGGAAAGAAGGAGGCTATTTCAGCAAGTGCTGCACCCCAGTCTGCTGAAGCCAAAATAGATGAAATGGCTAAGCTTGTAAAGATTCTTACTGCCAAGTTGAACAAACTAGAGTTGGAAAAGAATTCTTCCAAACCAGCTCCTGAGACTCAGAGAAATCCAAATAACCAAAATCAGTTCAGGAGGCAGTTTGCTCCTAGATTCATGCCCAGGGAGCGAAGGAATAATGACATCCAGCAGGAAAGGAGGGAGAATGAAGATCAAAGAGTGCCCTCACCTTTTCAGAATAATTTAGCTGATGAAGAAGAGGTTGATGAACAGCTCCTCTTTGAAGAGACTGAAACCGATCAAGATATGAATCACTTTGGAGACGGTTTATCCACAGGTTTTGTAACAGAAGAAGATTTTCTGAACTCTGAATACTATGATGCTGATTTGTATGAAGTTGAAGATGATTTAGAGTTTGAGAAAACTGTTGTAAATGTTGCTGCTAATCAGAATGGAATTAAGAAGACCATTAATCTCAGATCTGGTCTGAAACAAGTAGTCCAAGCTCCCAAGAAGAAAGCTACTGTTCCTGCTACAGCTGTTCCTGATAAACAAGTTGCTGATCCAGTCACAGAAAAGAAGCAGCCTGCAGAAAAGTCCAAGAAGAATGTTGAAATTGCAGAGGTAAACAAAGCTACTCAGAATTTCAATTTGGAAATTGAATTAGGAAAGCTGAAAATTCCTGTTCCATTGACTGAATTAATAAAAAATCCCTCTTATAAACAAACAGTTTTAAAAGTTATGAATTTTTCCAGTAGTCAACCTGCTGCCAGTGGTCAGCCTATTTCAGATACTGTCAATTTACAAGAAGAAAGCCCAAAAATATTTATTGGTTCTGCCCTAGCTAAAAAAACAGAAAATGAAGCTGGTGCTTCTCCTCCCTTCTATGTTACCTTAACTGTCCATGATCAAATGATCCACAATTGTCTATTAGATTCTGGAGCATCCCATAACTTAATGCCCAAAGCTGTGATGGAAGCCCTTGGTCTCAGTATCACCAAGCCTTACCATGACTTATATGTCTTTGACTCCCGAGATGTCAAGTGTCTAGGGGTAATTAAAGACATGGTTGTTAACCTTACTCAGCTGCCCATGAAGAGTGTCATAATGGATGTTGTTGTAGCTGATATCACACCCAAGTTTGGTATGCTTCTTTCAAGATCCTGGGCAAAGAAGGTTGGAGGAACCTTACAGATGGATCTCTCATATGCCACTATTCATATTTTTGGTGGAGAAAATAGGAGACTTTATAGAGAACTACAGCTTGCCTACATTGTCACAGATGATAAAAACCCCACTAATCATCCATTGTACTCTGTTGATAAAGATCTTGGAACCTGCATGTTAAATTTTTCTGATGAAGACAATTCAGGTGGTCTGTTACAAGTGGAAAGAGATCAGCCCATAAAACATAGCAGAGAAGAAGAAGATGCATTATGGGAGCTGTATTTTGATGGATCCTCTTGCAAAGAGGGTGCTGGAGCTGGAGTTTTACTAATTTCTCCTGGAGGAGAGACAGTGAAACTCATGTATAAGTTGGAATTTGTTACTACTAACAACACTGCTGAGTATGAAGCTCTGCTACTGGGATTGAAAGCTGCAAAATACTTAGGCATTCAACAGACTGCTGCATTTGGCGACTCCGAATTAGTTGTTCAGCAAGTGAAGAACAAATATCAAGTAAAGCAGGGTTTGTTGAAGATATACAGAAATGAGGTATGGGATATGTTAGAAAATTACTTCATAGCATTTAACATCTCTCATATTCCTAGAAATCACAATGAAACTGCAGACTCATTAGCTCTAGCAGCTACATACTTCAAAATCCCAAAAACTACCCAGCTAAGGTATCCAATAGAAGTAAGATATAGACCATGTGTCCTTGAAAATGTGAAGCACTGGAGGGTTTTCGAAGATGATATTGAAATTAAGAGATTCCTTGAGCTTACAGATGAGTTTTCCAATGCCCAAATTGATCAGGATGAAGGAGAAGAACAGGATGATGAGTCTGCTGAAAATGTTTTTGCTGAAAATGAGTTTCCTGAAGGTGAGATTGCAGGTCATAAGATCATTGAGTTGAAGAGTAATTTTATCCCTAAAGTTTTAGTTCCTTTAGAAAGAATTTTTACCAAAGATGACACTCCATCAAAGCCAGTGGTACAATCTTCAGAAGAAAATGTAATGGACTGCAATATTGGTACTGCAGAAAACCCAAGAATGGTAAAAATTTCTAAATATCTGACAACTAAACAAAGAAGCAGATATATTAAGCTTTTGAAAGAATATGTTGATGTATTTGCATGGTCCTATGAAGAATTAAGAACCTATGACACAGAAATCATTCAGCATAAGGTTCCCTTGAAGCCCAATGTCAAACCTTTTCGACAGAAATTAAGAAGGATAAATCCAGCCTTATTTCCTGTGATTGAAAAGGAAATAAAGAAGTTGCTGGATGCAAAGATAATAGTGCCTCTCAGGTACTCTTCCTGGGTTGCAAATCTTGTACCTGTCAAGAAAAAGAATGGGGAGATTAGACTCTGTGTTGATTTCAGGAATCTTAACAGATCTTCATTAAAAGACAACTATCCTCTGCCAAAGATTGAAGAGGTATTACAGTAGGTTGTTGGAGCCCAGAGGATTTCCATGGTGGATGGATTCTCAGGGTACAATCAGATTGCCATGCACCCTGATGACAAAGAGAAGACAGCATTTACCACCCCTTGGGGGACCTTTATGTATGATAAGATTCCCTTTGGTCTGATGAATGCTGGAGCAACCTTTCAGAGGGAAATGGACATTGCATTTGTAGGTGAGAAAGATAAGTTTGTTGTCATTTATTTAGATGATATCACTGTGTTCTCACAATCTGATGATGAGCACTTAAAACATTTGAAGCAAACTTTCCAGAAATGCAGAAAATTTGGACTGTCTTTAAACCCCAAGAAATCTCATTTTGCTGTGCAAGAGGGCAGACTGTTGGGTCACTTCATGTCTGCTGATGGCATTAGAATTGACCCTGAGAGAGTCAAAGCAATACTGAAGATTAGTTTTCCCAGGAGCAAAAAGGATGTGCAATCATTTATTGGCAAGATAAATTTTCTGCGGTGGTTTATTCCTAATTTTGTTGAGACTATTAAACAAATCATAGCAATGTTAAAGAAGGACCAAGAAGTTAGGTGGACTGTTGAAGCAAAGGCATCTTTTGAGAAAATTAAGGTGGCTCTGACTGAAGCACCTGTTCTGGTAAGTCCTAATTTTGCCAAAGAATTCCTTACTTTTTCTTTTGCTTCAGAAGATACTATTGATGTTGTTCTACTTCAGAAGAATAATGAGGGATTGGAGCAGCCAATTGCCTTTTTTAGTAAAACCCTCAGAGATTCAGAGCTGAAATACAGTATCTTGGAAAAGAAAGCCTATGCTCTAGTGAAGGCTTTAAAATTTTTCAGAATTTATATCTTACATTCCAAGGTTATTTCATTTGTTCCAAATGCTGTAGTGAAAGATATTCTGACACAGCCTGATAGTGAAGGAAAGAGGGGAAAGTGGATTGCCAAGATTATTGAATATGAGGTGGAAATCAGACCTACTAAGCTGGTCAAAGGACAAGGATTGACCAAACTGTTGGCTCACTCAAATTGTCAAGCACTAGGATTACATGTTATGGCAGAAGAATCAGCACCTGAAGAAAAGCAAGCAGTACTTGAAAAAGAAAGGATCATGGACTCTTATTCATCTTCAAATTGGTATGCTGATATTGTTTATTTCTTGTTATTTTTGCAATGCCCAGAACACTTAGATAGGAAGGCTGCCGGATCTCTGAAACTAAAAGCTACTAAGTATTGTTTGCTAGAAGATCAATTATTTTGGAAAGAACCAAGAGGTATCTTGTTAAGGTGCTTGGATCAAGCTGAAATAGGGGAAGTAATTTCAGAATCTCATGAAGGAGCCTGTGGAGAGCATAAATATTGGAAAGCTACATCTTACAAGATTTTGAGAGCTAGATACTACTGGCCCTCCCTCTTCTCAGATGTTTACCAGCAGGTAAGAGCTTGCATACCCTGTCAAAAATTTGCAGGTAAACAAAAATTATTATCCTTGCCATTGAATCCTATTGCAGTCAATGCCCCTTTTCAGCAATGGGGTATGGATTTTATTGGAGAGATAAATCCAGCATCTTCAGGATAGCATCATTGGATTCTGACTGCCACATATTTCTTCACAAAATGGGTGGAAGCCATTCCTACAAGGAATGCTACAGATAAGGTGATTATGGAGTTCATTGAAGACAATATCCTGAGTAGATTTGGCTGTCCACACAGATTAATAACTGATAATGCCAAAGCATTCAAATCCAAGGCAATGGTGGCCTTCTATGAGAAAAATGGCATTATTTTGAAACACTCAACTCCCTATTATCCTCAGGGAAATGGCCAGGATGAATCATCTAACAAAAATGTCATTCAAAGCATTACGAAATTGCTGAAACATAATAAAAGGTCTTGGGATTCAATGCTGAAATATGCATTGTGGGTAGACAGGATTACAGTAAAACAGGCCATTGGCACTTCTCCTTTTCAGCTAGTATATGGCACAGAGGCTGTATTCCCTGTTCAGTTGGGGATTCCAATGATGAAATTCCTCCAAAACTCTCAAGAGGAACCGGATGACATGCAAAGGAGGATCTTTGAGGTGATAGAACTACAGTAGCATAGAGAGAAGGTGGACAAAGAAGCTCAGCTGTACGGAGCTAAGGTAAAACACAGGTTTGACAGAAAAATTAAAGAGCATACTTTTTCAGAAGGTGAGTTAGTGTTAAGATGGGATGCAAGAAAAGAACAGAAGGGTAAGCATGGAAAATTTGATAATCTTTGGTTTGGACCTTTTTTGATATCAATTTTTTTGGAAAATAATACATTTATCTTGCAGTCCCTGGAAGGTGAGGAGTTACCCAACCCCGTTGATGGGCGATTCCTCAAGAATTTCTACAGTTTATGAGATCATTTTCACTCTTCATTGTACATACCGGTGTGAGTGCGATAGAATAAAGACTCCATAGCCCAATGGAATTTTTCAGATAGGTCAATAAGGGACAGAAGGCACTGGTCTATAGGTTCTTGAAGCCTCACAGGGAGGACTTCATCCCGCAGCTGGAGCCAGATGTTAAGTCAGTAAATTTTTCATCATTTTTGATTTATTTTCTCCATTTTTGGTTTGTTTTTTCTAATTTATTTCAATTAAGGTTTTGGTTTTTAAGTCTTAGTTTTAGTCTCCTTTAGGAGTTTTATGGATGATTGAATAATTTTTGAGCCTACGTTTTATAAGTTTTATTTGATTTTTGGTTTTTTGCATTTCAAAAAGGGTTAAAGAAAGTCGTATTATCAAAAATTGATTCATTAATGTTTATCTGGAGATCAGATAAGACTTGATTTTCAACCTAGCAACTTGTTAAACCTCCAACAAATTAGCAGAAAATTGAAAAATAGCGAAAATTTGGCATAGGAGTTATTCTTGTAGCACTGGACAAAAATTTAACAAAGGGCGCACTACAAGAATATCGCGGCCCTTTGTTTTTTTCAATTTTCAAACAAATTTCTATCATGATTTCGCTTAGTGAATGACTAATCGCCTTGTGTGAGTGGTTTAACATGTGTATGCTGCAGTCTAAGCACGATTTCAGGTGGTTATCAGTCTCGAAACAAATCGGGCTCATCATTGCTCATAATGCGGAATCAGTTGAACAAAATCCGTAAATCTCGATCTAAGCTGGCGTGATTTACATTTCACATACATTGTCAGAGTAAATAAGGCTTCGTGAAGTAGAGTAAACTGCTTGAAAGGTGAATTTTATTTCTATGGAGAAGAGACAGCGTTCAAGAGACCAGCAAAAATTAGGGCTTCCTAATTCACTTACCTGCAGTTAAGGAAGTTATATAAAAGACACCTGTATGCATAAGGAGAGACCGTTGATAACCCAAGACGAAGGTTTAAGCCGTGACAATTGAGTAATTGACAGGTATTTCAATACAAACCAGTCTAATTGAAGAAATTGGGTTTTTCTTGCTGGAGGCTATTTTGTAGAAATTGGTTGCTGCAAAAGTTAGAATAGGTTTCAAAATGAACCATTCACCATAGAAATAGCTGTCTGAAGCTATTATTGAGAACTTGCATGAACAGAGTATCATAATAACCTTAAGTTTAAAACATTCACTTTTGGAATTTCGAGGACAGTTTAAAGGAAGTTTTTTTTATGTTTTGTTCTCTAACCTACTCGAGAAACTCTGATATTGATGAATATTGGCTGTAATGAGCTAACTGAATAGGTTTCTTCTCAGACCTAATGCCAATTTAAACCAGAATCTACAGGAAACAGCATTGAGAGGACTTATATACTGTTCTATTATGCTCATCTTTTAATGTGAAAGTGTTCAGTCTGCTTGAGAAGCTGGTGGAAGCTGGTGATAGTTGTTATAATGTGAAATATCAATTGCTTGGAGAACATGTTGAATTTCATATACAGGTTTTGATGGCAGTTTTTGGCGAAGGTGAATATATTGCAGACAGTGGTGTTTTTCTCTCTTCTCACACTGTCAGTCTCCAGTCTGCCTAACAAGCCTGTGATTGATTTTACTCTTGCAAAATATGAAGCAGTGAGAGTTTTAGGGTTTGAATATCAAGGCTGTTTGATACACAGAAATAGGAGTACAAGACTGAAATAGAACAGCCATTTTCACTGACAGTCTTTAATTATATTGAACACCCTCGACACTGCAGTTAATCAAAGTGCTGTTTTTTGTATTTTGAATCAGTTTGTGCTAAAGGAGGAGGTCATATCTGAGTACATATTCTACTGCTTGTTTCCTTAACCCTAAAATGAAGAGATCGGATGGCATATAGTCTGAAACAATTTGACATTATGTTTGATGGTGCATTTTTGAAGAATGAGCAGTGTTTTTGTGCTCTTATGACTATTTTATTCATGAATTGATCTATTCTCACAGTCTACCTATATTTAGACCTAATTTGTACTGTTGTAACAAAGAAACATTGAATCCTAAGGTCAGGTGAATTTGATCTTCTGTTGGGAAGTTTTCCTTCATCTTTTAAACCAACAAGCCTGTCCAGGAGTGTATTGCAGATTGTAAAGGAGATCAAAGTTGAAACCTAAAATCAGACTGAGTCTAGCTACTGAAAGAAGAAGATGGGCAAGAGTGGGAAAAGTGGTAAGGTCAACAGGGTTGAGCCCACTGACTTGACCTAGATCGAGAAGCCTCCTGACTGTGCAGAATTGTTCAAACAAGCAGGTTGGCTGAACTTTTTCAGGAAAATAGATGGCTACAGTACACAGGTGTCTTGTAAATTTGCTCGGGGACTTAAAGATGATATGGTCATGATGGATGCTCTAAAATTGAAACTGACTGTGGAATTAATTGCAGAGGCTACTGAGATTAGTAATGATGGTGAACATTGGTTCAAAAAGTTGCCATTTGAGTTTGAACCACAAAGGTACCTATTGCCTAATGTGACTCCTGACTGGAACAAGGGTATTCTTATTCAAAATTTCAGGAAGGAATGGATTGAACCCATAAGGATACTTCAGAGCTATGTGACCTGTGAAGGCAGGTATTCATTTGTATTTAAATATCATTTTAGGTTCCTCCAACACGTAGTAGGAGTCTCTAAGATGAACTTGCCCTTCTTTTTTCTGAGGAGCCTACAGAAGATGTCCAGCAGGATAAAGCAACATGAAGATCATTCCTCCCAATCACTTTTTCATCATGGTCTGATCAAACTGATCATTACCACAGTGTTGCAACATGAGGGTAGGACTTGGGATTTCTTTTTGTTTTGGTCAGATGTTCATCCTCAGCAATAAGACCAGCAGCTTAAAAGGTAGAATGATAAGGGAAAAGTAATGATGAAAAAGCTAGGTCACACAACTAAACCTGCAGATAAAGATAAGGTTAAGGCTAAGAAGATGGAGAAGCAGGTAAAAGTTGACAGTCAGTTCAAAATATCCTCAGATTGCCCTAAAAACAGATACTCATTGTTTACAGGAGAAAAAGTACAGCCCAGTCTGAAATTGCCACCAGCAGCACATTCTGAAGAAACCAAGACTATTGATGAAGAGAAAGAGGTTGTACTTGAGGATGAAGTGCAAATTAAACAAAGAAGCCCCCTCACTATATTGTCTGAGGATGAGGGGTACTTATTAGAGGATGAGCAACCAATTGGTGAAGTAGGGTTAAGGGTTGAAGCCTGTGGAGAGTTCCTTAGTTCAGAATGCAAAACAGCTAAACCAAAGAAGAAGAAAAGGACTGCAGCTTCATACAGAAGGCCTAAAACTAGGCCAACTAATAAAATCAGGTGGAATATGAAAAAGCTACTTAATCCCAAGCTAAATCTCAGACAAGAAGCTGTTGTGATTGATTCTTCCTCTAATGAAGAAGCATAAATTGTTAAACAGGGCACCAAAAGTAAGAGAAAATCAGTGGTTAAATCATCTTCTTCTTCTCAGTCTGAAAAGACAAAGATATCATAGTCAGAAAGAGAATTTGAACAGCCTAGGTCTAAACTGTCTGAAATAGTGTTGGAGATAAAGAATAAACTTTTAGAATAGAAACAAGATGAGAAAGCTGGAATGTATCCTGTTGAAATTCAAGACTGGGAGGATGAAGATGAACAGATACTCAGAGAAGCGGGAGTTTTGGAGGACCTTGGTGTTGCTACAGATTACACAGACTTCTTAATGAAAGATGAAATTATACCAGAGATCCCTAGTTCTGATAAAGGAGATTTACATGAAGAAAATCAGCAGTATAAGAAACACATGAAGCACTTACAGCAGGTTAATGATGGTTTACTGAAAGTTAATAAAGGGCTTATAGAAGAATTGCTGGATGTTAAAAGTCATTTCCAAGAACTAGCAGAGGTATCTAAGGAGGTTCTTAAAAGAAAAAGGATGACTGACAAATAATGTTCAGAATTAGAAGGCACAATAAAGAACCTGCAGCAAGAGAATAGAAATCTCACTCAAAAGATGATCAAGCTAGAGCAGGAAAAAAAGAAGACAAAAAGACAACCTCAAAGGCTAGATGGCATTGACCTCCTTTTTGAGGCAGCGAAGGAGATATGAAGCAGTTATTAGTTAGTGATTATTTTAGATAAACATTTTCTTTTTGTTAAGCATTTTCTATTTTTAGCAATATTGTAACTTTGTTAAAGTCACTTTTCACTTTACCTACTTAGTGATTCGATAGAGGCAGTTAGTGGATAAGACCTAATTGATTTTGGGAGAACTTTCCTATTTAGGTGAGTTAGCAAGACATTGTTAGGGTTCTGTTTTTTGGGAGCATCAGGAGGTCTGCAAGCTGCATATACTTTTAGACTTGTTCAGAGATAGGTACTGTAACTCTTATAAGCATTTATTGATGAAATATGAGATATATGACTCTTTTCCCTTCATTTTGTCTGTGTTGACTTCATGTTTGAACTTGTTTAGTTTCATAAATGATAAATTCAATGCTGGTTAATGTGTATTTCCTGGTAGTGCTTGTCCTTTATTTGTGAACTTCAGCACAGTATTTACGTTGGATCTTTGCGATATGTTGTGCATCTTTATTAGTCTATGTTTATGATTTAGTTGTTACTTCTCTTCTGGATGTATTCCCTGCATGTTCTTGAAGCTTACAACCATTTAAATCATACACAAAACCCTAAACTTTGTTTTATTTATTGAGTTTTACTCTTGAGATTGTGTTGGCTTGTTCCCCTAGCCTTAGGAACAATTTCTGGCACAAACAATATGAATTATTGTATATTGTAAAAAGGTTTCTTAATGTTACACCATATCCGAGTGTAACATTATACCAATGTTACACAGTATCTGGGTGTAATTCCCTAGCCTGTATCCAGGTTAATCTATCCTGTATCCGGGTTAAGGAGCAAGATGTTCCATCTTCTGAATAATAATGTATAAATATATAATAATTGAATGGATGTTGATTACAATGCACACATCCTCCATAAATATGGCTTGGCGATCAAATATTGAAGAGACATTTATCTTCATAACTAGATTTAATAATTCATTACTATTACTAATCGTTATAACCTATTTATTTACTATTTTATTGTTGTAAAAATATCCCATGCGGTTTAGAATACAATTGCCAATAATCTCAACAAATTCTATTGTTGATTTTGTTAAGCACCAAGAAAGATATACATGTTGTCTTTATACCTTCGAGATATGCCAAATATCATCCCAAAATTTATTGGTAGATCAAAATCCTTTTGAGTTTGCATACTTGAAATCCTTATGATAATGACTAGTAGTTTATCACTATTTATGCCATACATTGCCACATATTTTTCACATTCCCTGATTATATCTCTCAAAGGATTTTAGTCTCAAATATTGACACCTCAAACTCACAATTTAATATTGCAACAAAATGTTCACTTGTGTACAAATCTTGTATATCTCATTCTTTTGTGCTTTCCCCTTAAATTTTCCATCTTAATTTATATTCTAGTTAACACCATAAAAGGTTTTGCACATGGATCAAAGTATACTACTTGTGTCAATCCATCATCTATAAAAAAACTTAGGGAAAAAATTGAACTAATTCTTTTGAAAAGAAATCTTTCCAATAAAGATTTGATTTTTTTCTTAGAATTTAAACACCATTCTTAATTTATCTTTAAACAACTACTTTTTCATGTTTCCAAGATGCTTCAAACGCTCTTTATTCTTTTTCTTTCAGAACATGCGATTTCAAAACCTCATATATTTCCATTTTCCATATATAAACTACCAAACATCAATATATTTCTCGTTTTTGTTAGGAACTATTGTGAAGGACACAAATCAAGAATAATTTCCAGTCTCTAATGGGAAAGTATTCAACTAGCATACAAAACCTTGACATGAATTTTGAAAAAAAAAATTGTTACAAACACCATAAAAAATAAAAATAAATGCAGCCACTGTAAATAGTTTTGTAGAAAGCTAGGAAACTCTAATGCTTTTAAATCTCTCTAAAATTTTGAAAAATTGTATCCCAACGACGCTTTTTACATAATAAATAATAAAAATAATAATATATTTTTAAGGTCACAACCTAGAAAAAAATCAAATTGGTGTACGATATGACATTGTTTGTGAGATAAGGGATCCCCTCCAGATAGGGATTTCAATACTAAATCATATGAACCTATGATCTTCTAAAATGAAAAACTTGTTCTTAAAATCTGGTTTTTTTTCAAACTGCCATTTTATTTGAAAAAAAAATCATAGATATTTGTCCACATTGAGCTAATTAGCTATTGTATTTCAATTCTTGAATATTTTTCCTAACATATAAATTTCATTTTAGCTTAAAGGTACTTTAACAATAGCTCTCATACTTTTCTTATAGTTGTAGGTAGACTGCATCATAAATTTCATACTTCCACTTAGGTTTTTGCTCAATGAGTGAAACATTAAATTGATGACCATAAAGTTCATATAAGACCAATTAGATGCCAAATTAATGTATGATACCCCCTTGTTTGTACTAAAGGGATAGCTTGACTACACCACATTAAAATAAAATTAATGTATGAGAGACTCTTTATTGTGGGATAAGAGACCCCTTCACTTACCACTTTGAGTAATCAAGAGACTCAAAGCATAGCTAAAGGGGCCCTAATTTTGAGGATGGTAGCCAATCTAAACCATAGATTATACTAATAACAAGCAAAGGTGAACAACAAGGCTTGAATACATTATAACAATAAACTCATTATTTACTCAAAATGGTACTTATGAGAATAGAACTTGGGCAGAAAGGATAAAACTCAATTCCACAATCACGATAGAGGGTGAGGGAAATATTTGGGAGATGGAGGGAACGTACATAACCATTTTGGTAATTATGGTCTCCCCATCCTTATAACCATGCAAATATCCTCTTCCCCTCATTCTCTCTCTATGGAGGATTCTAGTTATTTCTGATACTATGCAGGGTATTTGTGGTGGGAAGGTGAGTGGCTACGACTCTATTTATGAATTTCAATTTTTCTATGAGTGGAACCTTCAGTGTTTTCATATCATGGTGCCCAAGTGTTTTAAGAATATAAACTTGTGTGTGGATGATGCCTTTGTCGAATGCTGGGGGAAATGAAAAGAGGTTGGTGAGCGGAGGGGATGCAAGGGTCGTGCTACATGGGCGCAGTCCCATTCTCAGAAAGTAGCCTAGTTATTCAAAGATTGAATTTCGCTGCCGAATGAATCGGCCTGGGAATATCATCCCATAATCATGTTTGATGTCTCATTCAAGGGCTCTGTACCTGTCCTTATGCCCTCTATTAGTAGGTGTTTTAGTGCTAGTTTTATTTGCAGATAATTTGGTCATGTGTTTCTCCTGTATGGAGCTATGCTTAGAACATTATGGTTTTTATTTTTTAGGGGAAGACGATCACTTTTTGGGGAAGAATGTAAATATGGATAAAGACGGGGATGATGAAACTATGTTATTTTGAGCGTTATGTAACTATGTGATTTTGCAGTAATATAAAAAATTTATTTACACAAAAAAAATAGAATTATTTTCTTAGAAAAATATAAATAGATTATTTAAATAACAACATTTAAGTCTAGCCCACATGGGTGTGGCTCACTCAGGTGATTTGCTTGATATGAAGTCACATGTTGTAAAGGAAGTCACAAGTTCAATTCACACTTGTGCTTACCCATGTCCCATGCTTGCGATCTATTGTGGGGCACCTAGGGTTATAGTGGTAGAGGGAATGTATCCTTGGAATTTGTGTCATGCGAGTACTAGCCCAGTCCCCAGTTGTCAACTCCCCTAGTAAAAGGAAAACAACATTTAAGTATCTAAATTTCAATACTTTATCAAACTAATATCATTTTAATATATATTGTTTTGAAATAAATTTCACCTACATGAAAAGAAAATTAATCCCTTTCATCATATGAAAATTGGTCTATATTAATTCACGACACATATGCTAATGTGCTTTAGTATTTCCCTCAAATTGCACTTCTTTCCCATTAGAAGGTATTCTCCTTTACGGTATAGAATTTTCACTAAATGTTTATTTAAAACTATCCATAATGCATGATTCATTTAAATGATGCTTTATATTGAATCATCAAGTCCTCTTTTCCAGCTTAATTTTTTTTTACTCCTTGATCAAATCCTTTCCTTATAAAATGTTTTCTCCCTTTCTATTTTCTTAACACCATTAAACCTCCTCTCCTTTATTTTCCTCTCCTTTCATTTGATTTCCTCTTACGATTTCATTTCATCCCCCTTTAATCTCATTTTCTAATTTATATCCAACTAAGGTTGGATATCAAAGTAATAAAAATATAGAAGACTATTTTCAGCAACAAAAATGCTCAAATAATTAATATAAAACTTTGAATGGAATGATAACAACTCCTACCAACTTAAAAAAAAGGGTATCATAGGTTCTGTTACCATCCAGTATGCACAAGGTGCTCACATGGCAGAAGACATCATTAGACAGTTAGGGACATTCCAGTTCCCCATTCAATCAAGTAGTATTTTGCTCAATTGGTGTACTTTTCACCTCCTTTGTCATGGTCAAAGAGAAATTTATTTTAAAGAATTGACATCCTTTAGAATTTTAGAATGGAATCCTGAATGAGTCACTCATGTTATGACACCTTTGTAGTGTTCTTTTACCTAGTTGAACTTAGATCCTAGTGATCAAAGTTCAACACGGTTATTTACTCACACCTCTAAAGCCAAAGTGTGTTATAACCAAGGTGCCTCATGTTGGTTTCTAATTTATTGTGGTATGATGTCAAATCAATTCATTCACCATGTTCCTAGATTCATTCAGGGAATATTTGGTCCAAGGAGAAGAAATTTGGGAAAATACAATGTAAATTTAGTTAAGGGGGTCATAAATTGTGAACGAAATATTCTTGGCACCTCCACCCATCAAGGATGGGTGAATGCATGGGTATCCCTTCATCTAAGGGAGTAAACTCATTCCCTTAGCCGCCTCATCAGTCATATCTGAGTCGAAATTTGGGATCCCTTTGTAAAATTTGGGATCTCAAGATCAAATCCCTAAGTTTGTGCATGAATTGGAGTTTTCTCTCACAAATTAAGGATCCCTTTATTTGCTCATGTAAAAATCCTACAAAAAAGGGTTCCCTCCAATAATGGTGGAGTTCACTCAAGAAATCAAACATATCCAATATTTTCAAAGATATATCCCTAAGGATGATGTATATGAGGCTTAGCTATGCCAAGACAAACTCTTATTTTTTCTCAATTTGTCTAAGAAGTGATGCATTAGTACATTTTAAGGCTAGTTAACTATAGTAAATCATAAATTTTCTCAATTCCTCATGGAGCGGTGGAACATTTATCCTAATGTATGTGTATTTTGATGGATCTCCTAGATATCATACGAAAGGTGGTGCATTTGAGACCTAGTTAAGTCTAGTTCACTCTTAATTTTTCTCTAGTTCTCATGGAGATGTGGCCCATTCGAGGGTTGGATTCATAATTAGGGTTTTGGAGTGGATCAAATGTATTATTCTCTCATGAAGTGTTCATTATTCTCTCAAGGAGGGGAAATTATTTTCCTCTCTTGTTATTTAAAGGGGCGTCTCCTCGATTAAAGTTGCTTATCGATGGAGGCAAGGTATTGTAAAATTATTTCTCTTAAGAATTGTATAGAATAATTTCTGAAGGATTTGGAGGCTACACAAGTAGTGTTATTGTATGGTGTTTTTATCTTGTCTATGTTGGTCACTCTATATGTTAGTTACTTAAAACCATCATGCAAAATGCTTAATATAAATTGTCAACATAGGAAAGTCTTTTATTTCAAAGATAACTTACACTGGTTGTGCTTAAACACTAAGTAGTTGATGACTGAATAAACTATCCTACTTGTCTATTTTATCAAGCTCTTCCCTTAATCAAACTGATCTAAACTACCTATCTAAGAATCTAGAATTGCAATTACTTCCTACAACTTCAATCCAATAATGAATGATTCCTCAAATAAATATCTAGAATTAATTTTGTAGAAAGTTAAATCCTAATTTACCAGACTATATGTAGGTCCATTATGAATAGCTAATTCAACCTTAATCTAGAAATGAGAAATAACGGGAATTGAATCAACAGTTTTATACCATAGCCTACCTGAATTAGCAAACCTAAGGAAGACAATTAATTAAAAGGAAACTAAGCGAGAGCTTGATTGTTACAACTATCACACAAATGCATAAAAGAAGCTAACATACACAGTCGAATGTCACACAACAATGTTGCAGCTTAAAGGAAATGAAAGTACCAAGTATTCAAGGAAACACAATGATTAACATGACTGTTGCAGCTACTGAGACAAATGCATACAATGTAATATCCACACCACACAAATAATTAAGAAAACATCTAACTAAATTGGTGATCTCTATGGGAAGGCGGGCCCAGCCTTTGAACAGAGACGCTAGAACTAACACAAGTTAAAATAGAGAGATATGAAGAATCTTGCTCCTTGTATTAAGATGGTGAAATGAAGGTACAGTCTCTATTACAGCTTACATAATAAAATATGATATATTATCGAACCCTTGGATCTGAATACTTATTTATACTTATACATCAACAACTGTAACCTTCACCCACTAATATCGGGCAGCCATGAAGATCTACGATCTTTAGCCTACCCTGTTACATGTGATGCTACAGTTGTGAGTGGAATTAAATAGAGGCAGGGAATATAGGCAATTCTATTTCCTGAGCTAGTAAATGAATAACAAAACCAATTCAAGAGAGGCATGAATGATTGCAACTAACTTGAAGCATTGGCATGATATTATAGCTAAGTATGTTGTAGCTGTGTCAGTTGTAGCCATGTCTATCCCAACCCACATGGAATGATGATCTTTGATTGGATCCGCGCGTATATATGAGACTTGCAAGTCACAACTGATAGTGATTGCTTATATCCTGTTTGGAACACTCGGGATGCTAAACCTATACTCTCTCACAGCTTGCACTATCTTTGTGAAGCCATAATGAGTTAGCATAACTCCAAAATCAAATTCCTCATTATAACAATCATAAGCATTAATAAGATGAAACAATAAATAACCATACTTGTGAAGATTCAGGGCTCAAGTGATGAAATAATGTCTGTTTGGTGTGCAAAATGGAATAAGACAAGACAAACAGGGTATAAGGGCATTTTGGGACCCAACATCTCCCCCCAAATTCTCTGGTGCAGGTCCTAGTGCAACAACCTCCACTAGTCTAAATCGGAATCTCTAACAATGCCTCGCTCATCGAGAGATGAAAAATTGTAGGAGGATTCAGGTGATTCCCTCCCATCTCGATATCCATTATGGGAAACCCAATATTTCCAACACTGCCTTTATTCTACTTTAGTCAATGAAAATTCTTGCATATATGGTTTTGTTGGCCACCAAATAAGTGGAAATTTGAATTTAAGTCCCAACCATTCAGCTCCACATTTCCTCATAAAATCAACATACCCTTCAACCCTAGGGAGAGGCTGTTTAAAATTTTTGAAGCAATAAGGATTCATTTTCTTAATTGATGAAGGGGAAGCATGCCACCTATGCTTACTGCCCTCCAAATCCAAACATTTCTTCCTGGAAATCTGGCTAACACAAGTGGAGATGACTTGCTCTTGAAACTTGACCAACTATTGAGTCTGGATGGGATATTTATGCTTCTGTGTTTGATGATTATGAACAAGGCGAGGGGATTGAGGTTCACGCCGAATCGAGAGATTAGAGTGAGCCTCATTATGAGAATTTGTCTGAAATGAATCCTCCCATTGCACATGGTTGATGAAAAAAGAAGAAAACGCCCTCACCCAAACATCACCTAGATGGGGAGTAGGATTTGATTATCGATCCAAGGTGCAAACCATTTCATATACATAAAGCTCACACACAAGATTCTGCTCGGTGAAGCTACTTTTCATAAAGGTTTAAAAAACTAGTCTCAATATGCTACTTCACAACGTTTTCCTTATTTAAGTTCCTTCATCTTAAACCAAGTGAACTTTTCATATAAAAATACAGGATACGAGGGAGATGGAGCTCTAGAGATCATCAATTCTCAGTAGAGAACGTATAGTTGGTCTTTCTCGTTTTTCATGGACTTGAACTTTTTCAACTCCTTCAATTATTTTTGCACTTCTTCCCAATGGTACTTCTGGAATATTAGCTCTTTTGCCCATATTTCCCTCAATTCACTGATAGTATTCTTGTGTTGAACAAAGGGAATCATTCCTTGCTTATATCTATCCACCTCACTTCTTTATTTCTTCACTTCTATTTTCAGCAATGAGAGTTCTTCTATTATACCTTAAATCTTTTCCTCTCATGCGTCCTTCTCTTCATCAGAATCTAAATTGACAAATTCTTGGGAATATTGCGTCCATACCTTATTATCCAATGTTTCATATTGATTCTACTAGATCGAAAGTGAAACAACTTCCTCTTCAACAACTTATGCCTACAAGTGTACTTCTGCAATAAATTTTGAGGATGTTGGTTCTTGTGTAGCAACATCTTCCTATGTTCTAGTCTCAGTATCTTCTTGTGTTCCGGCTGGAACTTCTTTATTCTCGGTTGTGGCTTCAACAAGGGGCTCCACAAATGCTAGTTCTTGTGTAACAGTTGTAGCAAGGATTTATCCCTTGCTACAAGGTAGGAATGGCTACCTTTCATCTATAGGATGAACAATAGGGTTCCTGATGGTAATGCAAGAAAAACAAAACTAGAATGAAGCAAGTAATAGAAAGGAAAGAGATGGAAACCCTACACAAATTGTTAGACTCCAGAACCATGCATACAACCTATTAGAACATAAAATAAACCTGCAAGGAAACTGAGTTAGACAAAAACTAAAATGAAAATGACATTAAACAAAATATTATACCTCTTGGTGGAAATGGGCCACCATGCCCTAGCTTGGAGAAGCACCTCTCTCTTGGCAATGGGGGAGCTATGTCTCAAAGGGAAAGTGGATGAGAGGGAGTGTGGGTGGCTTGAGAGGAAAATAGTCTCAAGGAATCCACTTGGGTAGCATAATAGTATGCAAGGGAGGAATATTTTGAGAGTGACCCCCACCCCTCTATAGCGTTTTTAGGGTTCTAAGCCCCTGGTAAGGGATTTAGCCCCTTTTTTAGGCTTTTATCCCCTTTTGATCAATCTTTAGCTCCTTTTAGGGTTTTAGGCTCCTTTGAGGGGTTTTAGCCCCATTTTTGGAGGATTTAGCCCCTAAGAGAGCTATTTAGGCTCTTTTTAGGGGTTTTTAAGCCCCTTTTCATGTTTTTAAGCCTTCTTGAGGGTGTGGGGGTCAAATGGGGTCAAATGAGGGTCATGCATGGGTGTCCTTGGGTTGTGTAGCCCATGTAAAGCTGAGTGAGGGATTTTTTGGGTTAACAATAGCTTCCTTCTCTTCCAGATCCTCTGGCAACTTGGGTTTCTCTTGAGTTACTTCCATATCCCATGAGAGATGAGGTTGGTCCCCAATTATTTCATTGTCTCCAGATAGATGAGACTGGTCCCCAAATGCTTTAGTGTTGCTTGATGGCTGGGACTGCATCTAATCATCTTCTCCTAATTCCACATCAGGGATTACGTCCACCTCAAGATCAGTTACCCCTAGTTGAATGGGAGTCTGACCAAGTTTTTCTGAGGATGTTGGTTCTTGTGTGACAACATCCTGATCAAATTCAACATTTTCCTATTTCTGAAGTTATCCCTCCACTAGTTCTATGTCATGAGATTGTTTTGGGGTCATATTAAGAACTCCTAGGTTCAGGTCAGGGATTGTCTCGACCTATGGCTTGCTCACTTCCAATTGAGTAGGAGCTTCAACAAACATTTCTAGTGTTGTTGTTTCTTGTGTAACAACACCCTGTTCCTAAGCCTGAAATTGATCACATTCCCTTACCTATATCTCGAGGATCCTTTCCACTTCTAGTTCTTCTTTATCTCTCAATTCTCCCGCGGATGTTCCTCTCTCTTCTCCAACTATCTGCGTGGGTTTTTGTGCCACAAATGCATGCAATGTGACTTTTTATCTAGATTGAATAAATATTTCTTCACACTCAGGGAAAACTATGTTTTTCAATTCATCACCTTCCTAAGCTGAAAGTGATCCTTCAATCTGGTCTGCAGCTTCCACTAGTGTGTGCAATCTCCTTTCCACCTGTTTTTTGACATGTTTCCTTCCATATTTCCATTTCCTTCTGAAGCACTTGCTCCTCTTCCTTTAACAGACCATTTTCAAACATAATTCCCTCAATTCAAGGTTCCCGTGCAATAGATTCTTATGGGGAAGCATTTACCTTAGGTCTCAAGATGGGAAATTCAATGTTTTCTTCAATATTTTCCCATTTTTCCTGCACTGCTTCTACTGATGTGATTGATCTGGTTCTCCTTCTTCTTACTGGCCTTGATTCCTACACCTCCTCCTTTGATCTTCTTCTCTTGTTTTATGGTAGAGGGGCTTCCAATTCCGCAGCTGATGTAGAAGGAATGTTTCTGATTCTAGCATCTTCTCTGGTCTCTGCCATCTCTATTTCCTCCTCAATAAGAGTTCCCATCCATTCCAGAGATGATTCAAAGGTAAAAACCTATGCATTCTATTATGTCATCATAGATCCTATAGCTTCATCTTAAACCATTGTGGCATCAAATGTTACTCCATTTTCATATTCTGCTGGTGGAGCCCTCAAATCCTCTATCCCTTCTATAGGGTTTGTTGTTGCTGCATCCTCACCTGATTTGTCTTCTTGTTTATCGGATTTTGTTTCATCCCCTTCTTTTTGATTATTTTATTATGCCTCATTTTCACCCCTAACTAAATTGGAGGGACTCCGGTCCTCCTGTTCTTCCACCATTTCCCCCAACGGGGTTGGTGCCTCCTCTTCTTCCTATGTTTCAACACCCCTTAAGAGTGCAGGTGCTTCATACTCTATTGGAACACCAGGAAAAAGCACAGGTCCCTGGTTTATTTGAGGTTGGCCAGTAAACTGCTCCCAGGTTTGATTTCTCTGAGCTAAGGCCCTTAAGATGAGAAATTTAATCAGGCTATGATGGGTAAGGGACGAGTATGGGTGTCTAGTCGATTTCACAAATCCTGCCATATGATGCAAGTCTTTAGGTAGATAAAAGGGCAGATTGATTAAATCCTTATGGAGTAAATGAGATATTAAAGGGAATTCAGAGAAATACACAGCTCGATATATACCATCACATGTAATGTACTTCTTCAAGAATATTTCCACTTCATTTCAGGGAGAGGAAGTGACTGTAATGCTATCCCCCTCTTCGCTTGGTGGACTTGTTCACCATCTAGCAGAAACTCCTGCATTGCAGTAGTATTTCTAATTCTTCTTCCAAACCAGGCTCTTCGACTTTGAGGAAGGACCGTGACCTCTACTACAACCTCCTTAGTAACTTCTACATGTAAACCCCTTACCTATGAATTCGTTTCTGTGAGATTCAAAGCGAACTGTAGAACTGTTTCTCAGTGAAAACCACTTAATCGTTAAAAAAACTCAGTCCAACCAGCAGCCGTGAATATGGAAAAAACCTCAGCATTTATGCATAATTCCTACACATTTATAGGTTCGTGTCTGGGTGGGATACCCATGATTCCTTTCCTTCAATGTTGGTATCAGTTCAAGATAATAGAGACCTAGTAATGGAGGTTACAGCACAAGGCCATGCATGAACAACTGATGTTGGGGTTGAGAAAATTAGGAAATTTAAGACAGTCGTAAGCAGGGAATCACTGGTAATATTTGGCCCCAAATTAGGAAAAAATTTATAGCCATAAGATAAGCTCGAGTACCCATAAGATCGTGCGCATGGACATTTAACGAAGCATGGGTATAATGACAGGTATAAAAAGGTGGGCATGATGAATTTTGTCAAATCTACTTAATGCTTAATCATGTAAATAATTGGAACCATACCTTATCAATTATGCAATCATCTGTGACTGCTCAAGATAATACAGTTTGTTAAATACTGCCATCAATTTTAACATAATTGCGCGTGTGCTGGGATAATGTTCCTTCCAGTGAGCGAAAACTATCTTTTAGGATTGATGGAAACATAATTGAAGTTGTGAGGTGAGTCAGAATCAACAAAATCACAGGAAGTAGAAATCCCAGACAAATATGAAGGAGTCACAACCCTTCTATGGATAAATATGGAGGATTCACAGCTGCGAAAAATACAAAAATTCTGCTAAAATTGGCGTAGTCGCAGCCACAAAAAATAGGAAAGGTATGCTAGGATTAGCGGAGTCGCAGCTACACAAAATGGAAAAAGAGGCAAGGTTTACAGAGTCACAGCTGCGCGAAACAGAAAAATGGGCAAGTTTTACGTAGTCGCAGCTGCACAGAATGGGAAAATAGTCAGTTTTTACGGAGTCGCAGCTAGACAAAATGGGAAAATAGGCAGTTTTTATGGAGTCACAGCTGCACAAAATGGGAATAGGCAGTTTTTACGGAGTTGTAGCTGCATGAAATAGGAAAATAGGTAGTTTTTACAGAGTCGTAGCTGCTTAGAATGGGAAAATAGGTAGTTTTTATGTAGTTGCAGCTACACGGAACAAGGACATAGGTAGTTTTTACAGAGTCATAGCTGCACAAAATGAAAAAAATAGACAGTTTTTAGCGAGTCGCAGCTGCACGAAATGGTAAAATAGGTCGATCTTGCAGATTCGCAGCTGCGTAGAACTGTTCATCATTCAAATTCTTTTCTTCTTCATGAATCATTTTCCAAAGAAGGAAACTAGAATAGAGGTTCACAATCGTCAGGCCCAGTCATGACCATTGCTCCTTACGTTAGTTCATGCACAAATACTTCAAAAAATGATCAAGCATAAAGGAAAAAAAAGTAAGAAGAAATAAAAATAGCAAACATCAATTTATTTATGTATAAAAATTTATTTGTGTAGAAATCACAGTGACTTTCTAAAAATTGACAGGGGTAGAGAAACATTCCTTCCCTTGCACTAAATGGTATCCTGGATGAGCTGCAACCTGTGAAATAAATGCTTCCCTTGAGATTGGTTTGTGGTACAGTCGCAGCCTATGACCAATAGAAAATAATGGTGTATGGTTTTCATCGATGGTGACCAAGTAGACTGTACCATTATCAAACACTCTATCTACCTGATATGGACCCAACCATCTTGTGAGTAGCTTACCTTTGAAGTCCCTTTTAAACATTGAATCATATAATAATGCTCAGTCTCCTTCACATAAGACTTTCTCCTTTATGAGCTGATCGTGCCATTTGGATCGTTGCCACTGAATCAATGTTGTTTGGTCCATTGCAACTACACATTTTTCATCAAGTTAATTTAATTGATTCAGTCTACTCCTCTACACCTCTATTAAATCAAATTTTACATCCATGGACATCCTCAAAGTCTTGATTTTGAATTCGATAGGGAAGACAACACTCTTACCATGCACCAAGTCATAGGGGGAGAACCCTGTAGTACTACGCCAAGTAGTGCGATATGCCCACAGTGCTTCTGGAAGCTTGTTAGCCCAAACTCTGTGATGGATTCTGACTTTTTTAGTAAGGATATCTTCAATAACTTTATTGTTGCTTTCCACCTAGCCATTAGCCTAGGGCTGGTAAGGTGAAGTTATCCTATGTTTAATATGGTACTTCTGTAGCACAGCTTCAAATTTATGTGACACAAACTGTGGTCCTCCATTTGTGATAATTTGCTTGGGTACTCCGAAACGAGTGAATATTTTTGTGTACAAGAAATCTATTATAGCCTGGTCATTGGCTTTCACCAATGCCGCAGCCTCCGCCCATTTTGTCAGACAGTCAGTGCAAATCATAATGTAAGATTTCTACTTTGAGGAAGGGTTGATAGGCCCAACAAAATCTAAGTCCCATCTGTCAAAGGGTTCAACCACCAACTGTGGTTGCAAATTCATTTTGTCTAATATATTAGGTTGGCCCATTCTCTGACAGCTATCACAAGCTTAGACGTACGTATACTTCTTCGCATGCCTAAAAATTGTCAACTAATAATAGCCCATTCTTAACACCTTATGACCTATCCTTTTATCTGCAAAATGTCCTCCACATGGCTCATCATGATAGTCCTTCAATATATAGAAGGATTCATCCTCCCTACCACATCTTCCTATCTCAAGATTAGGACCCATGTAGAAAACATGACCATCTATCCAAAAATACCTGGCACTTTGTTGAATAATTTTGCTTTTCTCTCTCTTTGATAAATGTGCTAGAAGCTTTCTTCCAGCCAAGTAGTTAGCAACATCTGCATAACAAGGGGAGTGAGATGAAACTCCAAATAATTTATCATATGGGAAAGAATCTTCAACTGGTAATATGTCATCACCTTTATTAAAATGAGATAAAAAATCAGCAACAACATTTTCTTTCTAAGGTCTATCGACAATGGTAATATTGAACTCCTATAATAGCAACAGCCATCTAGTTATCCTAGCATCTGTAACTAGTTTGTTCATTAAATACTTGATGGTTGAGTTGTAAGTGTGTACAAAGGTGGGATATCCAATGATGTAATGCTTGACTTTGTTAATGGGGTAGACAATGGCTAAAATCTATTTCTCTATAACAATGTAATTGAGTTCAATAGGAGCCAATTTTTTACTGATGTAGTAAATTGCATATGGTGCTTGGCGATCCTGTTGTCCCAACACTGCTCCAATGGCAGTGTCAAAGGCATTTGAAGAAATGTGGAAAGGCAGAGCCCAATTGGGTCCCCTTAATATATGAGCTATAGACAATCTCTTCTTAAGTTTAGTGAACATTGTTTGGCATGCATCATTCCAAATAAACTGTACATCCTTCATCAATAAAGTAAATAAAGGAAAATCTATTTGGAATTTTTTCTATAAATCTCCTATAATAACCAACATGCCCTAAAAATCTACTTACTTCTTTTTGTGTTCCAGAAGAGGGTATATTTTCAATTACCCTAATTTTGGATGGATCTACCTATCACGTCCCCATGCCTCCGACCGGCGTAGAGGACGCGATCTACTTGCTCTATCAGACCGGGCTAACTGCCCATGAACATGTACAGGCTTAAAAATTGCCTAAAACAGAATGCTGAAAGAGAATTTGAACTAGAATATGCACACAGAATTATTAATTATCCTTGCACAGTGGAATCAACATGCATTTAGACAAGCATTCTTCAACATGTTCATCATTTTCATTAATAGAAATATAGTTGCAGATGTAAAATACACAAGATCACTTATCTTATGAATGCTTTGATCCGCAACCAGCTACGTCGCTGCAACGTTCCACCCAACCATAGGCCAGCGTGCTCATCAATCTCTCAAGAACGCTGCCACCCCCGAGCTGGGCATGATTCTCCAAGGAATAAGGGAACTAGCAGGCTGACACATAGCCAAAGATGTCCAAAACACACAGCCAAGCCAACAGAGTTGGGTTTATCGGGCCATTAAGGAGCTGGAGAAGGCAAATTGCTAAGCTGGTGAGCTCATTACAGAGCCAAGAACACCCACACCAAAACTAGCCTGACCTCTAAGACACCCATCAACACCCAACACAAGGAATCAGTCCCTTCTCTGCTACACAGTCCCTCAGGCCCTGCATTCCCTTCCAGTGCTATTCAGGGGTGATGGAGAAGAAGGCCAGCCCTCTAGTTTTGTCTGTGTGGTTTCTAGCACCAGGTTTATCAAGCAACCAAGCCAAAATCCTTACTCCTCACACAGTCCAAATACCAACCATTGCACTCAGGCAATCAATTTAGCTAACACAGCTTGAACAATAAAAACGAATTACACGGCCCCATACGTAACAGCAAAACGGCTCACAACATGGGGGAAAACACACAGTCCTGAAGCTTATCAGTGAATACAACTCACAGCAGTAAAAAAAAACGCCCCAAATAGTCTGTGCGTGAGACCATTAGTCAGTGAGACAACCAAAAACGTGAATGGCTCTTCACAGCCATGGTAAAAACACATGGAACTTCCAAAAACGGAAATGGAAAATGCACCAGCAGCTCCAAAAACGTGAGGAAGACAACCCAATCCCCAGCACTATCAAAACGACCTCCCATCCATGGGAAAAATGAAGCCAGCAACCAAAAATGTGGAATGAAAAACACATGAAAAACTCTAGCTGCTCCCAAAACATGAGGAAACTGAAAAACGTGGATGCATAGCAGAATGGCATACATTTTTGGACATTTTCCTTGCCAAGGAAGTCAGAACACGTTTTTCAAAAATGGTTCTCTACCCAATTCGAATTTGGTTGCCCATACTCTTCCCATTCCATGCAATAACTAACTCAACCACATTCTGGAAGAAATAAATGATTTGGGGAAAAAGACAAGAAAGGTAGTTGACAGTTTGATGGGTTTTCTCATAGACATTTGTTTTTTCCCCATTGGCCCATAGGTTAAATATTTCACCCCCCCTTATCCTTAGGAAATCATGCCCCATTCGATTTAGTTGCCGCGACCGTAGCTGGTTGTGTCCATTAATTAATTATGATGCATATTTACATGATGGCCAACATAATATATGCCGCATGCCCCGATATACCATCAGTGACAAATTTAAATCCAAAACATAGCATTACCGATCAATGGTAGGGCCTTGGCCTTTAGCTCCACACCATGATCATTCACAATATATACATCATGTACATTTAATGCAACGGGGTCAAAACCAGGGCATTACACTACCTGGATACCATCAGCAGAGATAAAGTGCCCTAGCACTACACCCTCTCTCATCATCATATGGCACTTTTTAGCGCTCAAATATAGTTGGGTCTGCTCATAGTGTGTTAAAACCTTCTCTAAGTTTTTCAGTGCCTCCTCAAATTCATTACCATACGGGGTAAAGTCATCCATGAAAATATCCATACTATCATTGACCATCTCCTCATAAATAGATGTCCTGAGGGAGAAGCAGAAGTAAGCAGTAGAATATATAACACTAGGTGTATTCTACGCTAGATGTAGGAAGAAGCATCCCCTGAAGGAGAGTCCACTTGAAAATGTGGAACTCTGCCAGCTTTGTGAATTGAACCGTGATACAAAGGAGTGCCATTCACTACCTCAGGTGAAGGAAGTTCTACAGGCATCAACTCCGAACATGGAAACAACCTACTTCATTGCCAAGAAAAAGACTTGGAAACCTCAAAACTAAGCTATGACTCTAGAATCATTTTCATTTTCGAATAATATGAATAATTGGAATAATATGCATCACATGAATACACAATTCCCTTCACCTTATTCCAACCATCAATGGCATCATTCTTGACCTCCTATGCAAAATTTCAACTCTTGGAACCCATGGACACAGCCACCAATTTAACAGAATCCTTAGTCCCGGGTGGAGGAACTCCTATCCAGGAAAGTAGTTTCCCCATAGCCAATCTCCTCAATAATTCCCACACCAACAACACCCTCCTCAATAATACCCTCAGCCATACCAGTAGTCCCAACAGTCACAGCTGCAACTCCAGAACAATGTTGCACCTAATATGACTATATGACAGCAGCTTCCTGCTCAACCTAACCCCAACCCAAACAATAAAGTAGTCCACTATTTTGAGACTGCCAACATGCTCACTTGCGCCATTACTCCATTTCCCTGTAACGAAATACACTTACGATCAGGGAGAATAGTGGAGCCTCTAGTCATTGAGGATGTTCCATCCTCTGTGTATGAAGAAAGGATGAACCATCAATACTCATCCCACACAACAGTCCCCATTATTTAGGATTCTTAGAGTCCTACTGATACACTAGCTTAAACACACATAGGAACAACTATTGAAATGTAGACTACACAACTGATTATAGAACCTCCATATCCTGAAAGGATAACATTACAAAAAGTAGTGGAACAACCTCAATTTAACCTCTTAGGATAGTTGAAAAATATTTATGTCAAAATTCCAATGTTGGAGGCCCTCCACGATGTGCCTATTTAAGCCAAAACAATCTGAGACTTGTGTGTAAGAAAACTAGGTAGAAAACCAAGATATCCTCCCACTGTCCATGTCATAGGGAAACTATCTAAATTGATAATGGGAAAAAATCTCCTGGCCAAATATGATGACCTTGGGAACCCTAGTGTCATAGTAAAGATTGGGAACACATAGATACTGAATGTGTTGGTAGATCTAGGTGTAGCCATTAATGTTATGACCATATAAACTATACAAAAATGTGGGTTCACAAATCTTAGGCCAACCCCTACCACTCTAGAATTAGCTGACATGTCCACTATCAAACCCGAGGGAATCTTGGATGACCTCATCGTATCAGTTGATTCATGGAAGTACCCTACTGATTTCTTGGTTTTACAACCCAAGTCGTAGGTATGGGGACACTTGTTGATCCTGGGAATACCTTGGTTAGCCACAGGAGATGCTTGCATCATCTTTCGGTCAGGGTCTATGACAATCACAGATGGGACTGAAACAAAGAAACAAACCTTGTATCCTCCAGCTCGACCCTCCCCAACAACGACGCCAAAATGTTGATCACTCTATATGTCTATTAATTAAAACCATCATGCAGAATGCTCAATATAAATTTTCAACCCAGGGAAGCCTTTTATTTTAATGTTAACTTACACTGTATGTGCTAAACACTAAGTAGTTGATGACTCGATAAACTGTCCTACTTGTCTATTTTATCAAGCTCTTCCCATAATCAAACTGATCAAAACTACCTATATGACTAGCTAATTCAACCTTAATCTAGAAATGAGAAATAAGAGGAATTGAATCAACAGCTCTAAACCATAGTCTACCTGAATTAGCAAACATGAGAAATACAAGTAATTAAAAGAAAACTAAGGGAGAGATTGACTGTTACAGCTATCACACACATGCATAAAAGAAGCTAACCTACACATTTGACTGTCACACAACACTCCTGCAACTTATAGGATATGCAAGTACTGAGTATTCAAGGAAACACAATGATTAACATGACTATTGTAGCTACTGAGACAAATGCATACAATGTAATATCCATGCCACATAACTAATTAAGAAAACATCTAATTAACTCAGCCATCTCTGTGGGAAGGTATGCCCAACCTTCGAACATAGACGCCGGAACTAACACAAATTAAAACAGAGAGATCTGAAGAATCCTGCTCCTTGTATTAAGATGGTGAAATGAAGGTACAGTCTCTCTTACAACTTACACAATAAGATCTGATATATTGTCCAACCCCTGAATCTAAATATTTCCCCATACTTATACATCAACAATCATAACCCTCACCCACTAATATTGGGAAACAATGAAGATCTATGATCTTCAGGATGCCCTATTACATGCACTGTTACAACTATGAGTGGAATTAAACAGAGGTAGGGAATATAGGAAATTATATTTCCTGATCTAGTAAATGAATAACATAACTAATTCAAGAGAGGCACAAATTATTTCAATTAACTTCAAGTAGTGGCACTTTATTGTAGCTAAATCTGTTGCAACTGTGTCTGTCACAGCCATGTTTGTCGCAGCCCACGTGGAATGATGATCCTTGATTGGATGCACGTGTATAGACGGGACTAGTGAGTCACAATTGATAGTGAATTTTTATATCCTCTTTGGACCACTCAGGCTGCTACACCTATACCCTCTCACAACTTGCACTATCTTTGTGAAACCATAATGAGTTAGCATAATTCCAGAAAAAAAGTCCTGATTATAACAATCATAAGCATTCATAAGATGAAACAATAAATAACCATAACTGTGAAGATTCAAGGCTCAAGTGAGGAAACAATGTATGTTTGTTATGAAAAATAGAATAAGACAAGACAAAGAGGGTATCAAATATGTGGTTAAAAAGAGGCATTTTAGGACCCAAAAGTCTATTTATTTCATGAGTAGTTAATTTGCTTTATATGTTTTTGGTACTCTTTGTTGCATTTGATGATCCAGACATTGAAGGGTATTTCTACCCATTTGGTTTAGACACTTCTAGTGTGATTTTATTTTTTTGACATGTTTCCTCAAATAATATTAGTTATAGATTCTTTCCTAGTTTGGATGTGACTACATTAATCTCTTTCAGATACACAGCACCATCAAACAACAAGAAGAGGAGAGCCACCTCCTAGTACAACTTATTCTCTTGCATGTTCACCCCGAGATCCAAGAAGGATAGGGCATGACTATATATTCCCTTCCTCTTGGATCCCTTTGTAAAAATATAGTGCATACATAACATATAGCTTCCTCCTTTTTCCATTATAAAAAAAGGACTCCCTCTTGTATGTTAGTTTTTCAACATTAAGCTAGAATTATTAGGATCTTTAACTGAGAGAATAACAAGTACAACAATCAAACACAAGAGACAATGAACATAGTGTTTTTCCTCAGGGAAACCATAAAGGAGAAAAACCCACAAATTCCTCAGAGATAGAATCAACACCAAAACAGTAAGTGATCTCCCAATAGTGGTAATCTTCTTCTTGACTAGCCCCAGTGTCTTCTCCTTCCTCAAATATGCGCTACCCTTGAGTGTGGATGAGTTGTGTGATAAATAGAGACTACAGTTCTCTATTTATACTAATCCCCAGATGACTAAAACCCTACCAGAGCCGACCTCTACTAGGAGAGTCTAATAACCCTAGTGCCCTGAAACTGCAGGGAATTTAACCCTTGGACAATCGTAGGGTTACTCACTATGACTTGACATGACTTGTTTACATTATTGATCCTCTTGATCGAAACATCAGGGCATGACAATATGACTCAATTACATTATATATACATCTCGGAATAAACATCGGGTTACAATACATAAGATATATAGATGAATACATTCCGAAGTTACAAATACATCAACACTCCCTCTTAACTAGGAAGGTATTCTTTCGACACAATTTTTAGCACTGGTCTTCTTCTATGTATCAACTGGATCATCTCATCATCTACATCTCAGGTCTTCTGAGTCTTCAAGTCATCTTTGTCTTCAAGTCATCTTCATCTTCAAGTCATCAAATCTGGATCATCTCTCAATCTGGATCATCATGGGACATCATCACTGGATCTGGATCATCACTTGATCTGGATCATCACTGGCTATCATCATTGGATATTGATCATCACTCAATCTGGATCATCACTGCTGGATCATCATCACTGGACCTCGATCATAACTGGCTATCATCACTCGATTTGGATCATCCATGATGTTATCTCATGATTTTTCTTGTCACAGGAAGTTCTACAGAGCCATCCATTTTTCATGTTGGTTGTAGGCCTATCCTCCATGTAGGTCTTCTTCAGCACTTATATATAACCTACTCATCAAAAAGGCACAGTACTCACATCCATATAGGTGGGAACACATTCTACCACAGTGATGGAAGAATCTCACCCAGGCCGGAACACATCTTACCACAATGATGAAATATTTCCACACATTCACCTAGGCCGGAACACATCCTACCACAATGATGAATGACTCTCACCCAGGCTGGAACACATCCTACCACAATGATGAAATATTTCCACACATTCACCTAGGCTAGGACACATCCTACCAAAATGATGAATGACTCTCACCCAGGCCGGAACACATATTACCACAATGATGAATGACTCTCACCCAGGCCGGAACACATCCTACCACAATGATGAAAGCTTTCTGCACTTACATTCACCCAGGCGGGAACAAATCCTGATCACAATGATGGAAGGGATCTGCACTCACATCTGATATTGTAGGAACCAATCCTATAATCATGTCAGAATGGCCCCCAGTCCTCCTCGACTGAGATACTTGGTAACTGACCAGGTGCCTCGATTCTCCTAGAGAATGGAAGTTTCCCTTACATCCAACCTGCTCGTTGGAATGGACAACACTCACATGTGACATGGACGGAACCTAATCCTTTAGCCATGACAGAATGGTTCAGCCTTTACATCTAATCAAGTGGGAGCACATCCCTCTATCACATCAGAATGGCTATTCAGTCCTAGACTGAGTGTTCCTAGTACCTCACCAAGTAGCTCCATTCAAAGAATGGAAATTTCCCTTATATCTATCCTACTCAATAGAATGACCAGCACTCATATCTGACATGGAAGGAAGCAATCCTCTCACCATGATAGAATGGGTCAGCCCTTACATCTGACCTACTCATCAGAATGGCTACTCATCTCAGCACTCATATCTGACATGGAAGGAACCAATCCTCTCACCATGACATAATGGCTTAGCCCTTACATCTAACCATGGAAGGAACCAATCCTCTCACCATGTAAGAATGGCTATGGGACTCATCACTTTCCCTTGGAGGAAACCTCTATCTGGAGAACACCAATATTCTCCATAAAGTACTCAAACTTCACCCTAGCCAATGGCTTCATCAATACATCAGCTATCTATTCCTCCGTCACAACATACTGGAGCTTCACTACTCCCCTCTGCACCATATCCCTGATATAGTGGTACTTGATCTCGATATTCTTCGACTTGTCATGGAACACTGGATTCTCTGACAAATTCATGTAACTCTGTTTATCACAATGTATACAAGTGGCATCCAACTGGAGATCAAATAAATCTGACAGTATCTTCCTAAGCCATATTGCCTCACAACTAGCTAAACAAGCTGCGAGATACTCTACTTCAGTTGTACTCAGTGCCACATAGGATTGCTTCCTGCTAAACCAAGAGATCACACCTGACCCCATACTGAAGCAACACCCTGAAGTGCTCTTCCTATCGATGGCACTGCCTTCCCAATCTGAATCAACATAACCCTCTAGGTTAATATTTTGATTCACATCGTACTTGAGCCCATAATCAACTATACCCTTCAGGTACCTTAGAATATGCTTTGCACCAATCAAGTGAACATGTCTTGAATCTGTCAGGAACTGGCTCAAGGTGTTCACAGCAAAGCAAATATCGGGTCTCGTGTTCATTAGGTACATCAATGACCTAATCATCTGATGATACATCGTAGCATCAACTAACTTGGATGAAGAATCACTCAATAGCTTTAGGTTCAATGCCATCAGTGTGGCTATATCCTTGTAGTCCATCATCCCAAACCTCTTCAGGATCTCTATTGCATACTTCCCTTGTCCAAGGAAGATTCCATCTATACTCTACCACACCTCCATACCTAGAAAGTAATGCATCATTCCGAAGTGCTTCATTTCAAAATCAGCAGCAATCTTTCTCTTCGTATCTGTAACCAACCCATCCATAGCTATTACAAATAGATCATCTACATACAATAGAAGCATTACTGGGTTCCCATCCTCAACCTTGTAGTAAAGGTTCGAATCTACTTTACTCTTGGTAAAGCCCAAACTGGATAGAAAGCTGTCAATTCTTCCGTACCAAGTCCTGGGTTCTTGTTTCAAACCATACAGGGATTTCTTCAATATACACACATGAGACTTCCTGTCATGTGTCTCAAAACCGAGTGGTTGTTCTACATACACTTCCTCTTCCACTACACCATTCAAGAAAGCAGTCTTGACATCCATCTGGTGTCTCTTTCATTTCATCACTGCAGCCAGAGAAACTACTGATCTGATGGAAGTGTATCTGGCTATAGGTGCAAAGGTTTCTTCATAGTGTATTCCTTCTTTCTGAGAGAAACCCTGAGCTACAAATCTTGCTTTATATTTCTCAATGCTACTGTCTGCAGCATGCTTGATCTTGTAGATCCATTTGGAAGTTACAACTAACTTCCCATCTGGTCTTGGGACAACATCCAGACATCATTCTTCATGATTGATTGGTACTCTTCGATCATAGCATCCTTCCATTCTTTCTGTTTTGCCACTTCTTCATAACTGGAAGTTTCTTTATCAATGAAATCAGATAGTGAAGCTACATAGCCGGAACATGATCTGGTCCTCTTTCTTTCTCTGTGATTCTCTTCTGGAGCCCCATATCTTTCGGCACCTTGGATAAGTTCTCATACCCAAGCAGGTTTCCTCTTATGAGGATTCTTCTCCAGAGGTGGATCTACAGGTCTTTGTGGTTCTTCAAATGCTCGATCTTCTTCTTTAGTTTCTTCATTCATGGTTGTATCATGAATTTTGGGTGCTTCTTCTTCTGCTTCTTCAGGTTCTTCAGTAGTTCTCTTTCTGGATTTGTTGTAACCTGTGTCTTCATCAAATGTCACATCCATACTAATGTCAATATTCTTGTATCTTGGGAAATAGATTCTGTAAGCCTTCGAGCTTTCAGAGTATCCCACGAATATACCCTTCTTTCTTGAAGGATCTAATTTGGTTCTCTTCTCTTTTGGAATGTGTATGTACACAGGACAACCGAATATTCTGAGATGGCTAACTTTTGGTTTCTTGCCGAAGAAGACTTCTTCAGGAGTCTTGTTCTTGATTACTCTATGTGGAGTGCGGTTCTGTACATACATCGTTGTTCTAGCAGCTTCAGCCCAAAGATGCATAGGAATATCTTGATCATGAAGACTAGCTCTAGCAGCTTCCATGATGGTTTTTTTCTTCTATTCCACAATCCCATTCTATTGTGGATTATAAGGAGTGGAAAACTCCCTCTTAATCCCTGATTCTTTTCATAGCTCTTTGAATTCATTCGAAGTGAATTCTCTGCCATTATCTGATCGAAAAGTATTAATCTTATTTTCAGTATGGTTCTCAATCAAGGATTTGAATTCCTTGAACTTACTAAATACTTTGTCTTTGTTCTTCATGAAGTAAACCCATGTCTTTCTAGAAAAATCATCAATAAAAGAAACATAGTATGCATACCCACTTAGTGAGTTTGATGACATAGGACCGCATACATTGGAGTGGATGATTTATAGTATGTCTTTGGCTTTGCTTTCGCTACTGGGAAATGTCTTCTTTGTATTCTTTCCTTTCACACATGCTTTGCAGACACCATTATGTTTTTCTTGGAATTCTAGAAGACCCTCAATAGCTTTGCTTGCAATAGGCAGTGCTCTGTAATGCACATGTGCAAGCCTTCTATGCCAAAGTTCACTTGGCTCGACTATGTCATGGAGCAAGGCTTGTTCTATATGGCCCTTCAACTTGTACAAACCTCCTTCTTGTTCTCCAATCACCACTGCATCATCGATAGTCTTTCCACTTGGCCACATAATTACTTGACCATCTATGAATGCAACTCTCATTCCTTTCACATCCAATGATGATATGGAGAGAAGGTTCTTTTTGAGTCCTGGCACAAACAATACTTCTTTCATCGTTAGAGACTTACCAGAGTCTAGTTTATATAAAGATTCCAAACTACCTTTTATTGGATACTGGTAGTCATCTCCTAGTTTCACCTTGTGAGGTGATTCATGTTCTGATAGTCTCACAAAGGATTCCTTGAATCCATTCATATGTTTGGAAGCTCCACTGTCTATAAGCCAATCATCACTACCATGAGTAATGTTACCTGTGAGAGAAGAAATCAAAACATATTCATCCTCACTTGAAGAATCTTCACTTTCATATCTGGATCTCTTCTTGGATGGTTCATCATCCTCTATAGCATGAGCATGATGTCTTCTTGTGTTCCCCTTCTTCTTATGAGAGTGAATATTGTTCTTAGGACAGTATTTTGCAAAGTTCCCTACCTCATCACATGTATAACATCTTGATCTAGATATGTTCTTTCTAATATTACCTCTATGATGAGGATTCTTACCTTTTGAATGATGAGTACCTCTTATGCCTTTCTTGGAGTGAGCTATGAGGGCTTGATCTTCACTTCCCATCTTCTCTTATCACGCTTCTATCCATGATTCTTCTTGAGATCATTCTTCCCATAGTCTACTAAATTTTACTAACTTCTTTCTAGCACAGATTCCTTGGATGAATGAATCCCATGACCTAGGAAGGCCATTCAGAGTTGTCATCACAATCTCTGCATTCGCCACTTCTTCATCTATAGCTTCTAATTGTTCCTTGATCTGAGAAACCCTTGTGAAGTAGGACTGGATAGTCTCTACATTTTGAATCTTCACATTCTTTAGTTGATTCCTCAGAGTCATCTTCTGGTTTATGTTCTTCCCTTCAAACAATTTGATTAGGGCATCAAACATAGCTTTAGGTGTCTTGAGAGAGGACACTTGTGGGATAAGGTGATCCTTGATACAATCAGCAATGATCCTATTTTCCATAACCATATTCTTCTTATGTAATTCCTTTGCCTCATCTCCCTCTGGAACTGGAACCTCCTCATGGATGTAGGAGTCTAACTCATTTTCTTCTAGGACCCGAGAGATCCTATACTTCTAGGCTAGGAAGTTATTAGCTCCCTCAAGATTTTCATCAAGATTGGTATGATGAGACATCTTAAACTGAGAATCTCAAATGGAAATAAAAAATATCTTAGATATTACCAGGTCAAGATGTCGGATCTGAAACTTGAGCAGAAATCCTGCAGAGCTGGTTTAAGAGCAAATTAGGGTTTTGCTTTTTCGAAGTTATGTCCACCCAAATGCCTTGAAATTTGTCCCTAACTTTGATTTTGTGGAGGAGATCAATGTAGGCCTAGGATCATTGAAAAAATCCTCTTCTGTGAAAATCCCTAATTTCCGACAGTAGTGACAAGTCCAACACTAAAAAACCTCAGAATTGGATTCTGCTTCGACAGAAAGATGCGCCCTAAGGAGGAGAGTTATTCCACCTTACTTTTTCTGAAAATATGTTGAGGAAGATCCACAAAATAGGAATCCCTATTTCCCATATCTGCACAATGTCTTCTTCTCAGGTTAGCTTTGATACCATGTTAGTTTTTCAACATTAAGCTAGCATTATTAGGATCTTTAACTGAGAGAATAACAAGTATAGCAATCAAACACACGAGACAATGAACACAGTGTTTCTCCTCAGGGAAACCATAAAGGAGAAAATCCCACAACTTCCTCAGAGATAGAATCAACACCAAAATAGTAAAAGCCCCAAAACAGTAAGTGAGCTCCCAACAATAGTAATCTTCTTCTTGACTAACCCCCCTAGTGTCTTCTCCTTCCTCAACTATGTGCTACCCTTGAGTGTGGATGAGTTGTGTGATAAATAGAGACTCCATTTCTCTATTTATACTAATATTGACATGACTAAAACTCTACCTGGGACGACCTCTACTCGGAGAGTCTAATAACCCTAGTGCCCTGGAACTGCGAGGACTTTAACCCTTAGAAAATCGGAGGGTTACTCACTATGACTTGACATGACTTGTTTAGATTATTGATCCTCCCGATTGAAACATTGGGGCATGAAAATATGACTCAATTACATTATAGATACATCCCAGAATAAACATCAGGCTACAATACATAAGATATATAGATGAATACATTATGAAGTTACAAATACATCAACATTCTATTCCTTAACCCTACTCGTAACTAAAAGAAAATATCGATAAATTTTTGTGTTACATTGTTAGTACGATATTGGATTCTTAAATTTGAATGGTACATCAGATATGATATAAATCATAATTATTTCAGCCCTTTTCTTATCATGTATATCTGATTTTTTTTATCTAAGACTAAAGCACTATAGTGCATGCATTGAAATTCAAATCTTTTTTACACCTAGTTTCAAGAAAAATGATATATAGGACTTGTACACTTTTGTATTTTTATTTTTAAGTAATTAATTTTGTGTTATTATCATATTTTATCTCATTTCCCACAAGTTGGAAAACAAGAAAAATTATTGACACAAACCTTTACTTCCGATCATATCTATAGTGCTAACCCTTTTTGTTGCTTACTAGTTCATAGTCATCCCACATTTTGTAGGAAACATGATCCTTATTTATGTGAGAAAAAAATTAAAGAGAATATATATTCACATACACATACATATAGAAATAAACAAGGTGATACAGTAAACCTAGATTCTATTAAATGAATGAAACATAACAAACTATAAAACAAAAGCAGTTAGAATGGTGGTAGTTGTATCTCTAATAAGAGATGTGGCGACTATGCTCACTTGTGACAAGATGAATACAAAAAGAGTTAGAAGGGCCTTTTATCATAAATCCTTGGAGAAGAAAATATTAACCTAACCCTCAGAAATGAATCGTCATAAATGTTGCAGCCCCAAGGTGGTTAGTTTAATAGTCAACTTCTCGGCATCATAACTTTTCCATATGATCTTTGTTTGGGGCACTCAATAGCCCGTTGAAAAGGTTTATATGACATTTGAAACTTTTGAATGGGGAAAAATGAATACCAAAACTTAAACAATTACGACCTTTGAATTGCAAAGAAACTTCGTTTAGGACCTCAAAATGACCCTAAAAGTTTGGGCCTCGAAATACCATAGAAAATAACAAGAAAGTTACCAAAATGAAAATCTATTTTAAGCCAATGGAATAGGTGGGTGGAAAACTATACCCATATGGATAATTCCTCCCCCCTTAGTAAGAAATGGTATCCATTGCATTGATTTCCCCCATAAAATGGGGAAAATTCTAATGAACTTGACTCTTGGTGAGACACTTTCCTTGGTGGAGGAGCTACCCTTCTTTGACAACTTGATATAGTTGGATATTCTATTGGAAGGTTTCCTTAACCTATATTTCCATGATATTATCGATGGTTTTTTTTCCATGCATTCAAGATTAATATCTATAGGTGTCAATTGTTCTACCACCTCCAAGGTGTCCAAAAGTGGTGCAAAATATGGTAGAACGAGCTCCACATTGAATACTGGGTGGAGTCCAGGAATGGTGGAATGCTTAATTCAAAGGAATTATCAACAACTTCCTTGGTGATGGTGTATGACCCATACTGAAGTTGATGAATATTTATATGGGGTCATGTGATCGTCTCTTTCTGTAAATGCAACCAAACCTTATCCCCAACCTGGAACTTGTGTAGAACCTAATGTTGGTCATGTCATTGCTTGTATTTAGTATTGGCCTTTTGCAAAATTTGATGGAACTATTGGAAGATGTGTTTGAGTCATTCAAAAAAAGTGTGGCCTTATCAGCCTCATCTTGAGCCTAGGAATATTCCTCTTGTGTGGATGCAAGGGGAAGAGCTACATCAAGTGGGGCCATTGGTTGGGAACCTAAGCACGCCTCAAAAGGGTTGTGACCAATAGATCCATGAATAGATTTGTTATAGCTATGTTGAACATAAGGAAGGATCTCATCCCCTGTGCAGGGATGTTTATAATTGTACATTCTCAATATATGCATAATCATCTAGTTGACTACCTCTATTTTTCCATTGGTGTGGAGTTGAATGACAGTCTATCATTAGAGGAAATTTCAACTCAAAATGGGCATTTCAACCCTAATTCAAATTCCATGTCATCATGTGTTAGCTAATGAAATTGATTTAAATTTGAAATACCGTACAGCTCTTAACCAAATTTTTAATATAAATTTGGGGATAGGTATCATAAAAAAGCCTACTTTTTTTGTTCGTATTTTCAACATATATCCCTGTGTTTTTACTCAAATTTCGATCGGGAGATCTCGTTGGATGAAAAATTAAATTATACATCCAACAAGTACCCACTAAATATAATTTTTACGGACCCTTCTAACCCAAAAACAAAAAATACCTAAAAAAATGTGACGATGACATCATCATCACGTTTTTTTAGGTATTTCTTGTTTTTGGGGTAGCGGGGTCTGTGAAATGTATGCTGAGTGGGTACCCATTTGTTGAAAAATTTAATTCCGCTTCCAATGAGCTCTCCCAATCAAAATTTCAGTAAAAACAAAGGGTGATATGTCGAAAATTCGAACAAAAAACGTCGTTTTTTCTTTTCTTCCTCCAAAATTAATAAATATTATTTTGTTATTTTAACTATTATTTTATTATTTTCCTCAGGAGGCCCATTTTGAGTTGAAATTTCCTCTAATGTTGGTGATATTGGTATCTATCCATGACCATAAACAACAGTATTTACCATGCTAGGTTGAAGTTAGTCCTAACATGTAATCCATGGAGATGGATTCCCATGGCCTAGTCAGAGTGGGAAGGGGGGTGTACAATGATTGGTTTTTGATAGTTGGTTTATCGATGGTGCAGGAAGTGAAAGATATGATATATTTGTTGATCTCTTTTCATATTTTGGTCCAATAAAAATACTTCTGCAAAAATACCATTATCTTCTCAGTTCCAAAGTGCCCTTCCCATTGACTAAAATGGGATTCCCAAATTATCTCTACATGCTTTCTTAAAGGAACACAAAGATTGTCCATGTGGCATATAAATCCTTCCTCAATATGAAATTCTATCATCGGTGTACCTTCCCACAAGGATTGATATATGGGAGTGAACTCAGGATAATTTTCATATAGTTGAGGCCACCAAGAGGTCTTGTGGCCGCAAGAGTTGAGCATTGTGGTTAATGCTACTACTGGAGGTCGACTAAGGAAATCAACGAATTGATTGGTGTTTCCCTTGTTATATTTAATGTTCACATAGAGATTCTGCAAGTAATTATACCAATTCTAGTGGAATTAATTCTATAATGCTCCTTGGGTTTGCATGAACTGCAAGGGCTTGTGATCAGTGTGGATGACTATTTATTTTCCAAGGATATAATGCTTCCATTGGTGCCAGGCTTGGAAAATGGGGTACATTTTCTTGACGTAGATGAGGTACTTGCATACTATGTATAAACATGTCTCACTTTTATATTACATTGGATGTCAACGCTGAGTGAGGACTACACCAACACCATAGTCTGAAGCATCTATCTCGATCTCAAACCTTTTTTGCAGATCTGGTAAGGTAAGGATAGTTGTTGAACATAGGTGTTGCTTCAAATCCTCAAATGTGTGTTGTTGTGGCTTGGAAGAGGTGAATATCTCCTTATGTACACCTTTGGTTACCTAGATAATGGACCAAACAATATTATAGAAGGCCAACACAAATCAACTATAGAAATTTGCAAGGCCTAGGAAGTTGCGAAGCTCTGTGAGAGTCGTTGAGGTCAACCAATTGTGAATGGTTTGGATATTTTCTAGATCTACATGAAAACCATGTTTTTCCATAATGTATCCCAGATACTAAACCCTTTCCATGCCAAAATACAACTTCTCTATATTGGCATATAACTTGTGTTGTCTCAAGGTGCCAAGGACTTGGTTTTATGCTCCAAGGGATATTCACAACTACAAACGAGATAGAAGTATTCCTATAGAATATTAGATGTTATATAAGAGATCAATGAAATATTTTAATTTCAATAAGACAATAAGATAATTCATGAATTCTAACACATAAAAATATTAGTACACCAATTGGAAGAAAATCTCTCTGTATTGATAAGCAATGATGAAACATTACAACCTATATCTGATACAATTCCTCCTCTACTATCCAATGAACTGAGCTCTTATGATCCAAATCTCTGAAGGAAATATACCAGCATAGACTTTCTTGTATTTGATGATATCCCTACCCTCAACCCCTACCCTATATTTATATTTTATGAGTAAGAGGAGTTACAAAGGTTGAGATGGTTGATAAAGTTGGGAACATTGTGATTATGATCGCAACTGTCCTTAACTAAACATTTATTTTTTATTTTTTATTTTTGGCTTAGGGTAATCAAGAGTATTGATACTAGCAAGTCACGAGTCACTCACAAATTTTATGAAGGAAACCCGTGAGTGCAAAGTGTTATCATGTAATCATAGGTTGTATAAATGGCTACCCACGAATGGATCAAGGGTTTCGATGACAATACTCACAATTTCACCTTAATCATTTTATAAAACATGGGAAACACTGGTAGGATGAATATGTATCAAGGAACATGGTCATATATAGTTTTTTGGCTACTTCAACCCATTATGTCCTTTTGTGGACTGACACATTGAGTGTCAATACTCAAATGAAGAAGTGCCATTTCATAGGATACCACCATGTTCTATTGTATATGAGGATATCATATAGATATATGACCCCAAAGGAAATAGTGAATTTTCATAGAATGTCATCCATCATCCTCATGAATTTTGTTGGGGAATTGTTTAAGCCGAAAGGTATGACAAACCACTCAAAAAGGCCTTCCTAATATTTGAAGGAAGTATTCCAGACATCGACCTACTCAATTGGAACTTGATGAAGCCAAACTTCAAGTCAATCTTGTTGAAATACTTGGCCCCCTTGATCTGGTCGAGGAGGTCACTGATATGTGGAATGGGATACCTATTTCAGACTATGATCTTGGTTAGAGCTTGGTAGTCAATACAGATTTGACATGTCCCATCTTTCTTCTATACCAATGCAATTGGACTCCCACAAGGTGAGGATCTGGGTCGAATGTGCCCATTTTGGATTAACTCTTGAACACGACATTTCATTTCTTCATTCTCTATGAGGGAATGCATGTATACTGGACCATTAGGTAAAGGTGCACCACATATCAAACAAATGGAATGATTGACCTGATAGTGTACTGTAACTCCAAAAATTATGGTGAAAATGTCTTTGTATGATTCCACAATCTTGTCCACCTGTTCTTACTACGTAGAGGGGCTCTGTGTGGAGGTCGTGGATGTTGTTGTGATGTTATTTTCATCCTCATAACGAACCATTAAGAGTAAAAATTTACTGATCTAGGAGATTACCTTCTTGCAACTTCACTATGATGAGAGACATCACAGTAGCAGAAAGTGTATTTGGTATCTTGTATAGTTTTTTTTGCAAAGTACTAATGACACAATGAGGTCTAGACTCATACAAAACATAATGTTTTCACACATATGGTTGTACTAAAATAACTTCACAAGATTCAAAAGGGGAAACATCACACATTACCTCATCTTTGAAGGGATTGATGTTGTAGTAGAGGTGGCACTATTGATTGACGTGGATGTCTCATCCATGGCTTAGGGAACCAATGTTGCAGGGTTGGGGATGTGGAACCATCAGAAGCTTTAATATTTTTACCACATAAGTCGATATGAGGTTCTTCTGACTACCATTGTCAACAATGAAATGTAGCAGAGTCTCCTACACCCATAGTTGTGAATGGAAGAGGTGTTCCCCTTCCCTTGGATCCTCTTAGTCTTATATTTTCATATTTTTTGTTGCTATGGTGGCACTAGGTTCTGCGTCAGTGATACACATACCCCTTTCTTTTTCTGCATCGGTTTCGAAGTCAAAGTTTGTATTTAGGGATTTTGTCTCAGCCAACAATGATTGTTTTGAGTGACATTCATTAGTGTTGTTCCAAGTTATTTTGTGGAACTTGCACTCTTTCCAATTTTCTACTTCTATTTCTCATTACCCTTCTTTTATTATGGCTTGGACTGGTTGTCAGAACTTTTTCCATCCTTTATCTGTCCTTTGGGTTGTGAATTAGGGCCATTTTTTCTTGGCTTCTGTTGTTGATTTGGAAACCCAAAATATTTCTTAACATTTTTCTTAAAAATTTTCTCGATCTTAACGTCATATCTGTTGTGGAAATTAAGCCCAATCTTAGATCAATTAAACTTACAAAAAATTGCTTGAAAACATGCATATATTCACTGAAAAAGGAGAATATATATGGTGCATAAAACAAAATTATATTGAATAAGTTTACATCAGACAACCTTTTGTCAAAATAGGTTATCAAAATATATAATTACATTATATATTTGAATGGATAAATATTCTATTCGAATCAACACAAAAGCATACTTACTAAACTAGTCAAAATCCCCCATAGGTGCATAAAATAGTTTCCTAATCTATCAAGAAGATCATGAAAAGGATGAATTAGTTGTATCATCTGATAATTGAAGGAAAGTTTAAAACTCATTCTTTTAGGAGAGAAAAATAAGGACGGTGGGTTGTGTAAAAAACAAGGCAGTTTCCTTAAAACTAGCTTTCACATTTTTCCTTAAAAGTCAATGAAAAAGAAGGAAACTATGGATAAGGAAGGAATGCACACTTTCTAAACTAGGAATCCTAATTGGATGTTATAATATCATCCATAACCTTTCCAAACCACTCTTGAAGGTAGTTTAGGAAATTTTGAACACAAAAATGTAGCTGGATGACAACTGGATAGTGTAGGACCTAGGAATTTAACCAAAATGATTAAATTTTATATCCTAAGAATGGGAATGGGTTTTTATTATTCTAAAACCTAACCTTAATCCATAAATATGTAAAATGTAATAAATAAATCATATATATAGGGCCTATAAACAATTCTTAGTCACCCTTTAGATACTGCTTGTCCATACAAAACAAGGAAAGAGGAAAAAACACAAAGGGGAAAATCCTCCCTTAAACATGGAAATGAAGAAAACTGTATGAAATATTATCTTCAATAAGTATTCACCACATGATCATACATCCATAAAATTTATTTTATATTGTTGAAATTCTTCTCAGAAAACACCTTGGTGAAGATGTCTGCAACTTGCTCAGATGATGTGCAATAAAGCAGAGTAATGACCCCATCATGCACAAGCCCTCTGATGTATCACATATGGATCTCTATGTATTTGTTTCACTACATTGGTATTGGATCAGTTTATATTTGAATGATACTTTTTTTCAGAATAGATGATTTTAGAAGTATCATATTCGATCCCAAACTCTCCAAGTGTACCTTGCAACCACAATCATTGAGTTGTTGCATTCACAATGCCTATGTAATCTGCCTCTGTAGATGAAAGTGCAATGGAAATTTTATTTTTACTTAAAAATATTATTGTTCCATATGCAATAATAAAAACATATCCATAATTTTATTTTCTATCATTGTTATCACCTGCTCAATTAGAGTAATTAAAACCAACTCTAGGTCAAATTTTGCAACATAGTGAATCCCATGAGTTCTTGTTTTTTGTACAAAGTTTAGGATTAATTTTTCCTGCATCCAATGGATTTCATGAGGCTCATCCATGTTCCTTGAATCCACATGCACTACATAATATATATCATTTCTAGTATGTGTCAAATAAAGAAGACAACCAACCAACTGCCTATACAAAGTGTTGTTTACCAATGGAGTGGACTGCGCTTCTTCAAGCTTAACTACTGAAAGGAAAGGAGTATTTCTTGGCTTGAAATACTTCATGTTGAAATTATTAATTAGGTATGAATCATACTTTTAATCATGTACCTTTATTCCAAGATCTGATTGATAAATTTCAATCCCCCAAAATTGGCTCAACAATCCCAAATCCGTCACAGAAAAAGCATGGTTCATTGAACCCTTCAAGGAGGAAATTTATTTCTTGGAACTTCCTATGATAAGAATATCATACAAATAAATGAAAATAATTATAATTGAACCATGAATCAAATTAAAATAGAATTTTTTATCATTCTTGCATCTAGTATAGTTCAGTGATAGTAAGCAACCATTAATCATGGCATACCAAGCTCTGGGAGCTTATTTTATCCCATACAATGATTTCTTCAACGTGCACACAAGAGATGGATTAGTAAAAAAAACTTATGGATACTGCATATATATCTCTTCTTTCATATTTGCATGTATAAATCCACTTTTAACATCCATGTGATGTTCCTCCCACTGCTTGGAAGTTGCAATGGCCAAAACTAGTCTTATGCAGTCCATCTTTTCCATTAGTGAAAAAGTCTCATTGTATAAAATGAATTTGAATTTGGAGAAGACCTTGAAAAAAAACCTTTACTTATACTTCATAGGATATCCATAATCTGAAAAATGTTTATTGAATACCCATTTGCACTTGACTAGATTTCTCCCTGGTGGGAGATTGACTAGTTCCCATGTCTCATTCTTCTGGAGCGAATGGTATTCCTCCTTCATGGTTTTTTTCCATATTGGATATTCTGATGCTTCTTCATATTTTTTTGGATTTTATTCAACCATCAGATAACAATTTTCAGCAAAGAAAGGGTCCTTCACATAAAGGGCACATTTGAATTGAGATCTAGTCCTCCTAGGATCACTAGGATTCCCAAATAGTTCCCCAACTGCATGAATGATATTTGCTTAAAAATTTGGCATTGTGGGTGTGTTAGGATATGAAATTAAATAATTATTATCATATATATCAAAATAAATTTTTTTATCATCCTCTTCACTTATAGTCAAAGGTGGAGGCAGTGAAGAGGACTCTCCAATTTCTGTTTTCTAAGCATAGTATTTTATTCAAACTGAACACTCCTTTCAATAAAATATATTTGATTTCTCATGTTGATTAGATTTTATCCTTTATAATATTCAGAATACCTAAAATATATACACTCTTGAATTTGGGGTTCCAAATCCTTCCTCTATTCTGTTGGAATTCTAGCCCAATCTTTAGAGCCAAAAATCCTCAAATGAGACACATAAGGCTTGCATCCGATCCATGATTTGAAAGGAGTGATTGGATAAATATGATTATGAGATATTATATTATATATGCAGGATGCATATTTTATTGCTTCATCCCAAAACTTTGTTGTCAAATTCTGAGAATCCGTTATACACGTAGCCATCTCCTCGAGGGATATATTCTTTCTGTCAACAACACCACTTTGTTGAGGTGTGTAAGTACTAGAATGTTGCATATGGATACCTGCATCATCACAAAATTGAACTAAACAAGACTTGAAATACTCACCACCATTATAACATATGAGGATATTGGTTTTCCTTCCAGACAAGTTCTCAACCAAGGATTTCAAAAAATTGAAGTGGTAAAAAAATTCAGACTTGTGTTTAAGGAAGTAAACCCAACAGTATCTTAAAAATTCATCTATGAGGGTTAGGATGTAATTGGATTGACTCATGGACATATGAGGAAGAGGTCCAACATTGTCATTGTGGATGAGATCAAGAGGTGCATAGGTTCATTCATGACTGACTCTCTCATTCTTATGCTCTCGTTGTTTTACTAGAATGAAACCCTCACAAACTCCCTTGGAAAACTTGATCTTTGGAAACCCTATCACCATGTATTTGTCAATAAAATTTGAAATATTTTTAATTTATATAGACAAACCTCTCATGCCAAATATTGTTTTCTTCATTAGCATGAGTCAGGAGAGCATAGGGGTTTTAGAAGGGCATGAAGTGTGAGAACTTGTACACTTTCAAACTGTGATCCACAAAACCTTTTGAAATAACTCTACCATTCACAATATTAATATTTCAACATCATTGGGAGTAAAAAAAACTTATTAGGAGACCCAATTTGGGTCATGTGATAGATTGACAATAGATTAGCAACAATGCCTAGGGCATACAAGACATTATTGAAGGAAGCATTATCAAAATATATCATACCCTTACCCTTAATTTCATTTTTTGAGTTATCCCCCAACAAAATATTTTGACCATTCGAATCATCAAGAAACGATAAGTCCTCCCTTGTCAAAACCATGTGCCTTGAAGCTACAAAATCAATGATAAAGGAAGGAGATCTTACAATGCTTGCAACCAGGACATGAACTCTCTCCTTGCCTTCAAAACATTTTCCTCCTTCCTTTTTATTTGCATCTTCAAGAAGTTAGATGTTGTGTTTTTTTAGGATTTGATTCAACATATCGATTTTTTTCTTCGTGCAAGAGCTCTTGGGATGAAATCCCTTCCCACAGTATGAGAACTTTCTCAGTTCACCTTTACCTTTCTTCTTATGGGAGTCCTTATTCTTGGAGTTTGCAAGCTCCGCATGAGACTTGGACTTGTCTCCTTTTGGGGAAGGAGGATTCTTCTCCATATTATTTCCTTTGGAATCCAACTTTGAATCTCCAGCAACCAAATATTGATCTTTGGAAGGTTTGATGGTGCCCATGATGACCAATTTATCTTGATCCTGAGTCATGTATTCCATGAAATCTTCCAGTGAAGGAATATCTTAGGTTCAACCTGTCAACTTTGTGGCATGGAAGGTCAAAACAAATATTGAGTAGTCAGGGCCAAGCTTTGAAAGGATGGTTGAGATCAGTTTTTCATCTTTCTTATCGATACCACACTATTTTAGCTACAAAACCAGTTATTTGAACTTGGAGAAGTAGACTTGCAAGGATTCAAAGCTGCATGGAATTAGTGAAATCATCTCATTCTCTATTTTATGTCCCATAATTTCATCTGTATTCCCAAATAAATTTTTAATATTCTCCCATACTTCATTTGGTGATTTTAGTCCATCAATATGGAAAAGGAGGTCTCTGGAAATACTGAGACACGAGAGACCATATGCCTCATCTCTTTTATTATGCCATTTAATCTTCTTTGATGATGCATTGAGCTCAGCCTTAGTTTCCATGGTCACTCTACATAGGTATTTACTCCTAATAAGAATTTACATCTGTTCCTTCCATTCAAGGTATTTGAATGGAGTCAAGATGATATTGTGAGATTGATCCATTTTTTTTCAGAAACTGCTCGCTTGTACATAAAGACTAGGCTCCCAGTGAATGATGTTGATACTGCAAGAAATAAATAGAGGAGGAGAAAAATCGATCTACCAAGGATCTGATATGATTTGTAAATTAATCCCAAGAGTAGATTAATTGAACTGACAAAAAATTCTTGAAAACATGCATAGATTCACTAAAAAAGGAGACTGTATATGGTGCATAAAACAAACTTATATTGAATAATTTTACATAATCCAAAATTATGTCAAAATAGGTTTTCCAAATATATAATTACATAATAGATGTGAATGCATAAATATTCCATTCGAATCAGCATAAAAGAATGCTTACTAAACTAGTCAAAATCCCCCATAGGTGCATAAAACACTTTCCTAATCTGCCAAGAAGGTCACGAATAGGATGAACGAGCTATATTAGTTGATAAGTGAATAAAAGTGGAGAAAATCATGATAGGTATTATCAACATTATGATAGGTATTGTGATGTTCCAGATAAGAATATCATATTGTGATGTGGTTGTCATTGATGGCAACAAATAGCTCCAAGCATATGATCCAAATAAGCAACAAACTCAGAAAAACAAGTCGAGGACTTAGACGAATCGATGGTTGAGGATGGATTTCGTAAGAGGAAGGTGTAGGAAAATTAACAGGCCCACAAAGATAACGTGGAATTCCCTTTTTGATAATTGATTGATGAACAAAGTCGAAGACACATGAAAGTCAACGGTTTGTGCAGAGATCTGCAAGATAAAGAACAGGAAGAAATTTTAAAGGTAAATATGATGAATAGATTTGACAGTTAGGACTGAACCTGCAAGAATTCACGGGTCTAGAAAAATTGTAGAAATAAGATTGTGGAGGACAAATTTTGAGAGAATGGACAAGTGTTGTTCCGCATTCTGAAGATCGACAGCGAGGAAAGGATCATCCAAAAGCGATCGATGGTTCAGAAAAATTTGAGAAAGAGAGTTATGGAAGTCCATTTTGAAAAAGTTCAGAGGCACATCCACATTCCACAATATGCAATCCAAAGATCGATGGTCATGAAAGAATCTACAAGAAATCAAGGGTTTAGAAGAAATGCAGGAAAAAAAATGCAGAAGTAGTTTGAATGAATTTGGAAAACCCAGAATCTGTAATCTGCATCTAATCCAAGATCGACAATCGGGAAAAAATCCATAGGATATTGATGAAGTATAATAAAAATTGTGGAAATGGAATTGAGGAAGTAGTTTGAACGAATTTGGAAAACCTGCAATCCGTGATTTGCATCTGATATAAGATCGACGACTAGGAAATTCTTTGCAAGAGATAGATGGAGTGGAAGAAGAATTATGGAAAGGGAATTGTGGAAGTAGTTTGAAAAAATTTAGAAATCCCACAATCTGCATTTGATCTAGGATCAAATATCTATATAGACTTTGCAAGAGATCAGCGACGCAAAAGAAAAATTGCGTAAAGGTACTTGTGGAAGTAGTTTCGAAGAAAATTGAAATGCACACCTGAAATATGCAATCCACAATATCCAAAATCTTATTTCAAATTGATGAACAATAGAGATTTAGCATGAAATTGACGGCGTTGAAGAATTCTTGCAGAGCTAGAACTGCAGAAGGATTTACAGTTGCAGAAGCGCCATTGAGGAAACATATTCCTTATCGATTGGGATCCTTTCATGTCATGAGGAATTGAACAATCTTGATCGTTTATGAAACTGAAACGTTAGGAATACGAACATATAAAGGGATTAAGTATTTTTACGTATAAAAGTATGAATCAGAGAGAGGACTTGTGGCGCTCTCTACATGTAGAGAGCTAGTGCATGGACAACCTTCGAAGTGGGGATTGTAGAATGAATGAGGGCTCTGAGTTCTTTTAAGAATATGCAGAATAGAGATACTGAGAGGAACTGATTTTGAATAAGAAGATACACAATTAGATAAGAAAGTGTAACATAGTTGGTATGCATAGTTATATCTGTCTTATGCATATTGTATTGAACATGTTTAAATATAAGGAATAAGGATGGTAGGGTGGTGCTATAAAAAACATGTTGTATTCTCTGTATAAGTTGGATCCTGTACAAGTCGAAGTGGTTACTTCTACTCAGTAGTAGCTAAAGAACTTTATTTTTTAGTGGGTCTCAGAAAGTCATAGCATTGGTTCTCTATGCAAGTAGGTGCTTGTAAACAGAGGTTGAAGCCTCGTTTGAGTAGGCGATCAAACAACAATGATGTAAATGATTTGGAGTTACTTGACACTCTAAGAATAGTTTTTTTGTTGATATTTGTCTATGTATCGATCATGTGTGTGATTGATGATTATCAATCCTTTCGTTATAGTCACTGCATCATCATGACTATAAATGGTTTAAAAATTGGAAATGGTTTAAGCTTAGAAATAATTGATTCACCCCCCCTCTCAGTTATTTGATTAATCTCAACACCAATATCACATTAAAGTTTAACAAGATTCTTGTTATTATAATCGGGTTTATTTAGATGGAACAATATATGATGCCATGTTATGGTTAAATGAAATTTGGTATGAATTATTATATAATGTAAAAAGGTTTCCTATTGTTACACCATATCCGAGTGTAACATTATACCAATGTTACCAATGTTACAGAGTATCTAGGTGTAATTCCCTAGCTCATATCCGGGTTAATCTATCATGTATCCGGGTTAATCTATCCCATATTCAGGTTAAGTAGGAAGATGTTCAATCTTCAGAATGATAATGTATAAATATATACTAATTTAATGGATGTTGATTACAATTGATATAGCCTCCATAAATATGGCTTGGTCATCAAATATTGAAGAGACATTTATATTCATAAATAGATTTAATAATTAATTACTATTACTAATTGTTATAACCTATTTATTTACTATTTTATTGTTGTAACAACATCCCATGTGGTTTAGAATACAATCACCAATAATTCCAACAAATCCTATTGTTGATTTTGTTAAGCTCCAAGAAATATATCCATGTTGTCTTTATACCTTCGAGATATGCCAAATATCGTCCCAATATTTATTGGTAGCTCAAAATCCTTTTGAGTTTGCATAGTTGAAATCCTTAAGATAATGATTAGTAGTTTATCACGGTTTATTCCATACATTGCCACATATTTTTCACATTCCCTAATTATATCTCTTAAAGGATTTTATTCTCAAATATTGACACCTCAAACTCACAATTTAATATTGCAACAAAATGTTCACTTATGTACAAATGTTGTATATCTCATTATTTTTTGCTTTCCCCTTAAATTTTCCATATTGATTTATATTCTAGTTAACACCATAAAAATGTTTTTCACATGGATCAAAGTATATTTCTTTTGTCAATCCATCATGTACAAAATACTTAGGAAAAAAATTGAACTAATGCTTTTGAAAAGAAATATTTACAAAAAATATTTGATTTTATTCTTATAAATTAAACACCATTTTTAATTTCTCTTTAAACAACTACTTTTTCATGTTTCCAAGATTCTTCAAACACTCTTTTTTTCTTTTTCTTTCACAATAAGCTATTTCAAAACCTCATATATTTCCATTTTCCATATATAAACTACCAAACATTAATATGTTTCTCTTTTTTTGTGTTGGAATATATTAAACCCACTCATAACTTAGTAGCAAATAGTTAAGCATTATTTGATTAATTATTCACCCACCAGCTTAAATAGTTGGCATCCACTTGCACCTTAAAGTCAATACATCCCATCTATATCCCAAGAATGATTTATTTCTGATTCTTGGTTGATCTTGACCACCTTTTGACCATCCAGAATTACTATATATATCTTTACAACAGATTCAACTTTTTCCTACTTTTATGTGGATGAGGTAAAGCTAGTCAACTAGAAAACTGGGTCACTTTGTTGCCAACCCATCCTTCATGACGTTCTCTCCAGTTTCTAGGATTAGCATTTTTTTTCCATGCCCTTGAAAACTGACTCAATCTTTTCCAGTTCGTGAGGTCGTTGACAGATTTGGGAAGTGCTTTAGCCACCTATGGGGATTTGCTATATGTTGGTAAGTCATTCTTTTTGAGATTTATGAGTTTTCTCCATACAACTATATTTTACTATGAGGAATGTACTATTTATTTACACTATTATTCATCATTATTCAATGGAAGGATACACACCAATATTCATCTCTTCATTCATGGAATTCAGTCTCTTTTCTTCTCTCTATTTTTCCTGGGTATGCTTGTGATAATTCTTAGTAGCAAGATCTATTTCTTATTCTTCTTCTTGGCATCATTTATAATAGAATTCATATATTATTTATATATGGTATAATATCAACAAGGCTGATATATTTCTACATAGTTGAGGAGCGCATCAAGTCTCCTATCCCTCTTTGAAGAAGAGCTTGTCTAGCATAAAAGATTTCTCCTAGTTTTTTTTTGTAGGTTGCAGAGAGTATATCCTAGAGAATATAAAAAACTTATATATGGATTCAAAATTTCCTCTACTATCTCCTTTCAACTATTCTCATTGGAATCCAAATATGAATGCATACTTGAAGAGGCAATGTATCTTTAATGTCTCCATTGGTGCATTGAGCGAACCTGGGTCTTATGAAGAGAATATTTATTGGTTGAATAACTATGATAGAAATTATAGAATTATGTGTTTGGGAATTTCTCCAAATATACATCATCTCATACATTCTTTTGAGTATCCATTTGAGCTTTAGAAGAATTTGTACAAAGCTTTGGTTTGCAGGAAATAGAAGATGAAGCATGGAGCGAACCCAACATCTCCTCTTGTTCTCTCTATAAATATTTTTTGGCCTGTACATTATATTATGAAGTTGATCCTGAAAAATAAGTTATCATATAGTTCATGTTGCTGCTACCCTCTTTGATTCGAATGCTTCCTCCTTCAATGAAGAAGCAAATATTGAAGAGCCATGTTTTTCTGTGTCTCTTGAAGATGATTTTTCTTCTTGTGATACTAATGATGAAAAAAGAAGTAAAATATGGATATTCTATTGATATTTATGATGATCCTATAACATATTCATTTTTATGAAAATATACTATCTTAGATTCTAAGATCTATGTGCCAGATCCTTCACACTTTGTCCATACCTCTCTCATTGATGTTGTGCAACCTAGTGATTTCCGACATGTTTGCTTAGCCAAATCAAGCCTTATTTTTTTCAAAACACTTACCTTAATTTATATAGTGTGATTAATCATATCCTCCATTTTTCTTGGAATCAATACTCAGAACCTCCTTGAATATTGTGAGCATTTCATTCTTTCCTCCTTTCATACAAAGGGTTCATTACCAGTGTATTCCCATGAGTCTACTAATATTCTTATATGTGATCCTTTGGATTCTGATTTATAAGAATATTTTTAGGTTGATACACATATCATACCACCATCTATACCATATACCATACCTCTGAATAATTCTAAGACTATACAAATCCCAAGTTTACTAGTATATTCCTCACTTGTCTCCTATGCAGTGATATTTATCTTACATGGTTTGAAGTCTTTCCTATATTTTAGTGGCTGGTTATCCATGACCTTAGTAATATTTGGAATTATATTAAACATGTTTGGATATGTTCTAAACACTTTTGGTTCATATCTTATGCCCATCCATCACTCATATTTTTACACCTATCAATTTTCCCCAGTTGCTTATAAGTTTCCTAGTCTAGCCCTATATCCTCATCAAAACACTGAAGCCTTTGTATTTGTTGTTCCATATGATAATGTTTCTAATATATCAGATTTTTATCAGCCTCATATCAGATCTAGAAAGGTGCTATATCATATTGGAATATTTTTATGTGATTCACATCATAATTTTGCTGATATTCAGGGAATTGGGTGTGAAATAAATTGTCTTAATTTTTGTACTCTTTGGGAAGGAGTATGCATAGATCTCTTTTCCATTTCATATTATGTTTTCATATCAGAGTTTGACAATATAAATAATCATTCAGATAATTCTCATACTTAATCAGATGATGAGATACAAGGAGTCTCTCGTCTTCCTTCTTCCAGGTTCTACACTCTAGCGCATGATCATGGAGTTCATGATTTATTCAACAAGTATTCCATCCATAAGAATTTCATTCAGCTAATTCAAGTGAATATAAGGATATTTTGAAGACATATATTCAAAAATTTTGTTCCTTGTCCTTTCTTGAGGGAGGATTTTTCTCATGTGGTTTCTCCTCTTTCCTCACTTTTCTGGACATAATAATTGTTGAAGGGTGACCATAGCCTTGTTACTGGTCCCTATATGCATCCATATGCATCCATATTTATTTTCCTACCATCATAAAGTTATACTTATGGGGGTATTTTGGAATATATTAAACCCACTCATAACTTAGGATAAAATAGTTAATCATTATTTGATTATTTATTCACCCACTAGCTTAATTAGTTGGCATCCACTTGCACCTTAAAGCCAATACATACCATATATATCTCAGGAATGCTTTATTTCTGATTCTGGGTTGATCTTGACCACCTTTTGACCATCCAAAATTAGTATACATATCTTTATAGTAGATTCTGATTTATTCTACTTTTTCCTGCTTTTCTGTGGATAAGGTAAAGCTAGTCAACTAGGAAATTGAGTCCCTTTGTTGCCAACCCATAATTCATGACTTTATCTTAATTTTCTAGGATTAACATGTTTTTTCCATCTCCTTAACAACTCACTCATTCTTTTTCCAATTCGTGGGGTCCTTGACAGATTTGGGAAGTGCTTTGTCCACCTATGGGGGTTTGCTATATTTTGGTAAGTCAGTCTTTTTCAAATTTATGAGTTGTCTCCATACAAATTGATTTCCCTATGAGGGATGTACTATTTATGTACACTCTTATTCATCACTATTAAATGGAAGGATACACACCAATATTCATCTCTTCATTCATGTGATTCAGTCTCTTTTCTTCTCTCTATTTTTCCTGTGTATGCTTCTGAGAATTCTTAGTAGAAAGATATATTTCTTTTGCTTCTTATTAGCATAATTTATCATAGCATTGATCTATTATTTCTACATTTTGATAGGAACTATTGTGAAGGACAGAAATGAAGAATAATTTCTAGTCTCTAATGGGAAAGTATTCAACTAGCATACAAAACCTTGACATGAGTTTTAAAAAAAACAATCGCTACAAACATCATATAAAATAAAAAGAAATGCAGCCACTGTAAATAGTTGTGTAGCAAGATAGGAAACTCTAATGGTTTTAAATCATTCTGAAAATTTGAAAACTTGTATCCCAACAATGCTTTTTACATAATAAATGATAAAATAATAAATTATTTTCAAGGTCACAACCTAGACAAAAATAAAATTGGTGTAGGATATGACGTTGTTTGTGAGACAAGGGATCCTTTCCAAACAGGGATTTGAATACTAAATAGTATGAACCTATGATCTCCTAAAACAAAAAACTTGTTATTTAAATCTGTTTTTTTTCAAACTACCATTTTAGTTGAAAAAACACTCATAGATATTTGTCTACGTTGAGATAATTAGTTATTGTATTTCACCTATTAAATATTTTTCCCAATATATACATTGCATTTTAGCTTAAATAATTAGGATAGTCACTTTCACGTGAAATGTGTGATAAAAGCAACAATGCCGAAGGTACTTTAACAATAGCTCTCATACTTTTCTTATAGTTGTAGGTTGATTTCATTATAAATTCATACTTCCTCTTAGGTTTTTTCTCAATGAGTGCAACATTAAATTGATAACCACAAGGTTCATATGATACCAATTAGATTCTAAATTAATGTATGATACCCCCTTGTTTGTACTAAAGGGCTAGTTTGACTACACCACGTTAAAATCAAATTAATGTATGAGAGCCTCTTGATTGTCGGACAAGGGGCCCCTTAACTTAGAAATTTGAGTAATCAAGAGATTCAAAGCATAGCTAAAGGGGACCTAATTTTGAGGAGGGTAGCCATGGTAAACCATAGATTCTTCTAAGAACAAGAAAAGGTGAACAGCAAGGCTTGAATACAATATAACAATAAACTCATAATGAATTCGAAATGCTACTTATGAGAATAGAACTTGGGATGGAAGGATAAAAATCCATTCCACAATCACAGTAGAGGGTGAGGGAAATATTTGGGACATGGAGGGAACATACATAGCCATTTTAGTAATTATGGTCTTTCCATCCTTATAACCATGCGAGGATCCTCTACCCCTCATTCGCTCTCTATGGATAATTCTAGTTATTTTTTATTTTGTGCAGGGTATTTGGGGTGGGAAGGTGAGCAGCTATGACTCTATTTATGAATTTCATTTCCTCTGTGAGTAGAACATTCAGTGTTTTCATATCACGGTGCCCAAGTGTTTTAAGAATATGAACTCAAGTGTGGGTGAGGCCTCGGCTGAATGTTGGGGGAAATGTAAGGGGGTTGGTTAGCGAAGGGGATGCAGGGGTCGTGCTACATGGGAGAAGTCCCATTCTCAGGAAGCGGCCTCCTTATTCAAATATTGCATTCCACTGCCAAATGAACCAACCTAGGAATTCCATCCCATAATCAGGTTTGATGTCTCATTCAAGGGCTCTGTACCTATCCTTATGCTCTCTGTTAGTAGGTGTCGTAGTGCTAGTTTTATTTGCATATAGTTTGGTCATGTGTTCCTCCTATATAGAGCTATGTTCAGAACATTATCGTTTTTCTTTTTTGGGGGAGGACGATCACTTTTTGGGGAACACTATAAAGCTGGATAAAGCCAGGGATGATGAAACTATGTTATTATGAGCGTTATGTAAGTATGTGATTTATATAAAAAATTTACTTACAAAAAAAAGGTGATTATTTTCTTAGAAATATATAAATAATTTATTTAAATAAAAAAAATTAAGTATGGCCCACATGGGTGTGGTTCATTAATGAGTCACTTGATATGAAGTTACATGTTGTAAAGGAAGTCATGAGTTCAAATCAAACTCGGGGTTACCCGTGTCCCGTGCTTGTGGGATATTGTGGGGAACCTAGAGTTATAGTGGTAGCGGTAATGTATCCCTGGACCCTGTGTCATGCGATTACCAGCCCAGGCCCCCATTGTAGGTCCCCCTAGTAAAAAAAAACATTTAAGTATCTAAATTTCAATACTTTATCAAACTAATATCATTTTAATATATATTTTTTTGAAATAAATTTCACCTACATGAAAAGAAAATTAATCGCTTTCCTCATATGAAATTGGTCTATATCAATTCACCACACATATGCTAATGTGCTTTAGTTTTTCCCTAAAATCGCAGCTCTTTCCGATTAGAAGGTATTCTCCTTTATGGTATAAAATTCTCACTAAATTTTTATTTAAAACTATCCATAATGTGTGATTCATTTAAATGGTGTTTTCTATTGAATCATCAAGTCCTCTTTTCCAATTTAATTTTTTTCACTCCTTGATCAAATCCTTTCCTTGTAAATTTTTTTCTCCCTTTTTATTTTCTTAAGACCATTAAACATCATCTCCTTTATTTTTCTCTCCTTGCATTTGATTTCTTCTTATGATTCCATTTCATCTATCCTTTAATCTCATTTTATAATTTATATGCAACTAAAGTTGGATATCAAAGTAATAAAAATATAAAATACTATTTTCAGCAACAAAAATGCTCAAATAATTAATATAAAACTTTTAATGGAATGATAACAACTCCTACCAACTTAAAAAAAAGGGTGGCATAGGTTTTGTTACCATCCAGTATGCACACGCTTCTCACATGGCAGAAGACATCATTAGCCAGCTAGGGACATTCTAGTTCCTCATTCAGTCTGGTAGTATTTTGCTCAATTGTTGTAATTTGCACCTCCTTTGTCATGGTCAAAGAGAAGTTGATTTTAAATAATTGACATCCTTTATAAGTGTATAATGGTAGCTGAAATGAGTCACTCATGTTATGGCACCTTTGTAGTGTGTTTTTACCCAGTTGAACTCAGATCCTAGTGATCAAAGTTCAACATGGGTTTTTCACTCACACCTCTAAAGCCAAAGTGTGTTATAACCTAGGTGGCTCATGTTGGTGTCTAATTTATTATGGTATGATGTTAAATAAATTCATTCACCATTGTCCTAGATTCATTCAGGGCATATTTGGTCCCTAGGAGAAGCAATTTGGAAAAAGACTATGTAAATTTAGTTAAGGGGGTCATAAATTGTGAAGGGAATATTCTTGGCACCTCCACCCATCAAGGATGGGTGAATACATGGGTATAAATTCATATAAGGGATTAAACGCATTGCCTTAGCCACCTTATGACTCATCTCCAAGTCAAAATTTGGGATCCCTTTGTCAAATTTGGGATCTCAATATCAAATACCTAAGTTTGTGCATGAATTGGAGTTTTCTCTTACAAATTAAGGAGCCCTTTATTTTCTCATGTAAAAATACTACAAAGAGGGTTTCCCTCCCCAAATGGTATATTTCACTCAATAAATCAAATATCTCCAATATTTTCCAAGATATCTCCCTGAAGGTGATGGATATTAGGCTTAGTTACGCCTAGACAAACTCCTAATGTTTCTCAAGTTGTCTAAGAAGTGACGCATTAGTACATTGCAGGGCTAGTTAACTATAGTAACTCCTCAATTTTATCAATTACTCATGGAGTGGTGGCACATTTATCCTCATGAATGTGTATTTTGATGGATCTCCTAGATCGCATACCAAAGGTGGTGCATTTGATGCCTAGATATGTCTAGTTTACTCTTAATTTTTCTCTACTTCTCACGGAGATGTGGCACATTATAAATAGGGTTTTGGAGTGGATCACATGTGTCATTCTCTCATGAATTATTCATTATTCACTGAAGGATGGGGAATTATTTTCCTCTCTTTCTATCTAAAGGGGCCTCACCTCGATTAAAGTTGCTTATTGTTGGAGGCAAAGTATTGTAAAAATATTTCTCTTAAGAATTGTATAGAATAAAGTTTGAAGGATTTGGAGGTACACAAGAAGTTTTATTGTATGGTATGTTTCTACTGTCTATTTATTTCATGATTATTTAACTTTCTTTGTATGTTTTAGGTACTCTTTGTTGCATTTGATTACTTGTCCATTGAAGGGTATTTCTACCCATTTGGTTTAGATAGTTCTAGTGTGATTGTATTTTTTTGATATGTTTTCTCCAATAATATTATTTATAGCTTCTTTCCTAGTTTGGATGTGCCTACATTAATCTCTTTAAGATACGAAACACCATCAAAGAACAAGAAGAGGGGAGCCACCTCCTGGTACAATTTCTTCTCTTGCATGTTTACCCCAAGCTCCAAGAAGGATAGGGCACTCCTGGATATTCCCTTCCTCTTTGATCCCTTTGAAGAAAGATAGTAGTTTCCTCCTTTTTTCATTATAAAAAAAAGACTCCCTCTTCTATTCTTTAACCCTACTCCCAATTAAAAGAAAATCTAAATCAATTTATTTTTTTTACATTGTTAGTAATATATTGGATTCTTAAAGGTTAATGTATAAATTGAGAACATAGATCTGTGGACAAACACACAACTCACAAGATATATCACACAATTTACTCAAGAATTGAAGAATGAAACAGTGAAAAAATGTCTTCTAACTGTGAATGCTTTCATTAATAAAAAATTAGTTAGATGATTAATTACAATGCAATACAATGGCGAAAGAGCCACATGCAATTCGAATCCACATGAGGAAATTCGAATTGATTAGAATTTACTTTATAGTAGGTAACTAAGACCTTGTCTAAATCATTACCATATGACTCAATAGTTAACTGACCTTGTCTAAACCATTATCGGAGTTCATCGAAGTTATAAAGCACAACTCAAGTGTCTAATTCATTGTTAACTAAGGCTAACTAACTGTGGTAGGTGAGGAATGCACCTCTCGTACATGCAGCCATGCAAACCTAGTGCTAACTATATGTAGAGGACTAGAACTGAATGTAACTGAATCCTAACTTAGATTGGCTATTCACTAACTGAACTCAACTGCTGAAAGTTGGCATCGACACTCCCATTGGCTCCTAAATTGTAGGAATTGATCTAGAAGGATCCTAAACTAATGCATGCAAGTGCGATAAGTGGTAGGAGGGCTCAATTAGTGTTCCCACACTTTAGTAACTGGAACATGTGCCCGAATTAGGCCAAGTGGACCCAATGGTGATAGTGACTAAAAATAGAGTAGATGGACCCTGATTTAGACATGACTGTATATTTAGACATCTGACCAAATTGGACAAGGGAGGATTAATAATACTAATAGAATGGTACATCAGATATGATATAAGTCATACTTATTTTAGTCATTTTCTTATCATGCATATCTTATTTTTTTTATCTAAGACTAAAGGACTATAGTGCATGCATTGAAATTCAAATTGTTTTTACACCTAGTTTCAAGAAAACTGATATCTAGGACTTGTACATTTTTGTATTTTTATTTTTAAGTAATTCATTTCGTGTGTGTATCAGATTTTATCATATTTACCACAAGTTGGAAAACAAGAAAAATTATTGACACAAACCTTTACTTCCCATCATATTTATAGTGCTATCCCTTTTTGTTTCTTACTAGTTCATAGTTATCCCACCTTTTGTAGGAAAAGTGATCCATATTTATGTGAGAAAAAAATGAAAGAGAATATATATCACATACACATATATATAGAATGATACAGTAAACCCATATTCTATTAAATGAATGAAACATACAAAACTAGAAAACAAAAGCAGTTAGAACGGTGGTAGTCGTATCTCTAATAAGAGATGTGGCAGCTACGCTCACTTGTGACAAGATGAATACAAAAAGAGTTCGAAGTGCCTTTTATCATAAATCCTTGCAGAGGAAAATATTAACCTAAACCTAGGAGATGAATCGTCATAAATGTTGCATCCCCAAAGTGGTTATTTGAATAGTCAACTTCTCGGGATCATAAATCTTGCATGTGATATTTGTTTGGGGCACTCGATATCCCGTTGAAAACATTTATACTAGACTGGAAAATTTTGAATGGGGAAGAATGAATACCAAAATTTTAACAATTAGGACCCCTGAATCGTAAAAAAACATCGTTTAGGGCCTCAAACCAACCTTGAATGTTTGGGCCTTGAAATATCGTAGAAAATAACAAGAAAACTGCCAAAATGAAAAACTGTTTTAAGCCAATGGAATAGGTGGGTGGAAAACTATACCCATATGGATAATTCCTCCCCCATTATTAAGCAATGGTATCAATTGCATTGATTTTCCCCATCAAATGGGGAAACTTCTGATGAACTTGACTCCTGGTGAGCCACTTGCCTTGGTGGAGGAGCTGCCCTGCTTTGACAACTTGATATAGTTGGATATTCTACTGAAAGGTTCCATTAACCCATGTTTCCATGATATTTTCAATGTTTTTTCTTCCAAAAAGTCAAGATTAATATTTGTAGTTGTCACCACCTCTAAGGTGTCCAAACGTGTTGCAAAATATGGTCGAAGGAGATCCACATTGAATACTGGGTGTGGGCCAAAGAATGGGGGAATGATTAATTCAAAGGAATTATCACCAACTTCCTTGGTGATGGTGTATGACCGATACCAAAGTTGATGAATCTTGATATGGGGTCATGTGATCCTATCTTTCTGTAAATGTAACCAAACCTTATCCCCAACCTGGAACTTGTGTAGAACCTGATGTTGATCATGTTGATGCTTGTATTTAGTATTGGCCTTTTGCAAATTTCATGGTCTTTTTGGCAGATGTGTTGGATTAATTCAAAAAATATGGTGGCCTTATCAACCTCATCCTGAGTATGGGAATATTCCTCTTGTGTCGATGCAAGGGGAAGGTATACATCAATTGGGGCCATTGGTTGGAAATGTAAGAACGCTTGAAAAGGGTTGTGACCAATAGAGATATGAATAGCTTTATTATAGCTACGCTGAACATAAGGAAGGATCTCATCCCATGTGCGGGGGTGTTTAGAATCGTACATTCTCAAAATATGCACAATCATATGGCTAACTACCTCTATTTTTCGATTGGTGTGGGGGTTAAAGGTAGTCTATTTGGTGAGCTTGGTATCCATCCATGAACATAGACTAGACTAGAAAGTGCTCAGGAACCTACTATCCTGGTATGAATTGATAGCATGTGGTAGCCCAAAATGAACCCAAATATGCTCAAATATGAGCTTATAAGTGTTGTCATCGAAGATGCTCTGCTTGCCATATATTAGAATTTCCATCTTAGAGAATCTATATATGACCAAAAACACATATTATTTACCATGCTAGTTGAAGGTAGTCTTAACATGTAATCCATGGAGATGGATTCCCATGGCCCATTCAGAGTTGGAAGGGGTTGTACAATGATTGATTTTTGACAGGTGGTTTATCGATGGTGCGGGAAGTGAAGGATATGATATATTGGTTGATGTCTTGTTGAATTTTGGTCCAATAAAAATACTTCTACAAGAATAAAATTATATTCTAACTTCCAAAGCACCCTGCCTCTCGACTGTAATGGGATTCCCAAATCATCTCCGCATGATTTCTTAAAGGAACACAAAGATGGCCCATGTGGCATAAAAATCCTTCTTGAAGATGAAATTATATCACTGGTGTACCTTCACACAAGAATTGATAGATGGGAGAAAGCTCAAGATCATTGTAATATAGTTGATTCCACCAAGAGGTCCCGTGGCTGCAAGAGTTAAGCATTGTGGTTAATACTGCTACTGGAGGCCGACTGAGGAAATAAACGAAGCGATTTGTGTTTCCCTTATTATATTTAATGTTCAAGTAGAGATGTTGCAAGTAAGTGGACCACTTCTAGTGATAGTCATTCTGTAACTTTCCTTGGGTTTGCATCAACTACAAGGGCTTGTTATTAGTGTGGATGACTGTTTATTTTCCAATGATATAATGATTCCATTGGTGTCAGTCTTGGACAATGGAGTACATTTCCTTGTTGTAGGTGGGATACTAGCATATTATATCTAAAAGTGTCTCACTGTTATATTCTACTGGATTTCCATGCTGAGTGTGGACCCCACCAATGACATAGTTTGAAGCATATGTCTCGATCTCAAAGGGTTTTTGTAGATCTGGTAAGGTAAGGATAGTTGTCGAACATAAGTGTTTCTTCGAATCCTCAAATGTGTGTTGTTATGGCTTGTATCAGGTGAATCTCTCATTATATCCACATTTTTTTACCTTCCTAATGGACCAAGCAATATTATAGAAGGCCAACACAACTCAACAATAGAAATTTGCAAGGCCTAGGAAGTTGCGAAGCTCTATGAGAGTCATTGGGGTCATCCAATCATGAATGGATTGGATCTTAGATAGATCTTCATGAACACCATGTTCATTCATAATGTATCCCAGAAACTAAACCATTTCCATGCCAAAAGAGATATTCTCTAGATTGGCATATAACTTGTGTTGTCGCAGGGTGCCGAGGACTTGGTGGATATGCTCCAAGGGATATTCGCATCTGCAAAAGAGATAGAAGTCTTCTTGTAGAATCTTAGATGTTATATAAGAGACCAATGAAATATTATAATTGCAATAAGACAACAAGATAATTCATGAATTATAACAAATAAGAATATTAGTGCACCAACTGGAATAAAATCTCTATGTATTGATAAGCAGTGATGAAATATTACAACCTATATTTGATACAAGTCCTCCTCTACTATCCAATGAACTTGATGAATAAGATAATTTGCGAAGATTGATATTGTTGAGGAAGTTGGGAACGTTGTGATTACGAGCCCAAATTTCCTTAACTCAGTGTGTTTTTATTTTTAATTTCTGGCTTAGGGTAATTGCAAGTATTGATACTTTTAAGTCGCGAGTCACTCGTGAGTTTTATGAAGGACACTTGTGAGTGAAAAGTGTGATCATGTAATCGTGGGTTGTATAAATGGCTACCCACGAATGGATCGCAGGTATCAATGACAATGGTCACAATTTCACCTTAAGCATTTTTTAAAACATGGGAAACATTGGAAGGATGAATATGTATCAAGGCACATGCTCATCTATATTTTTTTGGCTACTTCAACCCATTATGTCCTTTTGTGTACTGACACATTTTGTGTTAGTACTCACATGGAGAAGTTCCATTTCATAGGATACAACCATGTTCTATTGTAGATGAGGATATAATCTAGATATATGCCCCTAAAGGTAATAGTGAATTTTCATAGAATGTCATCTAGAATCCTCATGAAGGTTTTTGGTGAATTGGTCAAGCTGAAAGGTATGAAAAACCACTCAAAAAGGCCTTCCTAATATTTTAAGGAAGTATTCCAGACATCAACCTACTCAATTGGAACTTGATGAAACCAAACTTCAGGTCAATCTTGTTGAAATACTTGGCCCCCTAAATCTGGTCGGGGAGGTTACCAATCTGGGGAATGGGATACCTATTTCAGTATGTGGTCTTGTTTAGAGCTCAATATTCAATACAAAGTAGCCATGTCCCATCTTTCTTCTATGCAAACACAATTGGGCTCCCAGAAGGTGAGGATCTGGGTCGAATGTGCCCCTTTTGGATTAACTCTTGAATACGACATTTGATTTCTTCATTATCTATGAGGGAATGCATGTATATTAGACCATTAGGTAAAGGTGCACCACATATCAAACAAATTGAATGATTGACCTAATAGTGTACTGCAACTCGAAAAAGTATGGTAAAAATGTCTTTGTATGACCCCACGATCTTGTCCACTTATTTCTACTGTGTAGAAGGGACATGTGTGGAGGTGGTGGATGTTGTTGTGATCTTTTGTTAATCCTCATAACGAACCATGAAGAGTACAAATTTACCTATCTAGGACATTACCTTATTTCAACTTCACTGTGATGAGAGACACCACAGTAGCAGAAAGTGTATCTGCTATCCTGTAGAGTTTCTTTCCCAAAGTACTAATGACATAATGAGGTCTAGACTCATACACAACATAACCTTTCCCCATATATTGTTGGACTAAAATAAATTCACAAACTTCAAAAGGGGAAACATCACACATTACCTCATCTTTGAAGGGATCGATGTCATAGGAGAGGCAACATTGTTGACTGACATGGATGTCTCATTTATGGCTCAGCCAACCAATGTTGCAGGGTTAGGGATGTGGAACCATCAGAAGCTTCAACATTTTGAGTCTTCCAGCTAAGATGAGGTTCTTCTGACTACCATTGTCAACAATGAAATGTAGCAGAGTCTCCTACACCCATAGTTGTGAATGGAAGAGGTGTTCCCCTTCCTCTGTCTCCTCTTAATATTCTTTTTGGATATTTTTGGTTGTGATGGTGGCACTAGGTTCTGTGTCAATGATCTAGTTACCCCTTTCTTTGTCTGCATTTGTGTCTAAATCAAAGTCTGTATTCAGGGATTTTGTGTCAGCCAACAGTGATTATTTTGAGTGACATTCATCAGTGTTGTGCCAAGGGATTTTTTTTAACTGACACCACTTTCCAATGTTATTCTTCTATTTTTCATTACCCTTCTTTTCTTGTGGCTTGGACTGGTTGTCGGGACTTTGGCCATCCTTGCTTTGTCCTCTAGGTTGTGAATTAGGGCCATTTTTTCTTGGCTTCTCTTGTTGATTTACAGACCCAAAATATTTCTTATTCTTTTTCTTAAAATTTTTCTCAATCTTAACTTCATATCAGTTTTGGAAATTAATCCCAAGGTTAGTTTAATTAAACTCACAAAAATTGCTTGAAAACATGCATAGATTCATTGAAAAAGGAGACTATATATGGTGCATAAAAAAAAATTATATTGACTAAGTTTAAATCATACAAAATTATGTGAAAATATATTTTCCAAATATATAATTACATTACATATTTAAATGCATAAATATGGCATTCGAATCAACATAGAAAGAGACTTACGAAACTAGTCAAAATCCCCCATAGGTGCATAAAACACTTTCCTAATATATCAAGGTGATCATGAATAGGAAGAATTATTTGTATCATATGATAAGTGAAGGAAAGTGGAAAAATCATGATTTTAGTAGATAAGAATAAGGAGGGTGATTTGTGTCAAAAACAAGGCAGTTGCCTTAAAACTAGCTTTCACATTTTTCCTTAAAAGTCACTGAAAAAGAAGGAAACTCTGGATAAGGAAGGAATGCACATTTTCTAAAATAGGAATCCTAATGGGATTTTTTAATATTATCCATAATATTTCCAAATCACTCTTTTAGGAATATTAGGAAATTTTGAACACAAAAATGTAGGTGGATGCCAACTGGATAGTGTAGGACTTAGGAATTTAACCAAAATGATTAAATTTTATATCCTAAGTATGGGAATGGGTTTTTAATATTATAAAACCCCCAATTAATCCCTAATTATGTAAAGTGTAATAAATATATCATGGATATAGGGCTTAGTAACAAGTCTCAGTCACCCTTTACATACTGCTTGTCCATACAAAACAAGGAAAGAGGAAAACACACAAAGGGTAAAATACTCCCTTAAACATGGACATGAACAAAACTGTATGAAATATTATCTTCAATAAGTATTCACCACATGATCATATATCCATAGAATTGATTTGATATTGTTAAAATTCTTTTTAGAAAACACATTGGTGAAGATGTCTGCAACTTTCTCAGATGATGCAATAAAGCAGAGCAATGACCCCATCATGCACAAGCCCTCTGATGTAGTGCATATGGATCTCTATGTGTTTGTTTCACTACCTTGGTATTGGATCAGTATATATTTGAATTATACTTTGGTTTTCACAATATATGATTGCAGAAGTCTCTGATTTGATCCCAAACTCTGCAAGTGTACCTTGCAACAACAAACATTGAGTTGTTGCATTCACAACTCCTCTGTATTCTGCCTATGTAGATGAAAGTACAATGGAACTTTTATTTTTAATTAAACATATGATTGGTCCATATTCAAGCATATTTTTAATTAAAACCAGCTAACTCTAGGTCAAATTTAGCAACATAGTGAATTCCATGAGTTCTTGTTCCTTGCACAAAGTTTAGGATTTATTTTTCATCCCTTAAATTGATGTCATGATGCTGATCCATGTGTCTTGAATCCACACTCATTGCAAAATATATATCAGGTTTAGTATGAGTCAAATAAAAAAGACAACCAACCAACTACCTATACAAAGTGTTATTTACCAATGGAGTGGACTGCGCTTCTTCAAACTTAACTCCTAACAGGAAAGGAGACTTTATTGGATTGAAATCCTTCATGTTGACCTTGTTTATTAGGTATGAATCATACTTTGAATGATGTAAATTTATTCCAATATCTGATTGAGAAATTTCAATCCCCAAAACATTGTCTCAACAATCCCAAATCCGTCATGGAGAAAGCTTGGTTCATTGAACCCTTCAAGTAGGAAATTTCTCTCTTAGAACTTCCTGTGATCAGAATATCATACAAATAAATAATAATAATTATAATTGAACCATGAATCAAATTAAAATTGAAATTTGGATCAGACTTGCATCTAGTATAGTTCAATGATAGTAAACAAGCATCAATATTGGCATACCAATCTCTAGGAGCTTGTTTTATCCCATACAATGATTTCTTCAACTTGCACACAAGAGATGGATTAGTAAAAAAACTTTTGTATACTGCATATATTATTCTTATTTCATACCTCCATATATAAATCCACTTTTGACATCCATATGATGTACCTCCCACTACTTAAAAGTTGCAATGGCCAAAACTAGTCTTATGGAGTCCATCTTTTCCATTAGTGCAAAGGTCTCATTGTAGTCAATGAATTTGACTTGGGAGAATCCCTTGGACACTAAAATTTACTTAGAATTCATAGGATATCCATTATATTTAGAAATTTTCTTGAATACCCATTTGCACTTGACTAGCTTTCTCCCTAGTGGGAGATTGACTAGTTCCCATGTCTCGTTCTTCTGGAGCGAATGGTATTCCTCCTTCATGGTTGTTTTCCATATTGGATATTATGAAGATTCTTCATATATTTTTGGATATGATTCAACCATTATATAACACTTTTAATAAAATAAAGGGTCCTTCGTAGAAAGGGAACTCTCGAATTGAGAACTAGTCCTCCTAGGATCACTACGATTCCCAACTAGCTCCCCAACTGCAGGAATTCTATTTGATACTAAATATTTCATTGTCGGTGTGTTAGGATATGAAATTAAATAATAATTATCATATATATCAGAATCATAAAATTTATCATCCTCTTCACTTACAGTCAAAGGTGGAGGAGGTGAGGAGGACTCTCCAATTTTGGTTGCTAGCATAGGATCTTCTTCAAAATGAACACTTATTTCAATAAAGTACCTTTTATTTATCATGTTGATCAGATTATACCATTTGAAATATTGAGAATACCTAAAAAATAGACACTCTTGAATTTGGGTTTCCATATACTTCCTCTTTCCTGTTGGAATTCTAGCTCAATCCTTAGAGCCAAAAATACTAAAATGAGACACATGAGGCTTGTGTACAAGCCATGATTTGAAATGAGTGATTCTATAAATATGATTATGAGGCACCCTATTCTAGATGTAGGATGCACAGTTTCTAGCTTCATCCCAAAACTTTGGTGTCAAATTATTAGAATCCATTATACAAGTAGCCATCTCTTTGAGGGATCTATTCTTTCTCTCAGCAACACCATTCTGCTAAGGTGTGTAAGTACTATAATGTTGCATATGGACACCTGCATCATCACAAAATTGAATTAAATAAGACTTGAAATACTAAAAACCATTATAACATATGAGGATCTTGATTTTCCTTCCAGACGGATTCTCAACCAAGGCTTTGAAAAACATGAAGAGGTAAAAAAATTCAGACTTGTGTTTAAGGAAATAAACCCAACAGTATCTTAAAAATCCATCTATGAAAGTTAGGAAATACTTGGACTGAATCATGGACATATGGGTAAAAGGTACAGTAATGTCATTGTGGATGAGATTAAGAGGTGCATAGGTTCACTCTTGACTAACTCTCTAATACTGATGGTCTCGGTGTTTTACTATAATGAAACCCTCACATACTCCCTTGGAAAACTTGATCTTTGGAAACCCTATGACCATGTAGTTGTTGGGCCCAGAAATGGCCCCTTTTTTTAACATCCTTATCCACCTCTTTTTGCCTTATACTACCCCATTGGGCATGCTAAACATATGTTTTTCCCTCACTCTGCTCCTCAAGTCACCAAGGTATGGTTGGTTATTGTATTGTCTTATTAACACTTTTGTGGTAATTAAGGATTCATATCTTTAAATATGGTAGCATATGATGGTTTATAAAGGTATTTTGAGATACAGAGACTGCAGGTATAGCGGGCTTAACATGCTAAGGAAAGGATGGAAATTTATTGCTCAAGCTGATCACCATCCATCCTACCATTGCCCAAAGAATGCGGTCTTAGTATATTCTTCTAGAAAAAGTTGTACAAGGATAGCTGCAACCGAAATGCGACAGATTTGGAGGTCAACAGTGCGCTACTGCTTGTGTATAGTTGTGATATGAGAATATCATTGTTTCTGGGTAAATTAATAGTTTCCCTATATTTTCTACTTTCATCCTACCATGGTTGTAACAATTGTTGTAATTTAGGGTGCTTGAAGATCAGAGATCTTCATAGATGCCCAATAATAGGGATAGGATGTTATGGTTTACATTGTATAAATATGGGGAACTGTTCTAAGTTAGTGGTTGAACCCTTAACCAATTTATTTTATTAGCTGTGACTAAAGATTGTGTATTTGATCTGCCTTTTTAATAAAAGGAGTTACTTCAGATCTAATGGTTTTAACGTGCGTTATATCCAGCATCTCTGTGTGAAGGTTGGGCCCGCCTTCCCACAGGGATTGTTGAGTTAAATTAGGAATTTTAATTATTTTGTTGTGTGATGTTATGTTAATTTAATTTCTTCATAGTAAGATGTAACAGTTGTGAATTTACAGTGTGTTATTAATTGCATCTCTTGGAAAACTGTAGTGGCATGGTGTGACAGTCGACTGTATAGGTAATTGTTCCTTATGCAACTGCATGGTAGCTGTAACAACTATGTTCATCCTTAGATATTTTAATTTTTGTTTCCATAAATCCTTGCATTTTTTTCCTTGCTTCTATGGTTGGAAAATTTCATTCATGTACTTTGAATTCATAGAATAGTTGAACTCAATTCCTGTACTCTGAATTCCTAGACTAGCTGAACTCAATTCATGTCTTTTCGATTTCTAGAATAATCAGATCAAGATAGTTGGGTAAATCATTAGATGATTTGGTAAACAGGACGTCATTTTTTACAAAATTCATCTAGATGTGATTTCATGAATCTTTCAATTCTAGATCAAGAACAGTAGAAGGTAATTGTGGCTGTATTCTTTAGAAGGTAAACTAGATTAAGTGGATCCGTGGGATGAACGTAGCTGAGCAGAGAATAGGATTGTTTATTTACAACAAATTAGTGTTTAAGCATATATAGTGCATTCTATCCTTGAAATAAAAGACTTCCCTGGGTTGACAATAAATATTGAACGCTATGTATGTTATCCGTAATTAACTTGCATATCGGGTGCCCAACATTTTGGCGCCGTTGCCGAGGAGGATAAGTATTAAACACTATCATAGTTGCATCCTATAATTGTTTCTATTCAGTCTTCTTCAGTTTTTCATTGGAATGATTTGGGTTGCATGAATACAAGAAGGGTAAAGCGTGACCATATTACAAATTTGAAAACCCCACAAAATACTAATAGTGCAGGTGGTCGAGGTCATGGGAGAGGTCCAGAATTGGGGAGAAGGACATTCATTGACGATCTAATTGATAGAACCAATTCTTCTACCAGGGCTCGCTATCAGGAAACACCTATCAGAAGAATCCTTGCCAATCTTCCAGTGCCAATGTCAGGCTCTAGAACAGAGAACATGTGAGCAGCTGCAACACCCTCAAATACCCCTGCAGAGGAGGACAAAGTTAGTACAACAGGATCTGTTGATCGAGGTCCAATATATCACATTAACAAAAAGGTTGTAACTGAACAGGAGTGGACACAGTTCCATCAGAAATTCATTGATCAGTAGAAGAATGAAGATAAGAATGAAGAGGAGAAAACAAAAGAAGGAATGAGTAATGGACACGAATCTGACGAGGAAGAGGCAATGGGAGAAAATCATCACCATGAAGGTCATTCCCTTCCTGAAGGGACGGTGGCTACACTTCAATTCCCAATTCAATAACTGGAAGGGATAACCCCTATGAAAAATATATCACCATTGGTGTTGCCTCACTTTCATGGGAAAGTGGCAGAGGATCCAGATGAATTTATTTTTGAATTTAATATCCTCTGTCGCAGCTATGACTACACCACTGATGCACAGAAGTTGAAGGTCTTCCCCGCCACTCTTAAGGACAATGCATTACGTTGGTTCATGAGCCTAGGAGGCGAAACTGTTACTAATTGGGACAGGATGAAAAAGGTGTTCCTGGAGAAATATCAAGAATATTGCAACACCAAGGACAAGAGAGAAGAATTGTTTAAAATGGTACAAAAGGAGGATGAAAGTGTGGAATATTTTGTTGAGAGGATTTTATATAATGTGCAAAGAGCCGGACAGACTAATATGGGGTTAGATGTGCTCAAGATAATCCTGCTTCATGGGATTAGGGATGATTTCCTAGATATGTTAAACCTGTTAGGAAAGGGGGATATCTCCAAGGAGTATTTTGAGAAAATTGTGGAACTGTGTAAAAGGTACTCCAAGGGATCTTCCAGGAATAACAAGCGAGACAAGCGAGAAAAATTAGAACGTGATGTCTTCGACAGAACTCAGAATTCATCTAATGGAAGAGCCACCCATGGAGATATAGGAAATATCCTTGAAAATTTTAAAACATAAATGATGAGCTCTATCTCCTCAGAAACAAATGTCCTGAGGGAAAAGTAGGAACAAGCAGTGGAGGATCTCACACTCGGAGTGTTCTGTCCTCGATGTAGAAAAAACCACACTCTGAAGGAGTTCCCACTGGAAATGATAGAAGTGTGTCATCTTTGCAAGATGAACCATGACACAAAAACATGCCCGTCACTTCCCCAAGTAAATATCATTTTATAGGAATCAACTCCAGAGGTGGAACTAGCTTATTTTATTGCATAAAAGAAGCCCTGGCAGCCTCGAAATCAAGGTATGACTCTAGAATCGTTTCCATTTTCAAATAACATGAATAATTGGATTAATATTCATAACATGAATACACAATTACCTTCATCTTATTCTAACCCTCAATGGTACCCCTCTCAACCGTCAATGCAAAATTACAACTCTTGGAATCCCTGGGTTCAACCACCACAGCCACCACACCAACCAAATTCTTCGTCTTTTGGATGGAGTAATTTCTATCTAGGGAACCAAATTCCTCAAAAACCTCCACGTCAACAACAACCATACCCTCCTAAATATCCTCAACCTTATCAGTAGTCACAGCTACAATTGCAGAACAATGCTGCCCCTAACATGCTGATACGACCTCAGCTGCTTGCTCAACCTAATCCTAACCCAAATAATAAAACAGTCCATCAATTTGAGACTGTTAACATGCCTGCTTACTCCCTTACTCATGTGCCTTACAACGATATTTTCTTACAATCAGGAAAGGTAGTAGAGCTTGTAATAATTGAATATGTTCCATCCCCTGTACATGAACAAGGGGTGAATCCATAGAATCTATCTAATACGACCACCATCATTGAAGATGTTGAACATCCCACTAATGTGTCGGTTGAAACACAAAATAATATATCTAGCAACACATATCCTACCCAATTGATTAGGAAACCACCGTACCCTGAGAGATTAATGCTACCAAAGGTAGTGGGACAACCTCAGTTTAACCTCTTAGGAGAGTTAAAGAATCTTTATGTTAAAATCCCCCTCCTTCAAGCTCTTCAAGATGTATCTATCTATGCTAGAATTGTTCAAGATCTATGCATAAGGAGACCAGGAACGAAACCTAGAGATCCTCCCATTGTTCATGACATAGGGAAATTATCTGCATTAATAATGGGAAAAACCCTTATGGCCAAATATGACGATCCTAGGAATCCCACTGTCACTGTGCAGATTGGGCATACATAGATACCCAACGTACTGGTAAATTTAGGAGCAACGATTAATGTCATGACAATTAAAACTGTAGGGAAACTTGGGTGCACTAATATCAGGCCAACCCCCACCGTTTTAGAATTGGCTGATAGATCCACCATTAAACCTGAAGGATTTTTGGATTATCTCATCATCTCAGTCGACTCTTGGGAGTACCCTACTGACTTCTTGGTTTTACAACCTAAGTCACAGCTAGGAGGACACCCACTGGTCCTGGGAAGACCTTGGTTAGCCATAGCTGATGATTGCATCAGTAGCCAATCTAGGTCTATGACCATATTAGATGGCACCAAGACAAATAACCTCACTCTCTATCCTCCAGCTCGACCGAGCCTAGAAGATGAAACTCCTTTATGGATGGAGCCAGAGGAAGAAGAGGGTGTTCAAACATTATTAACGATAGGGAAGGCTTTAACCTTTAAGGATGAAACTAAATACGATGCTATTAATAATTTCATCAGTGAACCCACTTCGGTCAATAAAGAAATTTATCAAATACTGAATATTACTCTAGGTGAGGAAGAGCAAGAAAATATCATGGAATAAGCATTAGTCAGTGACACGCATATAGTCCCAGTATTGAAAAATTCGAAAAACATTCCTGTCGAAATAGAGTTTGGAAAAACCCTGAATTTTAACCCCAGTCTCTCCCTAGATGAACATAAGTGTAATACCCCAGTTTTAACCCAGTTTACATTAAATGGTACATGATGTATATTTTGTAATTAATCATGGTGAGAAGCTTAAGGAAAAAGCCCCACCATCGATTTGGCTATGTTATGTTTCGGAAATAGGGATCGTTTCTGATGGTATATCATGCTATCAGCCACATTATAGCTTTGGCATCATGTAAATATGCACATCAATTAAAATAAACCTACAGCCAGCTATGACAGTGCAACGTTATATGAAAAGGGAATTATTCCTAAGGTTAAGGAGGGGGTTGTCCAACCCGTGGGGGTCTTTGGGAGTTTTCCATGAGTCAACTACCCTTTTAATTTCTGCTGTCTGGAAGCAGTTATTGCTTAGTAGTGGTGGGTGTGGCAGGACTGTCAGTCCTTGCCCACGCGCCCACTCCACCAGCGGACTCTTCCTCTTCACGTCGCACGGGGTAGAAGAAACACTCTCTCCATTCTTTCCATTCACTCCACTCTCCCACGATTCCCACTTCTTAATGGTTTTGGTTCTTCTCACTCTCACGCAGGGACATTTTTTTCTCTATTCTCCCTTCCCTCACCGATTGCTAGTCTGTGGATGCGCTCCCCTTCCGATTCACACAGAGAGTCTGACCCTGTTTCCAATATCAAACTGTGTAATGTCCCGGGCCGACTGTGAAGATGTGTTGTGGCTCCATTGTTGAGGAAGGACCATTGTTTTCCAATATTGTTGGCTATTTCTAGGCTGTGTAATGTCCTAGTGATTTCATCGTTGAACCATGGTTGTTGTTTTCCCTGATCGGTGGCTGCTGTGAGTACCTCTATTGTGTGGGTTGTGGCCTCTCTCCACCTTTTGGCTGAATGTGGTCTATCTAAGTTTTCCCTTCATGCAAGGAGTACGGTTTTATGTCACATGCAAGTCGAGACTGTGTTTCCCCTGTCTAGACTGAGAATCGGACCTTCACCTGCATTTGGGGATTTGTTGTGAGTCTGTGTTTCTCCTCGTTGTTGCCTGTGTTTTCTTCTGCTTTCGGATTTGGCTTTGTCTCTTTCCTTGCGTACAGGTTGAGAGTATGTTCTTCCTTTTTCACTGCCTGTGTAAGTTCTCCAGCAATTACATGGGGAATGGTCTGTTCTATGAGCTTGGGGATGTTGGTGGGATGTTCATATTCACTTTCATTGGTTGAGTTTTCCCCTGTCCATGTTGGGGTTGTGGCTTCTTTTCAATTGCAGACTGTGTAGTTGTTGCCATTGTTTCTTTGTGATGTTGGTGGGCTGTTGTCTTCTCCTGGTTGTGGGTTGTTTCTTGGTTGCTGAGTTGTTTTGGCCACAGTACGGCCAAGGACAACTCTGAAGCATTGTTGTCCTGGACTGTGTTTCACCTTTTGGTTTTGGGTGGTCACCCTATTGTCTTCACCTTCTTCACAGAGCTGTGAGCTATTTTCCTTATTGCAGTATGCACTGGTTGGTATTCGGACTATTGAGAGTAGGATTAGAGGCTGGGTATGCTTGAGAAAACTGGTGTTTGAGGTCACCAGCTTAACATTTAGCCTTTCCTAGTTCCTTAACGACCTGATAACCCTACTATGTGGGATTGGCTGAATTGAGCATCTTGCCTATGTGTAAGCCTGCTTTGACCCTTATTCCCTGAGGAATAATTCCCATCTCGGGGGTGGCAGTGTTGCTAAGAGATTGATGAGCACACTGGCCTATGGTTGGGTGGAACGTTGCAGCGACATAGCTGGTTGTAGGATGAGTTCTTATCAGATGAGTATTCATGTCTATTTTACCTCTACAATTATACTTACTAATTAATGAATATGATGAGCATGTGGCATGATTGAATGAATGTTTGTTTGCTTCCGCTATGTATATGAAAGGTTATGCATCTTAGTATGTATTATGTTTAATCTTTTTATTTCAGCATTATATGTTTGTTCATGTTCATGGGGCTGTTTTCCCGTATGTTTGGTGTTAGTAGAATCCTCTTCGCCAGTCATAGGGTCGGGGATGTTACAGTTTGGTATCAGAGCTAAAGGTTGCAACATGGGCTTAAATGGGCCATGAAAGGTTGGATAGCAGAGGCATGTTTCCTTCTGCCCAGGATAAATTGGTGAATGACTCGGAAATTCACAAAATCTGTCTAAGCGTCTGAACTGTCGGTTCATTGAAAAACTTAGTGGGACGGACCTCCGATGCAGCGGATAGCTAGGAAGAAACGCACCCGATGGAGGACAGTTGGGAGAAAAATTACAGGAAATATTTTCTAAGTGTTGAAATCATCGACGGAAAATAGATTTTGGGTTCACCGACACCGCGGAAGAATTTAGCGGTTTGTCAGTCCACCGTTGCGGCTACCGTAGGGACTAAAACACCGATGCAGTAGTGTTAGTGGTTTCTATTTCCGTTAGTAGGAAAGTTTTAAAATTTGGTTTAAGTGTTGAAATCATCGGTGGAAAACAGTGGAATCCGGAGTCGCAGTTGCGGAGGGAATCAGCCGAAGGCCGTCGATATGTTGGCAAAACTTAGTTGTTCGAGGCGCCGATAAGCAAAGGATGAGTTAGGTGATTTGATCAATGAAATTTAGAAGAAGTCTGAGCTGATACATTGGTGAAAATTAGCTGTTTGGATCGGTGGAAGTTAGTGGTTCATGCGCCCACTGTTTCAGAAGCCTAGAGCACTAGTCTTCCGATAGGGAAAGGCTCCGACTACCGATGTCGGTCAAAATCAGTTCGTCGATTGGAAAGCATTAGCGGATTGGGCCACCGATCAAAAGAAGATCGAAGATGGTGGGCCGCCGTTGCGGCTACTAATGGAACTATTTCACCGACAAAAATAAGAGGATTGAGCCGATCAAGCGGAGAAAAGGAAGACTAAAGGGAAAATTTCAAAAATTTCTCTAATTCCTAGAGTCGTCGGCCATCGGCAATGGTTAGTGGAACACATTGCTGACACCTAGTTAATTCAGTTGCGGATGAGCTATGACGGCTAAAGTTAGTGGATTGAACGTCCATCATTACGGCTAGCCAATGAACTATCCTTCCAATGGATAGAGGCTTCGACCGTCGATGCCGCACATATTAGTACTTTCGATAGCCGATGAGAAGAAAAATTTGAAAATTTTGTTTAAGTAGAAGGTCGTCGGAAATTTATTGAGAATCAGATTTTCGATCGGGTATGTTAAAGGTTTGAGAATCTGTTGTTTCGGCTACCTAGAAGACTAATCGTTCAATGCAATAGCATAGCCGATCGCTGACACAGAGGAGGTAAGTTTCCATTTGGATCACCACAATGACAGGAAGTATAGTGACTTGGATCACCAATGTGCAAAGGGTTAGACCTTTCGAGATAGGCCTGTGGCCGTAGAATACATAGAAGGTTTATGGGCCGCCGTTGCAGAAGCCGAGATGACTAGCCACCCGACCGTCGATGCAGCGCATAGGCTAGTTTCATCACCAATTAGGTTCAGAGAGTTGGATGTGGATCCAATACAACAGAAGGAAATAGGTGAACAGTCCTTCACATCGCCAATGTAGATCGAAAGTTTGGCGATTTTCCCGCCGAAACGCTAGAAAATTTGTGCGGAAGAGACCCGATGAAGAGAAGGAATTTGGAATTTTTTTTTAAAGGAATTTCTCAGTAATTTTTCAAGCATTTTTCAACTGTGTTCAGTGGAATTTTCATCAAATTCCAGCTTGTGTTCTAGTGGGTTTCGCAGTGAATGTTCTCAGTAGTTCAGGACTGAAAAGGAAGAAAACCTTGGGTGACTAAAATTAACATTCCTGACCAAAATATATTTGAAGTGGTTTGGTTTTCACACCCGAGGTCAGAATGAAGCATGTGGATAGGCGTTGGAAATCTTATCTAGCAAGGAACAAGGGAAAGTCACCAGAATCTTAGTATGTAGCAGCAAATGCTAGTGATTGCTTGAAAGAGAAATGTGATGCTATCAATATGGACAAATCCGAGAATTGCATGCCTAGAGGTAGCAAGACCATGAAGTCAAACCAGCTGTTGTGTGGAAGAGGAGTTACATGCAAGGATGTGGGGCATGAAAATGGAATTTTTCTTAAACCCTATCTTGCTAATGATAACTACATTTCATAAGTTTTATAAATGAAATGTATGAGGATATGCTTTGCATAGATAGGATATTGAGGATTACACATTTATAATGAACCACTAATGATATTTATTGCATTGGTGATGGAATTAGTAGGAAAACCAACGACAACATGGACCTAGCTGAATATGTTGCTGATGCTGAAAAATGTGACTAGCAACCCTCTGGAGAAAGGGATAAGGCAACAAGTCCATAATCAAAAGTTGGTGAGCAAATTCTGCAATCTTTTGCAAAATACCAACCAAACTGGTAATGACAAGGGTGTAAGTAGGACCCATGAAGGTAAGAGTTTGACTATGACAAATTCCATGGAGTGGTAAAGGTAACAGACCTCATACCATGTGGATATTTGAATGTTATACTACATTCATATAGAAATGTTGTCATGCCTACATATGTTTATTGAGCTTAGTATCCCAAGGAAAGTAAGTACTGATGATCTTGATTATAGTAATGCATCCTATATGAAGTAGTCATGGTTAGGCCATGCATGGTATGTCGAATGCATAGTATTATTGAATCAATGCAAGGTAACATTGAGTGCGTATGCATTAAAAATATTTTATGAATCTTGTAGTTATGCATCGAATGGATGCATATGAAAAGTATGAGTAAATTTTGTAGATATGCTATACATAAGTATGAGTACAAATGTTGTGATGCATTACATGAATGAATTGATATAGTGCATGGGATATTATGAATAACTAAAGGCTGAAATGATGAATTGATGACAATTCTGGAACCATTTCAAGAGCTGATGTGAATGCAGGATAATAAGTGCATGAAGAAGGTAGTCAGGATCAATTGACTGCCGAGAATGCTCTATGGAAGAGCAAGGTGGTACAAATGATACGCTTGTGAAGTAAGGAGTATCTAAACATTCCATTTAAATTACATGAATGATGTGACTATACCCTATAATTTAAAGTATGATAATGATGGCATGAAGTAAATGAGTTTTGGTAATATTGATGTGATTAACAGCTGGAAATGCTTGAATTTTATAAATTCTGAAAATACTTCAGTGATGGTTGTAGCAATGGGAAAAGTTACAGGCATCAAGACTTACCAAAATTTTGGCTGATTGAAGTTCAGGTTTCAGGTAGATTGTTTGGGATATGGAAAAATGGGTAAGACTATGACAAAGGTCGGAATCTACCATGTGAAAGAGCCAAACCTCATGAGAAGAGTCTCATGGATCTGATAATAGTTTCTATGCATAATGAGTTGTAAATTTGAATTGTGAATTTCAGATTTGAAAAATTGCTGACAACTACTAATCACTATCGGCTTGGATAAGATTATGTCAAGTGGACGCATTGTAAGTGGGTATTCATGTCATGCTAGTAATAATAAAAATATAATGGGCATAGTAGTGCTACTTACAAGAAACCCACAAATGAGGATCACCTCATTGCCAAGCAAATAAACTTTTGTAGTAGACAGAGTTGCAAATTCTTATTGAATTTAATTACTAATGTCATTGCTTGGTTATGGAACGATCAATTTGGATTGTATTATTAGGTAATGATTGACTATTTGGCTATTTGATGAATGTTCTAGGGGTACACACTGCAGGAAGATCACGTGTGATGGCCTGCAGGAGCCAAACTTCATGGGAAGGTTTTCCGTTATCTTGGAAATGGGTTTCGAGTGAAAATACATTGGACATTTTGGGAATGTCTCATCTGCACTGCATGTTTGGTAAGCAACATGAGTGAGATGGTATAGGTTATGTCGGTAAGACATGTGTGGATACGAAATGTAAAGAGGAATTGGGATGGAAAACTGAGGGACTGTCAACTCAGAGAAGGGAAACCTCATTCCTCCTTAACGAAGAAATACTGCTACAACAAATGGATAAGTGTTCTCTGGCCCTAGCTAAGAATATGTGTGTCAAATTATTAAAATTCCATATGCAGAGCATGTTTTGATTTTATTTCCATTATGGCACATTTCTTGATTATGAATAGGGCCTACATGGTCCACATCGGAAAGGGGTGCACACTTTCCCGATGTCGAATCATGAAAGGGTTTTAAATATTGATTACACTCTAGGAAGTGGATGCACTCTTGGTGTCCCAATACATGATAGTGAATGATATGAAATATGATTACAGTTTTAGAGCAATAACATTGATGAGTTTTCTTATATTGCTTGTGTTGACAGGCTAAATAGATGCAATTTGGTGTTGCACACTAAAGAGAAAAGCTAAACGGTTGTTGTGAGGGGTTGCATTGTAAGGGTTGATGTGTATAAAAGGATGTTGTGGGGATTTGATGAGATGTTGTGAAGGTGTTGCTAAAATAGGGCTGTTATATTCCTAGGGATCCATAGTAGATCCTTGACCTAGAAATGGTCATTATGGTTGATATAAGGGCATGTGTTGTTGATGGCCTAATAAACCCAACGAGGGTTGGCTTGACTATGCCTGATATATATATATATATATATATATATATATATATATATAAGGATGTTGTGAAACATCTTGCGTTCTGACCTAACATCCAAGTCCATAGGCGATCCCAAGGCTTGCAAAGAGAAGAAGGATCCTGTGGACCAGAGAAGAAATGCACAATACAGATAAGTATTGGGTTATTTTGCAATTCTTGCTTATGAATATGCATGTGTATATGATTTGGTTATGATGTTTTAAGCTCTTGTTTAAGAGATAAAAAATGATGAGAATAAAATAAACA
>LPNX010174167.1:53805-125581 GCA_001517045.1 Pseudotsuga menziesii | reverse complement strand
AATTGACTGATTTTAATGCCTATATTATGCTTGGTCTAACAAAGTTTCAATGATGCATTTCATAGGTGAAAGGTGAAATCCAGTGGTGCACATTGATCATGGAAGCAGACCAAAAGTTGTTGGACTTGGCTGGAAGTCTCCTTCAAAAAAAATTTAGGACCCAAGAGAATCTTGGAGAGATGCTCAAGATACAAAAAAGGCAGAATGAAATGAACCACCAGATTTTGCAAGACTCCACTGGTTTCCAAATGGAGGTGAAAATATTTATGGGAGCAATCGGCAAAGGAAAGGAAGGTGGATCAATGATGGGACATTCATCCAAGCAATCCATTGAGAAACGATCCAGGCATGAAAACTTAAAGGAAATTGAGCAAGTAAAGATGAAGCAGCGAGTGAAATGATGGGAATGCGGAGGACATCATTTATGTCGGTACTATCCCATGAGGGAACATGAAGAGGGCAGCAGCCACAAAGTTCCTAGGCTTCGGGATAAGCCAAGAGCTAAGAACCAGCAAGAGAAATGCATGGAAGCCGGGGGGCTTGGTCCTGAATGTTCAGAGTAAATAATTGAACATGGGACAGGTGTGCAAAATTTTGAAATTTTGATGTGCAAATTGTATATGTATTGGAACACCGAGGACGGTGTTATTCCAAGGGGGAGGGGATTGTAATACCCTAGTTTTTACCCCGTTACATCAAAGGGTACATGATGTATATTTTGTAATTAATCATGGTGAGGAGCTAAAAGCAAAAGCCCCACCATCGATTCGACTGTGTTATGTTTCGACAATAGGGATTGTTGCCAATGGTATATCGTGCTATCCTACACATTATAGCCTTGGCATCATGTAAATATGCACATCAATTAAAATAAACCTATAGCCAACTATGAAGGTACAACGTTAAATGAAAAGGGAATTATTCCTAAGGTTAAGGGTGGGGTTATCCAACCCGTGGGGGTCTTTGGGAGTTTGCAATGAGTCAGCTACCCATTTAATTTCTGCTCATGCATAGGTCAGGACTGTGTTTTCCCTATCCAAACTGAGAATCATACCTTCACCTCCATTTGGGGATTTGCTGTGAGTTTGTGTTTCTCCTCATTGTTGCCTGTGTTTTCTTCCGCTTTTGGATTCAGTTGTGTCTCTTTCCTTGTGTATAGGTTGAGATTCTCTTCTCCCCCTTTCTCTGCCTATGTAAGTTCTCCAACAATTACATGGGGAATGGTGTGTGTTGTGAGCTCAGGGATGTTGGTGGGCTATTGATCTTCACTTTCGTTGGTTGAGTTTTCCCCTATCCATGTTGTGGGTGTGGCTTCTTTCCAATTGCAGACTATGTAGTTGTTGCCATTGTTTCTTTGTGATTTTGGTGGGATGTTGTATTCTCTTGGTTGTGGTTTGCTTCTTACTTGTTGAGTTGTTTTGGCCATGCTAGGGCCAAGGACAAATCTGAAGCGTTGTTGGCCTAGACTGTGTTTCACCTTTTGGTTTTGGGTGGTCACCTTGTTGTCTTCACCTTCTTCACAGAGCTGTGAGTTGTTTTCCTTACTACGATATGCAGTGGTTGGTCTTCGAAATATTGAGAGTAGGATTAGAGGCTGGGTATGCTTGAGAAACCTGGTGTTTGAGGTCACCAACTTAGCATTTATCCTTTCCTAGTTCCTTGACTCCCTGATAACCCTACTATGTAGGATTGGCTGAATTATGCATCTTGGCTATGTGTAAGCCTTATTTGACCCTTATTCCTTGAGGAATCATGCCCAGCTAGAGGGTGGCAGTGTTGCTAAGAGATTGATGAGCACGCTGGCCTATGGTTGGGTGGAATATTGCAGCGACATAGCTGGTTGCGGGACGAGTTCTTATCATATGAGTATTCATGTCTATTTTACCTCTACAATTATACTTACTGATTAATGAATATGATGAACATGTGGCATGCTTGAATGAATGTTTGTTTGCTTCCGCTATGTATATGAAGGGTTATGCATCTTAGTATGTATTATGTTTAATCTTTTTATTTCAGCATTATATGTTTGTTCATGTTCATGGGGTTGTTTGCCCATATGTTTGGTGTTAGTAGCATCCTCTTCACCGGTCAGAGGGTTGGGGACATTACAATAAGTGCTTGATCAGTCTCTTAAAACAACACAAGGGGGCATTTGCCTGGGAGTACACAGACATGAGGGGTATTCCCTCTAACCTGTGCACCCATTATATTTATATTAAAAGTGACTCATGGCCTGTGTTCCAGCCTCAACGACGAATGAAACCCAATCTTAGGGACATGGTGAAGGAAGAAATTAAGAAAATATTGGAAGCAGGATTTATATATCCCATTTCAGATAGTGAGTGGGTGTCCCCACTCATAATTGTTTCCAAGAAAAATGGTAAATGGAGAGTCTGTGTGGACTATAGGGAGATGAACAAGGCAACACAGAAATACCATTTTCCCTTGCCTTTTATCGATCAAGTACTTGACACCTTATCGGGGAAGTTATTCTCCTTCCTGGATGGGTTTAGTGGGTACAATCAAATTTAGATTACTCCTGAATACCAAGATAAAACTACCTTCACCTGTCCCTGGGGAACGTTTGCATATAGAGTGCTTCCCTTTGGCTTGTCCAATGTGCCAACAACATTTCAAAGAGCTGTGATTGGAATATTTTCAGAATTAGTTAATGATAGTATGGAAATTTTTATGGATGATTTTACTTCTTATGGAAAATATTTTGAAGAAGCACTAGAAAATTTGAAAAAGGTTTTAACTCACTATGAACAGACCCAAATCTCTTTAAGCACTGAAAAGTACCATATGATGATGAGTGAAGGAGTATTTTTGGGGCATTTCATGTCTACTGATGACATCCAGGTGGATCCCTCAAAAATTAAGGTAATAAAAAAATTCCTACTCCTGTAACTCAGAAAGAAGTGCAAAGTTTCCTAGGGCATGCTGGATATTACCGAAGATTTATAGAAAATTTTTCCAAACTTGCCTCTCCTTTGTTTTCATTGTTAATGAAGGACATGCAATTTGTTTGGAATGAGGCATGCCAGAAAGCATTTGTTAAAATTAAAGATAAACTGTCCACAGCCCCCATCTTAAGAGGACCCAAATGGACCCTGACCTTCCACATTTCTTCAGATGCTTCTGATACTCCTATTGGAGCAGTTTCAGGTCAGCAAGATGGTCAAGTACCTTATGCAATTTATTATATTAGTAAAAACTTAGCCCCTACTGAACTTAATTATACTATTACCGAGAAGGAGTTCTTAGCCAATGTTTACTCCATTAACAAATTTCGACATTATATTACTGGATATCCTACATTTGTGCACACTGACCACTCTGCCATTAAATATCTAATGAATAAACCTGTTACTAATGCAAGGGTGACTTGATGGCTTTTATTATTATAGGATTTTGATATTACCATTATAGACAAACCTGGAAGAGAAAATGTTGTCGCTGATTTCTTATCTCGTTTCACTAACAGTGATGATAATTTTCCCATTGAGGATTCTTTTCCAGATGAACATTTATTTGCAGTTTCAGCTCACTCCCCTTGGTATGCAGATGTCGCTAATTACTTGGCCACAGGAAATCTTTTGGTACACATGTCCAAAAGAGAAAAGAGGAAAATTATTCAGCGAAGTGCCAGGTATTGTTGGGTAAATGTTCATATATTTTACACAGGCCCTGATATTGAGATCAAAAGATGTGTAAGAGAAGATGAAATCTTCCATATACTGAAGGCCTGCCATGATGAGCCTTGTGGGGGGAATTTTTTAGACAGAAGGATAGGACACAAAGCGATGAGAATGGGCTACTATTGGCTGACCCTTTTCAAGGATGCAAAAATATATGTCTAGTCTTGTGATAGCTGCCAAAGGATGGGTCATCCCAATAGTTTAGATCAAATTCCTACGCAACCACAGTTAGTGGTTGAACCCTTTGATAGGCGGGATTTAGATTTTGTTGGTCCTATCAGCCCTCATTCCAAGCAGAAAGCATACATCTTGGTCTATACCAACTACATGACAAAATGGGTAGAAGCTGTGGCTTTGGAGAAGGCCAATGACCAGGCTATGATTGATTTCCTGTATAGTGAAATATTTAGCTGTTTTGGGGTACCCAAGGAATTTGTTCCCGATGGAGGACCGCAGTTTGTGTCGCATCATTTTCAAACTCTTCTACGAAAGTACCACATTCAGCATAGGATAGCTTCACCTTACCATCCCCAAGCCAATGGTCGGGTGGAAAGCACTAACAAATTCATTAAAGCTATCCTTACCAAGATGGTCAAGAGCCATTGTAGAGATTGGGCTGATAGAATTCCGGAAGCATTATGGGCATATCATACCACTTGGTGCAACACTACAGGTTTCTCTCCTTATGACTTGGTGTATGGGAAAAGTGTCATATTCCCAATCAAATTCAATATTAATACTTTGAAGACAGCCACAGAGGTAAACCTAGATGTAACTGAAGCCTAGAAGAGAATATTGAACCAATTGAAGGAACTGGATGAGAACCGGTTAGCTGTCATGGACCAGACAGTGTTAATTCAGCAACAGAGATCCAATTGGCATGACCGATTCATCAAAAACAAGGTATTCTGTGAGGGATACTAGGCACTACTATACAATTCCATATTCAAAAGAGATTTTAAGGGTAAACTATGCACAAGATGGCTGGGCCCATACCTAGTAAACAGAGTATTTGATAATGGTACAATCCACCTGGTAACCATCAATGAGAACCATGCACCATTATTTGCTAATGGTCACAGGATGTGACTATACCATAAGCCCATTTCAAAGGATTCAATTATCTCACAAATTGCAACTGATCCAGACTACTAGTTAGCATAAGGGCAGGAATTTTTCTCTGCCCCTGTCAATCCTTAATTAATCACTGTAAATCGCATATGGATCTTTGTACATAAATAAATTGTTTTTTTTCTTTCTGTTATTGTTATCTTTTTCGTTTGCACTTGATCCATTTTTTTTTTATTAAATGTGCAGGAAAGCGACTAAGAGTGGTGGTCATTATTGGACCTGGCGACCAAAATCATTCTTCTGTAACTTCCTGCACCAAATTTTTTTTTCCCTTAAATAAATCTGTCGTAGCTACGACACCCTTTTCCCAGTCGCTGCAACACCCTTTTTTTTCAGCAGCTGCGACACCCTTTTTCGGTAGCTGCAACACCCTTTTTTTGGCAGCTGCAACACCGTAAAAATCCGCCCTTCTTCCATTTCTACAGATGCAACACAGTCAACTTCTATATGTTTAACATTCTTTTATCCTTTTCCCATAGTTGTGACATATTTTCTAGCAGCTGCAACACAGTCAACTTCTGTCTACCCAACCCCTTTTTATCCTTTTCTGGTAGCTGCAACACCTTTTTCTGGCAGTTGCAACTCTGCTACATTTGGATGATTTTTCTATATTCCAAGTCCGCGCCTGTGCTAAACTATATGATTTATTTATGGCTTGTGGTTGTGACTCCTTTGTTATTGGCAGAACTTTTTTCAAGATAGCAACTCCTCCATATATGGCTCTGATTCTTGATGCCGACAATTTGACTCATATTCTATCACTCACCGTGTTTTTGACCATTTTAACATGATGTTTTTTTGGTTCGTCGGAAGAAAAGGTTATCACAACGCCCCCATAATAATGATCACATTTAATGACTGCACATCACACAAGTACAGCTATTCTCCAAAGGACATCATCCATCGCACATTTTTGAAGGTTTGGCTTTGATTAACTACTTGATTAAGTATTAATTGGATGTGACAATATCAATCATACCTTCCTTTCTGTGCCCATTATTGCATCATTCACTCTCCGATCGTGCGAATTAATGTCTAATTATGTTACCTAATAACCACCACCTTTCCTAATTCGGGATAAATTTAAAATAATCCAATGCACTGAAACTTTCTAAATTTGCCCAACTCCACTCTCAACTGTTCATGCATACTTTATGCGGTAACCTCCATTGTCGGAATCTATAATTTTTCGGAGTACAACATACTTATGAAGGCAGAAAACATGGGTATTCCAGCTCAGTATCAACTTCCAAACATGCGAGAACTCAGAAGAAATGTTGAAGTTTTCGCCATCTTTCAAGTTGTGGGTTGGACTGAATTTTTCCAACGCTTGAATGGATTTCACCGTCAAGAAGCTTTACAGTTCACCTTGAATATTACAAAAACCCACTTAGAGGTTTGGGGATTGCATATTGAAGTCTCTGAAGCCATAGTGGATGAGGTCACCGGTCTTCCTTAGGTGGGCAGAGCTTGGTTTGGACAACGAACCCCCACTACTACAGCAGTACAAGATTTTCTAAGGGAAGGGGAGCAGATTCAAATGAAATGAAGGAGGATAGCATTACAGTCATTGCCATGGCCATGGAATCAAGTCACCATTTCTCAAGAAATACATCACCTATGAAGGTAGGTACCAAACAGTTTATCATTCTGAATTTCCTTTACTATCTCATCTCCATCACAGGGCTCTGTTAAACATTCCATTTTATTTGCTCAATGATTTACATCATATTGAGGGGTTTGTTCGAGATTCCAAGCATCCACTCTCTTCACTTACCCACCATGGCCTCATTAAATTAATAATCTTACGGAACCTTGCTCAACCCAACCAAACCTCGGATCAATTTTTGCCCGGTGTTCCAATAGAAGAGGACATGGACATACCTGTACTTGTGGGGCCTGTTCAACATCAAGAAGAACTGGTAAATCCATAGTTAGGGGGAAATGTAGAGCAACAGGAGGTTCAGATACCCTCCAATTTAGTTGGGGAGGGAGATGAAACTAAATCAGAGGATCGGTCACGGGAACAAGCAGAACAATTGGGAGAGGATGTACATGAAAAACCTATGGAAGAACTAAATAGTAAGGAAGCTCTGACAACAAAGGGTGAAATTGGAGCAGCATTAGATGCTGCGACAGTTGAAACTAAAGATGGTAGAGATATGATAATAGAAGAAAACACTGAGGTGGTGACTATTGAATCTTCCCCTAAATGGAGAGGAACCCTGATTGAGGAAGAACACCCTGAAGAACAATAAAATTATGGAACTGGGGATATTCCTTCCACATTAGTTTAAAATTTAGAAACTCCAGCACCATAGAGAAAAAGGAGGAGATCAAAGGATGAAATAAAGGATGAAATTAAGGCATCACCACCAATAAGCCAGAAAAGAAACAGGTCAGTAGTAGCAGCAGAAGCAGCAAGGGAAAAATGGGCAACCTTAGAAGCACAAATTGAGTTCCCCATTCTTAGACCCAAAACAATTGACACCCTACAGGAACCAGTTACAGAAGAACTACAGATTGAAGGACTTATGTTTGAAAACAGGCTATTAAAAGAGGAAGAACAAGCACTCCGAAAGGAATTAGAAAATTGGAAGGAAGTGTGCAGAAAATAGGGTGAAAGGAAGTTGCACACCTTGGTTGAAGCTGCAGATCAATTGGAAGGATCAAATCCTACCGAGGCTGGAAATGAGGAAGAAAGAGTGGTCTGTCCTAAGTGTGGAGAAATATTTGATGATTCAAGTTAAAAGGTTATATTTCATGCCTTTACAACATAGCAGTCTGCACCTACAACTATGGAAGGACAAGGACAACCTGAGTTGAGAGATGGTGGGACTCCCAAAGAGAAACTCCATGAGAAGGAAGTTGCAGATGAATAGGATGCTGTCACACAAGAACCAACATCTTTGAATATTACCAATTTGAGAGATGGTGAGATTCCCCAAGAAAAACTTCATGAGAAGGAAGTTTCAGATGAGCAGGATGCTGCCACACAAGAACCAGCATCTTTGAATATTCTTGTTGAAATTGCCACTAACCCTGGGACAGAGGAACCAGAGGATGAAGTTATTTCTGATTTTATGGATGAAGATTGCACTATGACCCCTAAACCCTCTCATGACATAGAAATAAAATAAATGGTACTACAACAACAAAAAAATGATGAGGTTGAACATGATGCTTTCACACAAGAACCAACATCCTTGAATGTTCTTGTCCAAGTGGCTGCCCAAATGAGAGAAGAAGAACCAGGGACTGAAGGCACTCTGGAATTTAATGAAGAAATTTGTAATATGACTTTAGAATTGTCTCAGTACATAGATATACTAGAAATGGAATCACAACAACAGGGAGATGAATAAGTAAATCAGGATGTTGTCACACAAGAACCAACATCCTTGAAAATTGCAGTAGAGACTTTTGGGATGCAACAAGAAGCCAACCCTGAACTGGATGTCGTTCCTGATATGGATTTAGGTGAAGATGAACAATTTCAATCACAATCCTCAGGTGATACTGAAATCCTTGAGGAGAAACTTCATATTGAAGAAGACATCCAATCCTAGCAGCATGAGGAAAAAGAAGAACAGGGATCTGTCACACAAGAACCAGCAGCCTTACATTCCCTAGCTAGCATAGCAGCTAATGATCAGGTAGAGAATATGATTAAAATTCATGATGAAGTTTCTCCACAAGAACCAACATCCTCATAGCCAGCTGCCAAAGTTTCCAAAGGAGAACCTCAGAAAGAGGATGTTGTTACACAAGAACCAGCATCTCCAGAAGTGGTGGAAGTTGTTGCTGAAGAAATTATAGGAGGGGTTTTTGTTACACAAGAACCAACACCCCCAAAAGTAACTTCATATGTGCAGAATTTCCAATGTGACACATCAGGTGATAAGGTGTGGACTAAATCCCTTCAAAATTATATTGACCTGGATTCTAACAAGGAGGAGTATCCTGAAGAAGAAGAAACCCTAAAACCTACAGAAGAAATCTCAATTTTGAGAATGGAGGTAAGAAAGTGGAAGAGCCATGTGGAAGCATACTAAGAAGGGATGGTTTCCCTCACTAAACATAAAAATACCATCAAGGGACTGAAGGGAAAATGGGCAGAAGAATGCATGACCCAGAGAATTCGAGAGGAAGAACTACAAAAGGAGCTAAGGGAGCTGAAAAAGTTCAAGTCTATGCGCGAGGAGAAAGACCAAAGGTATGCTCTTTCTCAAGAACTCCTGGGCACTAGAGGACCCTCTTCCTCTTACCCTATATTTCTATCCGAGCAATTTATTTGGTTTAAATTAAGGGCTGTGAAAGAAGGAAGAACATACGAACTAGCAACCTCAGCAAAATTCTTGGAGACATTTTTGAGAAGCAATTTTGAGGACTAGAATTTGCTGTGTGAGTTGTATTTGCATGAGATGGCTTGTCCTTTGGACCGTCATTCGAACCCTATTCCTTTTTCAGGAGATGTTCAGTTGAGGGATTTTGCCTCTTTTGTGAGTAATCATGCTAAGTGGGAAAGGTCCTTTCAAAATTTTTCTCACAATGAAGCCCAGTCTAACATGTGGATTCAGAGTGAACCTCAAAATACTCGTCTTCTCCTTGCTCGACACCAGGGTCTACTTTCATGCCCCATCCAAACTTGACGTATAATGGAGCTGCAGGAAGGGCTTATTTCTACTTGCACCAGCCAAATTTCCATACATCAACAAATAGCTTTGGAAGGCAGTAAGCACAGATGGCAGGTTTCCCCTCCAACGCTCAGGAATAGAGACCCCTATTATTTTAGATATTTTGAACATGCACTTTCCAGGATTGAGGGTTATGTTGGATGTATCAAGGAGTGTGGAGTTAACTGGTTGGGAGTGAAATTCAAATTTCCTCTCATCTGGTGGCCAGAAAAACCATAGAGGATGGACTTCTCACTGACCAAGGTAGAGGAGCAGCAATGTTGGAGATATTGGGTTTCCCATAGGGGGTTCATAGAAAAACAAGGAACGTTTGAGTTCCCCTACAACTTTTCTTCTCTCCATGAACAGAGCATAGTACAAGATTCAGATTCGGAATAGTGGAGGTTGTTGCATGAGGACATACAACAAGATAGTTGGGGGGAGTGTTGGGCCCATAAATGGCCCCTTTTTTGACCATCCTTATCCACCTCTTTTTGCCTTATCCTACCCCATTGAGCATGCTAAACAATCATTTTTCCCTCACTCTTCTCCTGGCAAGTCACCAAGGTATGGTTGGTTATTGTCTTATATTATTAATGCTTATGATTGTGGTAATTAAGGATTTATATCTTTAAATATACTAACATATGATGGTTTATAAAGGTATTTTGAGATATAGAGACTGCAGGTATAGCAGGATGAACATGCTAAGGAAAGGATGGACATTTATCCCTCACGTTGATCACCATCCATCCTACCATTTCTGAAATAATGTGGTCTCAGTATATTCTTCCATGAAAAGTTGTACAAGGATAGCTGCAATAGAATGCGACAGATTTGGAGGTCAACAGTGCCCTACTGCTTGTGTATAGCTATGATCTGAGGATATCATTATTTCTGTGTCAATTAACAGTTTCCTTATATTTCCTACTTTCATCCTGCCACAGTTCTAATAGTTGTTGTAATTTAGGGCAATTGAAGATCATAGATCTTCATGGCTGCCCAATAATAGGGATAGGATGTTATGGTTTACATTGTATAAATATGGGGAACTGTTTTAAGTTAGTGGTTGCACCATTAACCAATTTATTGTATTAGCTTCCACAGAGGATTGTGTATTTGGTCTACCTTTTTAATACAAGGAGTTACTTCAGATCTAAGGGTTTTAATGTGCGTTATATCCAGCATCTCTTTGTGAAGGCTGGGCCTGCCTTCCCATAGGGATTGCTGAGTTAAATTAGGAATTTTAATTATTCTGTTGTGTGATGTTATGTTAATTTCATTTCTTCATAGTAAGCTGTAACAGTTGTGAATTTACAGTGTGTTATTAATTGCATCTCTTGGAAAGCTGTAGTGGCATGGTGTGACAGTCGACTATATAGGTAATTGTTCCTTATGCAACTGCGTGGTAGCTGTAATAGCTCAGCTCATCCTTAGATATTTTAGTTGTTGTTTCCATAAATCCTTGTGTAAATCATTATATGATTTGGTAAATAGGACTTCATTTTCTGCAAAAGTAATCTAGATGTGATTTCATGAATATTTCAATTCTAGATCAAGAACAGTGGAAGGTAATTGTGGTTGTATTCTTTCGAAGGTAAACTAGATTAAGTGGATCTATGGGATGAACGTAGCTGAGCAGAGAATAGGATTGTTTATTTACAACAACTTAGTGTTTAATCATATACAGTGCATGCTATCCTTGAAATAAAAGACTTCCCCGGGTTGACAATAAATATTGAACGCTCTGTATGTTAGCTGTAATTAACTTGCATATCGGGTGCCCAATAGTATTTGATGGACAAACATGAAATATTTTTAATTTAAATATCCAAACCTCTCATTCCAAATCTTGTTTGCTTCATAAACATGAGTGAGGAGAGCATAGGGGTTTTAGAAGGGCATGAAATGTGATAACTTGTACACTTTGGAAATATGATCCACAAAACCTTTATAAATGACTCTACCATTCGCAATCTCAGAGATTTCAACATCATTGGGAGTAAAAACAACCTTCTTAGGAGACCCAATTTGGGTCATGTGATAGACTAACAAGAGATTAGCAGAAAGACCTAGGAAATACAAGACATTATTTAAGGAAAGATGGTAGAAATCTATGATCCCTTACCGTTACTTTCAGCTTCTGAGTTATCCCCCAACAAAAAATTTGGACCATTAGAATCATCAAGAAAATATAAGGCCTACCTTGTCGAAACCATATTCCTTGAATATAAAAGATCAATGATAAAGGAAGGAGATCTTACAATGCTTACAACTAGGGCATGAACTCTCTACTTGTCTTCAAAACGTCTTCCTCCTTCCTTCTTATTTGGATCTTCAGGAAGTTAGATGTTGTGTTTTTTTAGGATTTGAGTCAGCATATCAATTTGTTTCATCATGCAAGAGATCTCGGGATGAAAGCCCTTCACGCAGTATGTGCACTTGTTCATTTCACCGTTACCTTTCTTCTTATGGGATTCCTTCTTCTTAGAGTTTGCAGGCTCCACATGAGACTTGAACATGTCTCCTTTTGGGGAAGGAGGATTCTTCACCTTATTCTTTCCTTTGGAACCCAAATTTGAATCTCCAGCAGCCAAATATTGATCTTTAGAAGGTTTGATGGCACCCATGATGACCAATTTGTCTTGCTCCCAAGTCAGGTATTCCATGAAATTTTCTAGTGAAGGAATATTTTAGGTTCGAGCTGTCAAATTTGTTGCATGGAAGGTCGAAACAAATACTAAGTAGTAAGGTCCAAGATTTGAAATGGTCGAGACTAGTTATTCATATTTCTTATCGATACCACATTGTTTAAGCTACAAAACCAGTTATTTGAACTTAGAGAAGCAGACTTGCAAGGATTCAAAGTTTCTTGGACTCAATGAAATCAAATCATTCTCTATTTTATGTCCCCTCATTTCATCTATATTCCCAAATCAATTTTCAATATTATCCCATAGTTCATTTGGTGATGTCAACCCATCAATATCAAAAAGGAGGTCTCTGGAAATACTGAGACACATGAGACCATATGCATCATCTCTCCTATTATGCTATTTAATCTTCTTTGATGATGCATTAGGCTCAGCCTTAGTTTCCATGGTCACTCTATATAGTTCTTTACTCCTCATAAGAATCTCAATCTGTGTGTTCCATTCGAAGTAGTTGAATGGAGTCAAGATGATATTGTGAGATTGATCCGTTCTTCAGCAACTACGCCCTTGTACAGAAAGACTAGGATCCTAGTGTATAATGTTTATAATGCAAAAAATAAATAGAGGAGTATAAAAATCAAGCTACCAATGACCTAATCCCATGTGTAAATTAATCCCAAGCTTAGATCAATTGAACTCACAAATATTGCTTGAAAACATGCATAGATTCTCTCAAAAAAGAGATTGTGTATGGTGCATAACACAAAATTAAATTGAATAAGTTTACACAATACAAAATTACGTCAAAATAGTTTTTACAAATATATAATTACATAATATATTTGAATTCATAAATATTCCATTCGAATCAACATAAAAGAAGGCTTACTAAACTAGGAAAAATTCCCCATAGGTGCATAAACACTTTCCTAATCTATAAATAAGGTGACAAGTAGGATGAATGAGCTGTATTAGTTGATAAGTGAAGGAAATTGGACAAAGTCATGATTTTAGGAGAGAATAAAAAATATCTTGAGTTGTGTAAATAAAGGCACTTCCCTTAAAATTAGCTTTCACCTTTTTTCCTTAAAAGCTGATGAAAAAGAAAGAAACTATGGATAAGGTAGGAATGAGCACTTTATAAACTAGGTAGTCTGATGGGTTGTTGAAATATTATCTATAACCTTTGCAAAGCACTCCTGGAGGAAGTTTAGGCAAGTTTGACCACAAAAATGCAAGTGGATTCCAACTAGCTAGTGTAGGACCTAGGAATTTAACCAAACTGATTAAATTTTATATCCTAAGTATGGGAATGGGTTTTGATTATTTGAACATCTATAAGATTATCCTAGTGAGAATATTTCAAGGAAATCCATCTTAGACTAAATTTACGTGTATAGGCCACTGCGGTACTTTAGAACTAAGTGTCATTCGGAGTCTCTAATACCCAACTCTGAGAATAGGGTATCGAATATATTGGTATAATCTAACACCGTTTGGTCACTTTTTTGGAACAATTTTGTCCACTGGGTGTATTGGTCATCATAGTTTTCGACAGGGTAGAATTCCTCTTTGACGACATCAACAAAAGATGCTCAAGTGGGTTTTGTATTGAATATATTAGATACATCCCTCACATGCCTCTCGTAGTAACTATCCTACCAATATTTGACATGGGGTAGGGACTTAAGGAGCATTGAGGTAATCTTTTCACTGCAAAAAAAAAATTGAATTAAGTAACAATCCAACAGTCTCAACCATTTTTCCAAATAATATGCATCTATATTTGCTTTAAATAAGGGGATGCCAAAATTAACTTGTACCTTGAAGGGAGCCTCACCCCCAAAATGAGTGCTCGTTGAAGGTGCATCTATTATTGTTGATATTCTTCAAAGGATCTGGGAGAAGTTATCCATCATCTCATTCCTCTGTCACACGATGGCTTCCTCAAGAAATAAATTAATAGGATCTCCTGATCCGTCATCTCTCTTTTATTCTCCCTCCATGTAAGGATGCTTGGGACAACGAGAGGTATTTTCCCCAAGCTCAACTTGTTCAAGATCAAACTCTCAATATTCTTATTTTTTCAGGGACATGCACTAAGAAACCACAAGAGAAAAAAATTCTCATACCATTGGTTCATATTTATGCAAGAAAAAAATGAAAGAGCATATATATTCACATACACAGATACATGGAAATAAACATAGTGATATAGTAAACCCATATTCTATTAAATTAATGAAACATAACAAACTGTCAAACAAAAGAAACTATAATGGTGGTAATTGTGTCTTTGAGAATAGATGTAGTGGCTATGCTCACTCATGACAAGATGAATACAAAAGGAGGCCAAAGGGCCTTTTATCATAAATCCTTGGAGAGGAAGAAAACCCTAACGCTAACCCTAGGATATGAATAGCCATAAAGTTTGCATATTTAAGGTGGTTAGTTGAGCATCCAACTTATCAAGGTCATAACTTTTTCATACAATCTTTTTTTAAGGCGTTTGATAGCCTGTTGGAAAGGTCTATCCGAGATTTGAAACATTCGATTTGGGGAAAATTTTAAATCATAGCTATTGTTTGCACCCCCAAATCACCAGAAAAATTCGTGAGGGCCTCAAAGCATCCTTGTAATTTTGGGACCTTAAATATTGTATAAAATTACAAGAAAATTTCCAAACTAAAAAACTGGTTTGAGCCATTGGAATAGGTGGGTGGACACCTATACCCATCTGGATCAACAAGCTCACTCTTTGGAGGAATAAAAAAGTGAAAATTTTGATCCATCTTCTCTCTATTTTCTAACATATTTTTAGGTATTTAAAATCAATAAATAAATCTCCAAGATTTCTTGAACCGACTACCATCAAAACGCCTAGGGTGCTCATTAAATAAACAACTCACATATTCCACTTTCTCCCCTTGATCTCTTAACTTGTAAGTCTAATTATTGGAAATAAGGACAGACAAAAGGAACTTATACAATATTTTGATATCATTGTGACATTTAAGGCATGATAGTGGTGTCAAATCCCCCCTACCCTCCTTTGTGTCATTTAATACATAATTTTTCTTTTATTTTTCTAGCTTAGAATAACTAGTTTTTTCTAATTTGTTTAAGCAATACTTAGACAACATTTCATTTGATTTGGAAATAATTTGGATGCAACATGTGCTTGAATGCTTAATCATTCATGCACAACTAAAATTTCTCACTTCATTCCAATTAAAATCAAACCTAATCATTGTAAGAAATTCCACAACTAATTAAAATTGATCCCCATACTAGATAAAAATACAACATCTAGATTCCATAGATTTGTCACTTGTTGGAAAATTCTATACTGAAGAAGAACCAATTAGGTAGTGCCTATGGGGACCCTCAGGATATACCAACAATTGGTGTTAATGTTGGACATACCCCTCCGAATCTGATCTAGTCCCTTTCTTTTGTGGACCCAGACTTGAAAATACCGACTTGTTTCCATGTACCTTGAATATATTGGAAAAGCCCTTCCTTTTAAAAATTCAACTTGTGAAAAATAGTTGATCCATGCACCAATCATGTTCACAATTTGATCCATCTCCATTTAAAAATAAAATATGGTTGGAGCAATAATCTACCTTAGTACCTTAATGATCTACCTAAGAGACAAAAGCATTGGACTTGTGCTATGTTCTATGGTATAATATAGGTTATACTGATCAATACTAGTCAAATACGTGATTATGTCTCATTAATTGCAGTTGAGGCACTCTAGTTTGAACATTATGACATTTCATACTATGAATTTATTGTAAACCACTTCCATCATTGACTAGGGGCGCTAGTGTGTGTTAATGTGGCTTCTTGTGGTCTCCTTAGCATTTATTTTCCTCCTAGATATTCCTCCACTCACCCATGCACTCTCCCATGATTTCCTTAACTCATTTATGACCCAGGAATTCTTATTACTTGTTGACACATGTTCACACATGGTTTCGTCACTGTTTGGTTAGGTTAGGGAGCCTATTGGCCAACCTAGGGGGGTTGGGTGTCAAATCATATCCTAACACTTGTATGCATTCACAAGGGCTCCAAGGGCTCACAAATTTTCCCCAATGTATTATAAATATGTACTATAACATCTACAATATGTAGAGTAATAATATGATCAGTTATTAGCACCTTTCACATGTGTTATTCCAGTTATTTTCAGTCTCTTTTGTTTTTCTCTTACATATTTTTTCAAATACTTTGAGTGTGAATATTTTTATAGCTCATATATATCATATAGAATCAATTCTCACATGGTATCAGAGCTATTTCAAGCTTCAAAGAAATAAATAGAGTTTTGAGTTGTTGTTTAGGGAATATTTCAAGAAAATTTGTGTTTTCCTTGCAAGATCTACAACGTTTTTGTCATAGGTTGTGCAATCAGGATTGAGAAAAATAAAGAATTGATTAATACATTCAATTATTTTTAGAGGAATACCAATATGGTCATCCAGTTGAGGTCCAAGGGCCTCTACCGGGTCACCATAGGGACTAAACATGAGCAAAATTCTGCTGTGGAGAAAGCTAAGTATTTTAATAGAATTAATGGAGCATTTGGTATGCTCTGTCTCAGCACTTTGAGGGAGCTCTTATTTCATGTAGAAATTCTTGTCACATCAAATAAATTTTGGCTCAATCTTGAGTAACTATTCGGGAAGACATATGACATGAGAGGTCATCAACTTTAGAACAAGCTAATCTCCCTAACCCCAGCTCATCACGAGACCATGAAATACTTATTTACCAAGTTTAAAGGGCTAGTAATTAAGCTAAAACAATGTGTCATAGAGAATAAATATGATCATGTTATCTTTTCCATCCTTTCTAATTTGGGTCCAGAGTAATCTGTATATGTTTCAACATTACACTCTAGCAAGCTTACAACTAGAAATTAGAAGATGCATGTGCTAGAAGATTTCATGGAGTCCTTGAATCACGAGAAGGACGGGATCATACAAATGGGTACCATAAAAAAAAGATCAATTCCTTTCTATTGGTACATCAAATCAATCCAAAGTAAAGAAGAAATATTTGAAGCAAAAAGATAAAGAGAAGAAGAGGTCAAGTTCAGAAAGCTCTAGTTCTAATGATGGGAATTCGAGATCCAGAAGGAGAAACAAGAGAGAGAGACCCAAATGTGGTTATTTCACATATTCAAATCTTGAAATATCTTGGTTCATAAAGAATATGGACATCATTACCAAACTCCTTGAGGAGAACCATATTGATCTTCCATATTTTGCAAGAGGATGGGAGCACAAGCAAGGAAGTGGTAAGCCTGAACATGCATTGAGTTCATGGGTAAAACAAATTTATGATATATATATATAAGGCTCTATTTCTGGTTTACCTTATTATATATCATAATATGAAGCCTCCATCCCTTCCTTGAAATAAACCTCAATCAGTTTACCAAAGCTTCCTCCCAAAAGTAGTCATTTTTTGCTAGTTTCTGATGAGTCTTTTGAAATACATTTCCCAATACAATAATATATTTCCCATTATGATTATTAAGGTGATATACAATCTTATATACATACTATTATAGGCATTGACTCTTTTCCCCAACCATTTCATGACCAAAATACCCGACAACCCTCAAGTTCACTAGTTGGAAAATGTCAAAATTCCCTAGTTTCTAATGCTATGTCACTTGCATATGTTGCTTTTCAAAATCATTGTTCTCTAATTTCATTTATGCAGAAATATTTGAGTGTCTTATTAAGTTATTTTTGTTATATTTCTTTCCTAGTGTATTTTATTAACTCCACCTTTTCCAAGGTGACATTCCTTCTTTTTTTTCGTAGGGCCTACCTACCTTGTATTTTGTTTAGGAATTGGCATAAACATTTTAGGAGTCAAGTGTTGTGGTAATAGTTGATGCCTCACTCATTGAATTGACCCAATGACACTCTTAGTGGGTTGATATTTTTTCCACATCCACGTGTGGATTTAGACAACAACATGTTGTCCTTGTTTCCAGGGATAAAATATTTTCACCACCCAAGATTAATGACCTTTGTTTTTTAGTTTTTTTTTACTTTGTTTGATCAATAATCTAGATTATATATCTAACTCTTTAATCTGATGAATCCACTAAGTTTTTTCAATTTTGTAACAAACAATTCATAAAATAAAAAAAATAAACTTTTTGTGAGGCTTAGTTAAGCCAAGACAAACTCTTAAATTTTTTCAAGTTGTTGAAGAGATGGTTAATTAGTACAATGGATGGCTAGTTAACTATGGTAAATCCTAAATTTTCTCAATTCTCATGAAATGGTGGCACATTTATCTTCATGTGCATGCATGTGTGTTTATTTTGATGGATCTCATATATCTCATCCCAAGGGTGGCACATTTGAGGCATAGTTAGGCCTAGTTCACTCTTAAATTTTATCTAGGTCTCATTGAGATGTGGCACACTGGATAATCAGAGTCAGAATTACAGTTTTGGAGTGGCACAAATGTAAAATTTGTGAACCATTGATATACAAGAAAATATGGAACTTGTATGAAGGTAATTATGCAGTGGAATAATCAAAGAGAATGTACACTGAATGACAAATTCATGCCACGAATTTAAGATAAATCGAACAAGAATCGCTCAGATAATCATAAAATTAATCTTCATTCACTAATCAACAATACAATGATTATACAATAAATATAATTCAAATAGTTTGGATAGGATTCGAATCTACCATCTCAAGCTGACATAATAGCTAACTCAATGTGTCAAATCACAGTTGGAGCTCAATAGTCTAAATCTAGATGTATAAATCAATCTACACTCAGTTAACTGATGAGGTAGGTGGGAAAAAGGCACCACTCTCCCTTCATGCATGGAAAAATTACGCTAGTATTACTTAAAGTGATCTAACTAATTGTAACTAGAGATTAAATCAGCATAACTTCTTAACTACCACAACCAACTAATGGAGGTTGTTGGTGGCAATCAAAGTGGGCTCCTATAATGTAGGGATTTATTCCATAGGAACATAAACTCATGCATTCACATGAAACAAGTGGAATATAACCTCTAGGTGTTTCCCATACACTCTATTAGAGTAATAATAACCCCCTAAGATAGGAAAAATGACCAAATAGGCTATATTGGACAAAGGAGGATTAATTAATCCTAAACCCCCCACCTTAATCCTAACTTTGGAAAACTTGGGACCTAGAAAGTAGGCCTANAACCCCCCCCCCCCTCCCCCCCCCTCAAAATAAGAAGGAATCAAGAAACAAGGAATCAAGCATTTACACCAAGAATATATTTGAGGAAAACAAATCTCTTTCATATGAAGGACTTGGTAAAAATATATGCAATCTACCCCTTTATAGGGAAGTAATGCAGTGTGATAGTATTTTCATGAACTAGTTCTCGAATATAATACATGTGAGCTTAAGAATGCTTCATCCACGGCTTCTGGATTCGATCGATGGATATCTTAATGGTACTCTGGTTGTCACAATAGATCTCCATTAAAGGTGAAGTGCAGATCTCAAATTAAGTCAATATTCCACACATCCAAATTGCATGAATAGCTAAATTTAAAACTCCCCCATACTTTGCTTCTGCTGAAGAGAGTGCAAGTGTTGCTTGTTTGCTACTGGACCAACAAATTAGCTCAGATCCCAACATAAACACAAATCCTTTAGTGTATTTTCTATCATTCCAATATAAATCCCAATATGAATATGTGAATCCAATGGGATCTAACTCTACATCAGTTGTATAATGGATCCCATAGTCTCTAGTAACCTACACATAGTGCAAGATACACTTTGTTTCCTTCTAGTGCAACTCATGTGGCTCTTGCATGTATATGGAAGAGACAATCACAACATAAGATATATCTGGTATTGAATGTATGAGGTATAAAAGTATCCCAATGATTTCTTTGAAAAGAGTGTTGTCAACCAGTGGAGTAGAACCACCTTCTTCTATCATGATGCAAGATAGGGGATACATTATAGTCTTCCGTGCGGAATATTTTAAGGAAATATGATGATTATATAGACGGTGAGATCATGATTCCCATAGTATTTTGACTTAATTCGATATCAGTGAACTGTATTAATAGTCCTAGATCAGTCATAGTGAATGATTTATTCAAGCCTAACTTTATGCTTCTCAATCCAACAACAAAGCTGCTAGTAATGAACAATTCATTCACACATAGAAAAATCAATAGAAAGAAACCCTCTTTATTCTTCAAGTAATCATTATAGTCTAATTTGCATCTATTAAATATCTGTGACATGAGAAAGGAATCCATCTTGGAATATCATGCCCTTGGGGCTTGTTTGATCCCATAGAGTGATTTCCTCATTTTGCAAACTAAGGAAAAATCCTCAATGTACCCCTCAGGTTGTTTCATGTAGATCTCCTCTTTGAGGTCACCATGGAGGAAGGAACTCTTTACATCCATGTGATGTACCTTCCACTTCTTTGAAGCTGCAACTACCAAGACTAGTCTGATGGAGTCCATTCTTTCTAATGGAGTTAAGGGATTATTGTAGGCCAATCCTTGTACTTGTGAGTATACTTTTTCCACCAATCGATCCATATACTTGGTTATAGTTCCATCAGATGCTCTATTGTTCTTATAGAACCATTTTCACTGGACTAATTTCCTCCCAGAAGGCAAGGAGACAAGCTCCCATGTTTTGTTGTCTTGTAGCGAATCAAATTCCTTATTCATAGATGCTTTCCATATTGGATCATGGAAAGCCTCTTTGAATGTTCGATGATCTAATCCCATCGTCATGAAGCATATATCAAGGTGAAGTGAATATGTGTGGGACAGTGCAACATACTCATTCCAATATTGAGACCTCGTTCTTCTTTTATCATCTAGATTCACGACAACATCCCCAGCTTCTTTAATGAGATTCTTGGTCCATTTAGGCTACTAAGATGGAATAAATGTTGGATATACATCTAGATATTCTTGAGATGTAATATCAATATCATTTTGATCTTTCTCATCATCTGAATCCAAAATATTACACAATAAATATGTATCTATAAATAGAAATAAAGGATATTTGATACCATTATCTGCTTCGAAAGGAATCTAATTTTGTACTAGATATGAGTATGGCATCAAGTGTGAGAATGCATATGATTTGGAGGCATGGATTGCAACACCTTTCACTATAATATTCCCAGTTGAGATATCTATGATCTATACTAATTCACTGCCAAATACTACTCACTTTGGTGAGCCAGTGTGAGTCATCTGATATACAGATAACAAATTTGTTTCAAGTGAGGGCACATAAAGTAAATCTATGAACTCTTCATGATGGATTTTAATAGAAAATTTCCCTACTGCTAGGATCTGTGAGTTATCCCCCATATAAATGCTAGGTCCTCCTGAGAGATCCATAGTGGTGAAGGATTCCTTAGAGGAATCCATGTGGTTGGATGCTTCATAATATAGCAAGTAAGAATTCAACTAAGTGAGGCCTGCCTTCAAGGAATGGTACCTCTCATGATATTATATCGATTGTCCAGCATCAAATTTCTTTGCTCCTTGTGGAAGAGAAATATTCTTATGTTCAAGGAGTGTTGACAGTTGGTTGATGATCTTCTTGATGTACGGGATCTCTAGATAAAATCCTCTCATACTGTAGGGACAATTAGTCTTCTGGAATTTATTCTTTTTCTTGGAACTCAAGGCTCCATAGGAATATCTATGATTCTCCTTTGGCTTTGAATTAGTGTTTTTGGTCTCCTTCCATTTGTGCTTCCCTCTTGCTTGAGCATTGTTTGATTCTATTACTAAAAGTGCTTGATTATTAGAGGTTTGAATCAATCCCATTTGAACCAATTTGTCTTTCTCTTGTATCAAGGACTCAGTAAAAGAATCTAGACAAGGATTCTTCCAATTAGGAATGGAATCTCTTCCACAAGGGAATGTAGAGACAAAGACCGAGAAATCTGAGCCAAGCTTGCTCAATGCTAACAACACAAGTTACTCATCGTTCCTCTCTAATCCACATTGTTTGCATTGCAGTACTAGTGCTTTGTACTTTGTAAATAATTGTTGAATAGTCTCAAAATTGTTGGGTTGTAGTGCAATGATCTCATTCTCCAAAATATGCCCCCAAATCTCATATTGTTTTCTAAACAAAGATTCAATATTTTCCCAAGCTTCCTTCGGAGTCTTTAGTCCCTCAAGATGGAAAAACTATCTCGGGATAGGTGAATGCACATGAAGCCAAATTATTCATCGAGACGATTTACAAACTTGTTCTTCTCAACATACTACTAGGGCACAACTTCTCTTCCCATTGTCATCCTAAACAGGATTTTGTTGCACAAGGATACCTACATATATTCCCTCCAATCAATGTAATTGAAGGATATAAGGATTCTAGGTATGAGAGATGAAGAATTGTGCATTTTTATGTATGTTGATCAGTCAATTCTTCAAGAAGATACGTATATACTTGCAAAGAACACTACAAAACTAATTAAATTCACAATCATTTCTCAGTACAAGCCTTTCCACCTCGACATGTGCATTTTCTCATATTTTTTCACACATGCAAAGACTTCTCTGCGAAAAATCCATAGTTAGCAAGGAAAATATTTTAGGAATTATGTGGAAACTCAACTTCTTTTGGTGCACAATGGAGATCGAACAAGGTTTGTTGTTATCCTAAACAAGGCTATGATTCCATGTTAAATTTGTGAACCATTGATCTACAAGAAAATATGAAAGATGTAGGAAGGGAATTATGCAGTGGAATAATCAAAGAGAATGCACACTAAACAAGAAATTCATGCTACAAATTTCAGATAAATTGGACAAGAATTGCTTAGATAATCACAACATGAATCTTCCTTCATTAATCAATAATACAATTATTATACAATAAATAGAATTTGGTTATTGTGGATAGGATTCAGTCTACCAGCTCAAGATGAATTAATAACTGACTCAGTGTGTCTAAATCATTGTTGGAGCTCACTAGTCTAACTTCAGATGTCTAAATCGGTCTACAATCAATTAACTGGTGAGGTATGTGGTAAAAGGGATCCACTCTCGCTGCATGCATGTAAAAATAGCACCAGGCTAACTGAAAGTGATCTAACTGATTGTAACTACAGGTTAAATCATCCTAACTGCTTACCTACAACAACCAACTAATAGAGGCTATTGGTGGCGCTCAGAGTGGTCTCCTATAATGTAGGGATTTCTCCCAAGGGCACATAAATGCATGCATGCACATGCATTAACTAGAAGACAATTGACACCTGATTCGTTGAATTTTCCCCAAGACTTCTCTCAGTGGATTGATATTTTTCCCACATCCATGTGCAGATCTATGCAGTAACATGCTCATTGATTATACAAACATTCATTGACTACATGGGAAGGAACTATTGGATGAATTCATTGATGTTATTATCCTAATCAAACATATAAATGCTATAGTGAAAATTTCGGAAAATAAATATATTACATTTTTTTTAATATTTTAATCATTAAAAAAATGGATGTTTTTCCATTCCACCAAATATATAGGGAAAATGTGCATATTGACATATGAAATATCTATATATGTAAAGTTGCACCAATATTTTGCTTCAAAACTGAGTCATTAACAAATTTCCAACAAAGCATCAATATTTTAATATAATAACCACCTAAAGCACTAATTACACCATATATTAATTATCATGAAAGAAACTAGGTATTTTGTTTTGATTCGACCTCTACAATTCTCTTCATTTGGGGATCCCTTTTGTATTTTTACAATCTTAGGTAATGCATGTCTAGTTTTCCACTATTGAATATGTGTTTCCAAAAAGCACCGATGTCATAACTATAATGTAAGTAGGTGGTAACCAATGTTTGTAAATTAAATCTTTTAGATACTCTACATGATAAAAATAATGTAATCCACTATTCATCGTTTATAAATGTTGAAACATGTGATCATTCAAATACACTTCAAGTGAGCATCATAAAAGAAGTGTCAAGAAAGAATAAATCCATAATTCTAAAAGGTGGGTGCCCAAGTTTGAGGGCTCAATGCTAGATGCGGCCTCAACAATCTAATATCAAGTTTTAGTGCAAGAATAAAACATTGATAAACCTATAGAAAAAATAGATAAATTATTGATAACATGTAATGCACTTTCCATACTATTAAACCTACTTAGAAGTTAATAAGACAACAATAAAGAAGTAAACTATTTTGATAACAAATGTCCAAAAGGAAATAACAAAATAAAACATGTTTTTAGATTATGATCCTTAAGTAGACTTTGTGGTTAGGAGATACATGCTTACTCAGGTTTTTGTTGAATTTCAATACCAAGTAACTAGATTTCTATGGCCATACTATCAAATAAATCTTAGATGATTATTAACATATTTGAGTTGTTAGCATGTAGGAATTACTTAAAAGATACAATTTAAAATTTTAATCAATATAATTATTTTAAAAATGTTGAAATAGAAATAATGGATTTTTTCCCATAAACTATTAGTAGTACATAATAAAAGGGGTTGTGACAAGAAGCCAATTACAAAAAACATGAAGCTTGATAGGAAGTAGAGAGCTTTGAATAACAATAAATTATAAGACTTGTTTAAAACTATAGAGAACTACCTTTTGCAAAAATGGCAGAGCTGTTGTATCTACTAAATTGACTGTTAATATTCGAAGAGTATTCAAAATATAGAATGATATAGATTTTGATATATTGTAGTAACACATATAAACACTTAAAACACATTACACAGATTCATTTTTGAATAAAAACCACCTTCTAGTTTTGGCCTTGTTGATCGTTGTCCCCATCCATATTCTTATCCCTATGAGAAGGAGGGGTGGTTTCATTGGGTCTAGAGCAAACTGAAGTAGCATGAATCATATTTAGTTTCAAATATTGAGCCTACACATGAATATTGATATCTTCCTCCAGTTGTGAGTTTCTGAGCACCTATTCATTGATGAGCCTTTTGATTTCCTCAATAGCTTGATTTATCTCTAGAATTTGCTCCTGCTGATTCCCAAAAATGCTACAAATTACACAGTGGAAAATGTTCAACTTCTCATGAAGGATTATCACATATCTTCTCATGTATGATATATCACAATACAATTACTATGTGTATTCCATCTCTATTTCTTATGCTATGGATTTTGATAGCTATAACTACTCAACCTTTGCACCAACTTGAATATCTCCCCCTATCTTTCCAGCGAACTATGACTGTATATTCCTTCCCACACCAATGATGGAAAGAGCTAGTTACCAAGTAAGAATATGAGATGGATATTCCAGAATTAAACTTAGACCTCTCACACCAAACTATATTTTATTGTTGATTGTCGTGGGAACCAAGCTTCTTATATCTGCATGTGATCAATTTCCCACGAATGTTATTTGTCCTAAATTTCCTCTCCATAGAAATATTATTGTGAGTCCTCTCCATATAATACCATCATTTATCTCCCCTATCAGCAAGCCTCATGACAAGGATCATAAGGATTACGTTCATGGAAGGTTGAGTGTTGACATGACTCTCTCATTAAGTTCCAATCCCTCTTTCTTAAGGTTGGCTCATTTTTTCGTCAAACTGTATGCTTTTCTATTATTTTTCCTTAATACATGGTGATAGGTGGTTTAAAAGGTTTTGGATATGAGGTGTTTGTTAATATAGACAACTAAACTAATGTTTTTATGGGAATACTTTTCATAACAGACATAACTAGAAATAGTTTTACTCATGCAACTTATTTCGAGAAGTATATCGTGCATGGTTGGGGTATGTAATGAAATGGTAGTTAGAGAGGATGAAGGCCCATCATGTACTATCTTGTTCTTGATTAATGAGATTCAATACTTTACCTACATGGATGTTTCCCCTTATGAGGTTTTTACCACATTAAAATACCTGTCTATAATGTTGTTTCTTCTTAGATTTTGTCTCTAAATTTGTAACAAGTGGTATTAGAGCGAGGTGAGTGAAGGGAGGCATCAATGGGAGATAGAGAATATGGATTTGAATACACCAGTGTGAAGTGGAGCTGATGTTGTTGCTTGGAAGATAGAGGAACATGTAGAGGTAATATTCTGGCCATTAAGAGGATGTCATGAAGAGGGCGCACTCGCATCTATCTATGTCATCAATTTTCCACCATGGTAAAGAGGAACCATGTGTAGAGGGATTAGTGTGGATGCATAAAGAGGATATATCTCAATTGTTGAAGGATCCATTATGGAGAGTACTATGCTAGTCAGATCATGGTGTGGACCACCAGTGAATTTCCTATTGCTGCTACTAAGGGTTGTAGCCTACACGTGGAAAGGAGTCATGGAGAATATTTCATTGGGTCATTGTGTGAACAAAGGAAAGGGACCATGAATGCCTCTGCCTATGAAACCATGAAGAGGGTATCTCATGGAGTATTCGATGTAGTTAGCTTCTTGTCTATAGAGGAAGAGAGGTTGGAGGACCACGTGGAGAGGCCCGCGTGTGGAAAAGAAAAGAGGTCACCCATTGCTACCTGGATGTAGAAAAGGGAAAGCGACTATGAATATATAGAGTGACTGGGAAATAGTTGGTCCTTGCTACTGCTGGGCCGTGAAGAAAATACCCTCCATTGAATTTTCTATCTTTAGAGGACACGTGGACGTAAATTCTTCCTGGTTTGGTGATATCTATATATNCTACCTACTTTTTGGTGATATATATATATATATATATATTAAAAAAATCAGAATTTTTTCGCAACAATGTCTAGCACAAAGTTTGAAATTGAAAAATTTAGTGGTAAAAATCATATTAAACTATGAAAATTAAAGATGTGAGATCTGTTAGTAAATAAGGGGTTATGGAAATCCTCAGACGGTAAGAGAAAGAGACCTCTAACTATGAAAGATGATGAATTCGATGACTTAGATGCTAGAGCACTTAGCACAATTCAATTATGTCTTTCAGATGATGTGTTATTTAACATTGTTTGAGAAAAGTCAACAACAAGCCTATGGAACAAGTTAGAAAGTCTGTATATGAACAAATATTTAACAAACATAATTTACTTGAAGCGGAAGTTGTATGGTATGAGAATGAAAGAAGGTAGAAAGAAAGATGATCATTTTAATATTTTTAATACTCTTATTTTCTAGTTGAATAGTATGGATGTTAAAATTGAATATGAAGATAAAGCAATCAGTCTTTTATGTACTTTACCTGAATCTTGGGGTCAAATAGTTTCTTCCATTAGCCTTATTAGAATTGATACCATAAAATTTGACAATGTGGTTGGAGCATTATTGTCTAAGGAATTAAGGGATAAATCTAGTTTTCAAGCCTCTTCACTATAAGCTTTGGTTATTAGATGTCGATCCAAAGGGAAAGGAGAAAAGTCAAGAGGTACTTCCAATTCTAAATCAAAGGGCAAAAAGAGAAAATTAAAAATTTTCTACTATAACAAGACTAGTCATCTCAAGAAGGATTGTTAGAAAAGAGAAGAACCCAAGAAAGATGACTCCAAATCAGAGGCAAATTCAGTTAAATTCGGTTCATCTATGATCGATGAGGTTTTCTCCTTTTGTAATGTTTCTGAATATAATGAAGAATGGCTATTAGATTATGGTGCTTCACACCATAGATATCCTAATAAATATTGTTTTGCTTCATATCAAACAATTAATGATGGAATAGTTCTTTTAGGACACAATAATTCATTTAAGACTGTTGGGGTTGGAAGTGTTAAAATTAAATTGTTTGATGGAGTTATAAGAACACTTACATATGTTAGACATCTGACTAAATTAAAGAAAATAAAAATCTTTGGGAATGTTGGATTCTTATCGTCATAAGTTTACAGATTTAAGTGGAATTCTAAAAGTATCTAAGGGTGCTTTAGTGGTCATGAAGGCACAAAAAAATGAAAACCTTTACAAATTGGTTGGAATAATTCAAGTTAAGCGTTAATGTTTGAAGAGGATTCAAGATGCACTCAAGTATGGCATCAACGTCTTGGTCATATGAGTGAAAGAGGATTACAAGTACTAATGAGTCATAAATTTATTCCAAATATGAAAACTCTAAATTTGATGTTTTGTAGAGATTCTATATTTGGAAATTAGTGTAAACAAAAATTCAAAGAAGGTAGTCATGTTAGTAAAGGTGTTCTTGACTACATTCATTCTGATTTGTGGGGTTCGTCTCCTACCATTTCCTATGGGGGAGAAGCATATTATGTATTGTTTCTAAATTTTTTTCAAGTTTGGGTCTATGTCTTAAAAATAAAAACTGATGTATTTAACACGTTTAAACAATTTATAGTTATGGTGGAAAAAAGAACTAGCATGGCAATGAAGTGTTGAAGGATGGATACTGGAGGTGAGTTTACTTCTTTATAGATTGAGAAGCATTTCAAAGAAGTAGGGATCATAATACATTATATATATATATATATATATATATATATATATATATACACTCCTCAACAAAATGGCGTTGTAGAGCACATGAATAGGACTCTTCTAGAGAGAGCAAGGAGCATGCTCAGTAATGCTAGTTTGGGGCATAAGAAATTTATACTGTTGGTTATCTAATAAATCAATCACCATCAATGGAAATAAATTGTAAAATTACGGAAGAGGTATGGTCTGGTCATCCTTGTGATTATTCGGATTTGAAATTTTTTGGTTGTGAATCCTATGCACTTACTCCTAAACATAATCATTCTAAGTTAGACCCTAGATCAAAGAAGTGCATTTTTGTTGGATATAATGATGTAACAAAATGATATATATTGTGGGATCCTACTTCCCACAAGATCATCATTAGCATATACACAATTTTTCTATGAATCTTCTTTGATTAAATCCGAAAATCTAAGAGTTGATGTTGAACAGGAACATGATTAAATCTGAAAATCTAAGAGAAGTCATAGAAGATGAAGAAATTCAAGAAAATGTATAAACCCCACAACCTACACCAAGAAGATCAACAAGCAAGAGAAATCCTCCTAATAGGTATACCGATTTTCTTTCCTCTAGTTTTTTTTACTAATGATGGAGAACCTTCTTGTTTTCATGATGCCATTGATTGTGTTGACAATGCTAAGTGGAAGATGGCAATGAAATAAAAAATGGATTATCTAGATAAAAACAAGACATGAGAATTGGTTGAACTCCCTAAAGATAGAAAAACTTTTGTATTTAAGCGGTATTCAAGTTGAACAAATGTGTTGATGGTAAGGTTGAGAGATACAAATCTAGATTGATTGCAAAAGGGTACTCTCATATGGAAGGTATTGACTTGTTGAAATATTGTAACTTCAAAGGATATTCTAAATGTATTTTACTGATGTACCCCAAGGGATATGTTATATTCCTCCGTCGAGATGTTATTATTGTAATTGGTCATCGTAGAGTCACGAGGTAAATCATCCATTGTAAGTCGGGTCAATAGTACCCCAATGCATAATATATAATACTATTTAGAGTCTTCCTAGGTGAATTCAGCCCAGTCAGTTAAGTGGGGCTCACTTGTTAGAGTAAACGTCAAGTGATTTAAAGTGTATAAATATAGGAGTTTTGTTCCTCATTATAATACATACTCAATCACTTGTGTAGCGTATAGGAGAGAGAGATACATACCAGCAAGGAGGAGAATACATGTTCTGGGATTTTATCTTATACGTCTTATACAAAGGAATTTTTGTTCGTTTCTTCCCCTTGATGGTTTCGTAGGATAAATATTGTGTCTATCTTGTGATTGTGTTTCTTTCAGTGATTCTGCACATGCTACTGTTGTGAATTTGAATTAAAAACTAATCATATATGTAGCTAAGGATATTAAATATTCATCCCCGACAATGACGCCAGAAGATGTTATCACTAAAAGATGCTCCTTGACTGTAGAATAAGCATGGCTAGTGAATCTTAGCTTATTGAAAAGGACAAGTAGGATTGAATGTTTACAATAGAGATCAGGCTATCATAAGAGAATATTGAACAGTGGATGTATGAACATGATATGAAAGACAAAAAGAGCACGAGAATAAACTTATCTAAGGAAAGAACCAAATCTGTTTCAGATCACTCATAAACATCACAAATTGTCCAGAAGAATCCAAGTACAGGAAAAAATCATGAAATCATATAATATTTATCACTTCAAATTAAAACAAAGCGGGCTCAATGACAGATAATCACTCAAAACATTCTTAATAACCAAGGAAATGAAATACATGCTCCTACAAATACACTATCAGCCCTCTCGGATGGAACTCTCTCTCTTTTTAAAATGTTACAATATGCATCATATATATGGTGAGGTTGAAATCCTCCCTTGGAAGTCGAATTCCCTCCCAAATCCCAAAGATAATAATCAGTTACAAATAATTTCTGAAACTTCCTGCCACAAAAATTGGGCGAGACTACTGAAAACTGGGGCTCAAAGATGGATTCAGTTTTCCAAATATGTGACACATGTGTATAAACTGAAAGAGTTTATTGTATTATGGTTTTTTGTGAGCAAAACCCTCTCTTAGGTCTTTGAGATTCATTTTTATTTTCCCTAGATCTGCATTTCAAAAACATGTGTCAAACACGGAAATTCTGAGATCTAAAAAATGGGGCTCAAAGATGGATTTGGTTCTCCAAATATGTGAAACATGTGTATAAAAATAAATAGGTTATTGTATATTGGTTTGTTTTGAGAAAAAACCTCTCTCATTTATTTCAGAATCGTTTTCATTTTCCCAACATATGCATTTCAAAAACATGTGTCAAATAGGGAAATTCTAAGAACGAAAAATTAGGGCTCGGAGATGGATTTGATTCTCCCAATCGGTGACACCCATAGGAAAAATGAGAGGTGCTATTGTTCTTTGATGTGATAGGAACAAAAAATTCTCCATTTTTTCAAAAAAAATTTCCATCCATTCAGAATTGTCATTTGAGAATGATGACTAAACATGTTGTATTTTTGTCTCCTGCATGTAAAAATGCACCACCATCTTGTGGGATTTGATCTGATTTATCCTCATAGAAGTTGATATCTACAAGTTCGGATATTTGGCATCGAGCTAAGAAAAAAAAACATGTTTCATTCCCCTCATCTCCTCCTCCATGTGGCTTTTATATATGAGCACTACGTTGATGACTATGATTGATAATACTTAGTGCATCTTCACGTTAGTATTTGAATGCTCTGCCATGGATTTCCATGTCCATATGGATGATGCTTTAATGCCCATGATAGATATTTAACATAAGTTTGATGTTGGAAATAAATTCTCTCTAGAATTAAGAGATCTATCACTCATATCATGTTGACATTGGAATAATCATGAACTTTTCTTGCTTTAAGAGATAGAGTCTTTCACTACATACATGTTGCTAGAATCCAAAATTTTGTGGGACAGGTCTGGTGACAACAAAGTCCGTAACTTATTTTACCATTGTAACTCCTATTTTCTTGATGAGACGAAGTCCTAAAAAGAGTGTTATGGATTCAACCAAGTCATTGGACTCCTTTCCAATTCCCCATGCATAACGTTTTTGTTTTTGTCCATCGGGGCTATTGATGATTCCCCCCTCCATTAGAGGAAATTTCAACTCAAAATGGGCCTTTTAACTCTAATTCAAATTCCATGTCATCATGTGTTAGCCAATGAAATTGCTTTAATTTTGAAATACCATATATGTCTTAAACACTTTTTTACTATAAATTTAGGGATAGGTATCATAAAAAAAAACTACTTTTTTGTTTGTATTTTCGACATATCTCCCTATGTTTTTACTCAAATTTTGATTGGGAGAGCTCGTTTGATGCGGAATCAAATTCCGCATCCAACGAGTACCCACTTGACATACTTTTGACAGAATCCGCTACCTCAAAAACAAGAAATACCTGAAAAAACAAGATGATGATGTCATCATCACGTTTTTTCAAGTGATTCTTGTTTTTGGGGTAGGGGGCCCATCAAAAGTATGTTGTGTGGGTACTCGTTGGATGCAGAATTTAATTCCTCATCCAACTAACTCTCTTGATAAAAAATTGAGTAAAAACGCGGGGATATATGTTGAAAATACAAACAAAAAAGTAGTTTTTCTTTTCTAACTCCAAAATTAATAAATATTATTTTATTATTTTAACTATTATTTTATTAATTATTTTTAGGAGGCCCATTTTGACTTGAAATTTCCTATAATTGACTTGCCACCCCTCTAAATAATGGATATTGAAACTAATAAATACATTGAATTTATACATCTTGTTAAGTGTATATCTACACAAACATCCATTATTAGTACACAATAGGGTGAAGAAATGAAATGTATTATTAAATTTGAAAGGAGAAATAAAAACATAATTACGCCTCTAAACCATTGATAAAGTAATCCTCATTGGAACTATTTTAATAATAAGCAAATATTTTATTAATTATATTGTTTATAACAACTAAAAAAATATAATAAAAAGTTGGCCATGATGCTGAACATGTGGTCGACCTAAGAATATTATGTTAATCAATGGATGGAAATACTTCTTGATGACTAGGTTTAGGCCGTTAACAAAGCAAGACCAAAGGATAACTATTATAATTCCAAAATTTAATTATTTTTAAAATATTTAAGAAAATAGATGAGAAATACCTCAAGAAGTTAGATAGCCTCTATTACAATTTGTGATCTTCAAGAAAAATTATCTTTCATAAGTTCGATCCACCATAAAACTACATATAAACAAACAAGCAGACTTCTTCAAATCTTTTCAAACATCAATAAAGTTAATTAAACTATTGTAAAATACTAACTAATTCAAAATAATTACTTTCAAGAACAATAATTCCACATCCAACATACTAATTCATAAGAATATAGATCAAGAAAATTTGGGGGAAATTTCGGGGAAAGAGAAAGAGTAAGTATATTCATGTTATTAATAAAAGATAAAAACCAAGTTAGTTATAACAAAATCTTGTTGAAGCACCTTCATCACTAAATTCTAGATTCCTCTAGCTTGCATGGACAAATTCTCTACTCCAATTCCTTGAGTATGAATGAGTGCAATAATTCAAAACAATTAAAATCCCACGGCATCAAAGAGGAATAAATCCATAAACCGTGGCTTCTAATGGGAGAAAGGAATGTATAAATTATAAGAAGTCACTTCTTAATCCTCCAAGAGAAGGATTTTTGATAGTTAGTTCCCTTTCTCCAACAAACGTCCCTCTTAAATATTATTGAGAGTTGGTTCAAATAGTTTTTATATGTTGTTAACTATGTCTAAGTGTACAAACCTGAATCATCTCACTCAAGAGTGCACTTTTAATTCACATTAATTGATTTTTTAATTCACATTAATTGACTTTTTACACTTTTTGGGAAACCCTCTTGACTTTATTTCAGAAAAGGTGTGGGGGACCTGTGCGTTTATTTAGGGAAAGGTGTGGGGACTCGATTGCTTCAAGCTACCAAGAAAATATGTGTAGGACCAGAGTCTAAACTAGACTAATTTAAATTACTACACACACTTAATTGTGATAAATGAAATAATAAAGTGAAAATAGCCCAATACCTTGGGAGCAAACCCATCACTGGGAGGAAATAACTTATGAGTTAAATATTTAATCCTTTCGTTGGTAAGTGAAGCTACGGGAATTTAAATAATAAAGTGAAAATAGCCCAATACCTTGGGAGCAAACCCATCACTGGGAGGGAATATCTTATGAGTTAAATATTTAATCCTTTCGTTGGTAAGTGAAGCTACGGGAATTTAAAGTGCCAGAAACCAAATAAATAAAATCGAATGAAGGAAATAAAAGTGCAAAAACTAAAACAAAATTAAGGTATAGCAAATAAAACTAAATGCAGAAAATTATAAGAAAATCAAATAAAAGTAACAGTACACAAAAAAGAAACGAAAACAAACTAGACAATAAAGAAATTCAAAAACCTATCGTGAATAGTTTCTAAAAACCTACAAACATGCAATGGAAAACACCCATAGAATATTTACAATGTAAGTATGGTAGCATTTAGAATTAAAATTCTAGTCACAAATAATGGAATAATTAAATGCACTAAATATGAATTCCTCCTTTATATATTGTATTATAAGGTATTAAAATGTATCTTATTATTTTTTAATGGTTAAAGAATTTTAATTTTTACTATGGTTATGTTAGAAAAGAGGATTGCAGAGTAATAACAATAAACGATAAACACGATGCAAATATTGAAACACTTTGCAAGAGAGACAGAGATATAATGTGGTTCACCCAAGATGGGCTACGTCCACATAGAAATCGCCAGTACTTTATTATTATACCGTACAACAAAATTATGGGATACATCCTGCAACAACCCTATTGCACTTCTTCTTCACACTCTCGTAGTCTCTCTCTCTCTTACAATAACATCAATCGATTTTACAATGCTATAATGAAATACAAATCCGTATTATAATGTCTTCCTTTTATAAAGGGAATTCCATGGGAAAATACAATGGGCTATCCAAAACCATGGGCTTGCAAATCACCCATTATTAACCAAGTATTGACTATGGAATTACAACATTTTACAAGACATTTTTTCCTACATTTTCATTACACAAAGCAAGTCCACAACACTACATTAGAAGCCTTCATGAACTTCATCAATACTTCAAAGCAATGTACTCCACTTGGTCAACTAACCTCTACATGAAAACTATCAAATTCCCATGCATCCCCAATCAATCTTCAATATTTCGAACAAAAATCCGAGATACCACATGCCAACTAGGGTTGAATCCCTCCTCCATGATGCATATTCGATGTAGGGCACTTCATAACCAAGGGATCCTTCCATGTGGTCGCAATAAAGGGCATACACAATCAAAACAAGAGATCTCCAACATCTAAGGGAACAAATCCATGATAACACCATCCTAAGATCCAAAATACACTAAGAAAGCTATATTAGATGTGCATATCAATCACATGCCATGTCCATGCTACAATCCATTTTGAACTGTATAGGGGATAAACAAATAATATACAACAAATTTATGAAGCGCCGCAAAAAATGGTGTAAATGTTTTTCAGAGTAACCTAAAAATATAACAAAGAGTGTAAACATAGATTACTATTATTATATAACAAGTCCCAATGTCGCATTTCCAAGGGTCTATGTGTCCCATGTCAAGCACTCAAATATGTGTGTCTCTAGGGTTCTACATGCCCCATGCTAGGAACTCAAATGGGGCTTCCTAATTAGTTATTGATACCATGGAAAACAATTTTGTGAATAGTGTTTCACATAACATTACATCCAAAAGGTATCAAAGGAGTGGGTGTAAACTACCCCATGCAAACGATTGTAAGCATGTGCCACAATTGGAATATGTCAAGTAGTTAGCAGTAGGTGGCCTAGCTTGATTGTACTCCTTTTCCTTCTTGTTAAAAGAAATGGAAAAAATGTTTCTAATGAAGAGGCAAATAGCCTCTGATGCAAAGCAAGCTCCACTGAGGCAAATAGCAGCACTGAAAACCCCAAGCTCGGCATGATTCCCATAAGGAATAAGGGAACACTAGCATGATTACATGTAACCAAAGGTATATCAAAATTCAGCCAAGCCAAACAGATTTGGGTTTATCAGGATGCAAAGGAGTGGGAAAGGCTGACTACTAAGTCAATGAGCTCAACCACAAAGATATGGACAACTACACCAGATCTATCATGGCTTCTAAAACATCTACACACCCAACACAAGGAGAATCTCCTTCTCTGCTACATAGTCCCTCGGGCTATGTCTTCCTTTCTAGTGCTATTCAGGGTGTGCAAAGAAGAAAACCAGCCCCATAGATCTCTCTGTGAGGTTCATTCTCACACTAGTTTTTATCAAGCTAGTTTAGACCCCATTTCCACTCCCAAACTGGTTGAGACCAAAAAAAAACATCTGCACATAGTGAAATGCAAGATCTGGGTTGATGAAAAAAAATTCTGGCAACAAAACCAATTTCTAGAATGGGTAAAAATGGCCCTTTAGCAGAAATTCGATTTCAAGAGACGTTTTGGCCCTAACGTGACCAAAACGGGCTCAACAACACCCAGAAAAAACGTGGGTCTCTTCTCCCACTCGCTAGCACTAACAAAAATGATTTCCATCTTTGGAAAATATCAAGAAATGTAGCAAAATCGTGGGGGAGGAAACCCAACCACTTATAATTACCAAAAATGATTTCCAAGCATGAGGAAAATGAGGTAAATGACAAAAAATGGGAATGGATACACACATGGGAAGTTTTAACTACCTCCAAGAGCTCAACGTGAAGGAAAAATGGTGAGGTAAACATGAAAATATGAAAGCATGGTAGAATGGCATACGTTTTTGGGGTTTTACTTTCCCAAGGAGTCAAAATGCGTTTCCCAAAAACTGATGGCTTCTCCAATTCGAATTTGAGCTATCATACCTTTCCCATCCTATGCAATAACCAACTCAACCAATTTCTCACAGTAATAAATGATTGGGTGAGTAAGACAAGAAATGTAGTTGACAGTTTGATGGGTTCTCCCTTTGACATTTGGTTTTTCCCCATTGTCCCAAAGGTTTGAATATTCCCCACCCTTATCCTTAGGAAATCATGCTCCCATCCCATTATTTGTTGCATTGACATAGTTGGCTGTGGGTTTTTAATTAAGTTGCATATTTACATGATGTCCAAAATTATAATGTGTCGGCTAGCACAAAATATCGTCGACAACGATTTTAATCGTCGAAACATAAAATGCTAAATCGATGGCGGGAATTTTTCCTTTAGTTCGACACCATTATTAATTACAATATATACATCATATACATTTAAAGCAAACGGGTCAAAATCGAGGTGTAAAAATTTAATTTAATATTAATTTTTTAAACTTAACACACTAAGAGTTTTATGTTTTAAATGAAAGTTAAAACAACTATTGTGGTTGATGTAAATTTCTTTTGGGGAAATAATTAATAAGAACATCAATGAATAGATTGTAATTGTAATAATACACATTTTGTTGAGGTTAATATTTTATTTTTAATTTGATTTAACTTAAATTATCACATTAATCATGAAGAAAAAGATAATAGTAATTGTGTTTACTACAGTGGGATTTCTTTATTAGATTTCTTTATTTTTATTTGAGTGGACTATAAGCTATAAGCTAGGAAGGAGTTACACATTCCCCAATGAAATCATATGAAGCATTTATTAAATTTAAAGAAGAATATTAGATTTAAACTAAAGTTAAAGAAAAGATTTTGGTTGACCCAAATTTCATTTTGTTAAATAATTAATAAGAACATGAATCAACCTATAAGTCTTGTTTTGGACACCCTAAAGGAGAGTCCTCAATCAACCCCTTTCAGTCGATCTAAAACAACAATCTTCTAACGACGATCTTTTGTTTTGTCATAAAAGACCTACAAGTTCAAGTCACGCCAAGCACACATTGTCAGCTGAAGTAACCAATCAAAGTATGAACTCAAAGTTCTATTTATGAGAATAGAACTTTGGTAGGGAGCATAAAACTACATTCTACAATCACATGGGAATCGTGAACACAATTGAAGGGGTACCACATACATGTAAATGCATTTTAAGCTACCCATGCTTGACAATTTACATCTAATTCAAACAAAGTAAGCAAGATGCCATAACAAGTAGGAACTTGAATGCAACAATGTGCAAGTGGTCTTCAACATCACAATTTTGTAAAAATGTCTTAATTTAGGGTAAAATTGTCGTAAGTCAAGTAGGTGGCATAGCTTGATTATAGTCAATTTCCTTTTTGTTAAGAGAAAGAGAAAAAATGTTTCTAATCAAGAGGGAAATAGGCAATCTTGCAATGCAACCTAGCTTGATTATACTCAATTTTCTTTTTTTTAAGAGAAAGAGAAAAAATGTTTCTAATCAAGAGGGAAATAGGCTATCTTGCAATGCAACCTAGCTTGATTATACTCAATTTCCTTTTTGTTAAGAGAAAGAGAAAAATGTTTCGAATCAAGAGGGAAATAGGCTATGTTGCAATGCAAGCTCCACCTATTTATTTCACACATCATTTCCCATAGTTTATGTTCATTAATTTTAAAGTTGCTTTGAGAAGTTTTATATATTTTCATGAATAAAAAGCCATATTTATGAAACTCCCTTGGGTTTTTTTAATTTCTATTTTCATAAATAAAAAACCATAATGTAATTATGAAATTGCTTTCAAATTTTTATTATTATCTATTTTCATAAATAGATATCCTTAATTATAAAGCTATGAACTTACTCATTTATATAAGCCATATCTTATACTTGAAAAAATAAAAAAACTCTATCAAAATATCGATGTACATAGTAAATTAAAGAACAATGCATAACAAAGTTAGATTATGCCCTTTTAAAAAAATAACAAAGACCACTAGTTTGCAGAAGCCATAAAATTGCACCATGAAATCAAGATGCCCCACATCAAAACCAACAAATACTTAATAGTAATTCTACCCAAACCATTCTACACATAAATGCATGAAAAATTTTGGCATCTCAAATGTACAAAATACCAAAACCAACAAATACGTAATGGTAATTCTGCCCACGTCATTATACACATAAATACATGAAAAATTTTGGCAGTACAAAATACCATCAACTCTGCAATGGCCATAGTACTAAAAAGAACATTGAAGAGAAATCAACCAATCTCAAGAATGCCAAACTCAAGTTAAAATTTGAAGCAGGTTTTTGGAGTGCCTATACGTCTTGTTTTGGACACCCTAAAGGCGATCCCTCAATCAACCTCTTTCAATCGATCTAAAACAGCAATCTTCTAACGATGATCTTTTGTTCCGTCATAAAATCCCTACAAGTTCAAGTCACGCCAAGCACACATTCTCAGCTGATGTAACGAATCAGCTAATTTCTATTGCTCAATCTAATGAAAATTATCAATCATAACCAGTTCTAACTTACCATTTCTTGTAGTTCTTCTCTAACTAGATCCCACTGAGCTGCAATTTCAAGGTTTGGATCCAACTCAGTTGCAATTTCAAGAATATTTGAATCCCTCTCACTTGCAGTATCAATGCTTACTCTATGCACCTGGATAGGAGTATCAGAATTTTCTCCAGGCTGCTCATATATGGAAGCACCATCAGGTATTATGATAGGAAAATTAAAATCCTGCAAAGTTACAATGAATTCTCTAGGCTGCTCATCTATGGAAGCACCATCAGGTATCATGATAGGAAAATCAAAATCCTGCGCAATTACAGTGAATTCTCTAGGCTGCTCATCTATGGAAGCACCATGAGGTATTATGATAGGAAAATAAAAATCCTCCACAGTTACAGTGAATTGTGTAGGCTGCTTATCTTGTTAGCCAAAACCAAGCCTACTAAACTTGAGTTTACCACTTAGTTAATATTAAATTTAATTTTCACTTTTTCATGCCGACCTCTTTTTCTTTTTCACTTGTCGGGTGAAACTTGTCTATCTCCCGACTAGACAAGTCTATCAACTTTGGTCGGACTTTGGGCCCGACTGAATTACTTCGACTTACTTGTCGGTTCTACCAACTGATTTTACTTCGACCACTTGTCACTTCAAAGTCGACTGACTTTGACCTCTAAGTTGGCTCACCTCTTCGACCTCTCAAGTCAGTTGACCTCTTCGACCTCTCAAGTCAACTCAGTCAACCGACCTTGTTGGTTCACTTTGGTCAAAATCTACAGAGTATTTTTCTTAGTCTAAGAGACTTAAGAAATTTCAAATGCTTTTCACGTGTGAGTAAGATGAAGTAAAAATGGACATATTAACAAATCCAAAGAACTTATAAAAACATATGCCCAAATATGTAGGAAGACTTGAGTCGACCAATGTGCTATAAAACTTGGAACTTTCACGTGGTGAGAAATTTATGGGTTCTTTGATCTTTCAGTTAAATGGTAAATCTAAAAGACATTTACACAAGTAAATTTGGTAATATTATGCAGCCAAATAAACATGCATTCAACGATAAACTATTTCATATATATAACTATGTGGAAATAACAAAGGTATTACAAACTTGTTTGTCCAGACTTGTGAGCTCGTTGACTGATCCTTTTACAGAGCTTCGACTCTCCGACTGAATCACTTACACAGAAGCTTGAGATTCGACCTCTCTTGTCTCACCCTGAGTTCCTTTGTCTCTCTATTGTGTCTCTTTTGTATAAACTGATTTACAATTTCCTTCTTCTATTTATAGGCAACCCAAAGATTGCGTCTACATGAATCAATTGACTCACCATTAAAGACTGTAATAACTATCTACCTAACAACTTAACTTCAGAAATAAATTCGACTGGTTTACATTGTTGAATCGTGAACTCTTCCTTATTGTCAGACTGACCGACAAGATCTTGACTAATACAGACTCTGACAGAGTTGGCTGAGAGTCAGGTATGGATCTATGAGTAATTGCTTTTTCCAACACTCCCCCTTAATTATGAGCAGATGGGGATTTTAAAAAAAAATTTACAAAATGTTTCAAATCTTAGAGATGCTCTATTTATGACAGATTTCAATATGCAGAACTTGTCATTCCAATATAACTACACAGATACTGGAATGTGTCCTTTGCCAATGGATTTGTAAAGTTGTATGGAAGTTGATCTTTAGACCTGCAAAATTCCAAACAAATATCCTTATTGTTCACCAATTCTCCTATGAAATGAAACCTTGTGTCGATGTGCTTAGTTCTCCTGTGAAACACATGATTCTTTGATAATGCTATGGCTGAATTATTGTCGCAGAATATGGTTGTCGGTTCTTGGTGGTTCTGTGACGAGTCTTTTAATACTCTCCTCATCCAGACAACTTGACATGCAGCACTTGTCGCTACAACGTACTCTGTTTCATCTGAAGACAAATTTACTATGGGTTGTTTCTTTGAAGCCCATGAAACAACACCCATACCAAAATTAAATGTGTACCTAGATGTGCTCTTCTTGTCATCTATGCTACCTCCATTGTCACTGTCAGTGTAACCAATTATTTTAAAATTTTCTAAGGTTGAATATAAAATACCAAGGTCTTTTGTGCCACTTACATACCTCAGAATTCTTTTACCTACTTGCCAATGTGAGTATTTTGGTGACTCCATGAACCTTGAGATCAGACTTACTCCATACATAATGTCTGGTCTTGTCGCTGTGAAATACATAAGGCTTCTAACAAGCCTTTTGAATAGCATAGGATCGACAATGGATCCTTCAATCATCTTTTCTCAATTTTAAACCTGTTATTACTGGTTTTGGGGCTGTCTTGCAATTAGACATGTTAAATATTTTTAAAAGTTCACTTGCATATTTAGACTATGATATAAACATACCACTTTCATATTGCTGAACTTCAATGCCCAAAAAAAACTTCATAAGCCCCATATCAGTCATTTCAAATTCACTTTCCATGACTGCTTTAAAATATGCTATGCCATAATAACTAGTAAATATTAAATCATCTACATACAGGTAGAAAATTAACATCTTACCCTTACTCATCGACTTTGGTGTACAAAGTCGGTTCACTTTCACTTCTGTGAAATCCATTTTCAGTGAGATAGGAATCAATCCAACTGTACCAAGCTCTAGGAGCTTGCTTCAACCCATAGAGTTCCTTTTTGATCCTATACACTTTATGCTCTTGGCCTCAAACTTCATACCCTTGTGTATGTTCCACATATACTTCCTCTTCTAGATATACATTTAAGAATGTTGAATTGACATCCATTTGATGAACATGCCATTTTTTTTGTGCAGCAATGGACAAAACTGTTCTGATTGTATCCATGCGTGCAACAGGTGCAAACGTTTCATTGAAGTTGATGCCAGGTTACTGTGTGAAACCTCTTGCTACCATTCTTTCCTTGTGATTTTGCACATTCCCATCAGCATCTTACTTTGTCTTGTAAATCCATTTGACACTAATTACATCTTTGTCTTTTGGTACATCAACCAATTCCCATGTTTGGTTTTTTTCAATGCATTCTATTTCTTCATCCATGGCTTGTGCCCATACTTCTTTTTCAACGGCTTCTTCAAATGTTAGTGGATCATATATAGGAGAAAATGGTGCAAAGAGAGAGAATGAATTAGGTGTACCAGCTTCATATATCTCTCGCAGACTTCTTTTCTTCACCAGGTCTATCGATGTTGACCTCGATGAAATGCTTGATGGAGTCTGCTATCCTCTTGCTATGCTTGTCAGTGTAGCTTGAGTTGCTACTTTTGTCGATGGTCCTTGTGGTGAACCATGTAGTGGTGTCATGGGAGTTGACAGTGTTGTGACTGATTGACTTACATGTGGTGTTTGAACCACTTCCTCTTCCATATCATCATTGTCGACATTTGACACAATGTTGACATTTATGCCGATAGTTCCCTCCCATGATTCATTCTTGACAAATTGAACATCTCGACTGATTATCAGTTTCCTTGTGACAATATCATACAACTTGCATGATTTTGTGTCTTCAGAATAGCCGGAAAAAATACATTTTGTCCCTTATTGTCTAGCTTCCTTCTCAGCTCATATGGAACATGAGCATATGGAACACAACCAAAAACTTTTAAATGTGAAACATTATAATTCATACCTATCCATGCTTCTTGGGGAACTTTGTTCTTCACACTCTTTGTTGTACAATGGTTCATAATGTATACAACAGTTGCGACTGCTTCACCCCAATATTCATTTGGCAAATGCTTGGCTGCCAACATGTTGCATGCCATCTCCATGATGGTTTTATTCTTTCTTTTGGAAATACCATTCTGCTGAGGTGTATACGGTGCAGTGAATTGTTTTTGTATGCCATGGGTCTTGCAAAAATACATAAATTCATTTGAAACATATTCACCTCCTCTGTCGGTCCTTAAGATATTGATGTGGTGACCACTCTAGTTCTCCACGAGTTCCTTGAACTGCTAAAAATAACTAAATGTATCATATTTATGTTTCAAAAAATATACCCATGTTTTTCTTGAGTAGTCATCAATAAAAGTTAGAAAATATTTGCAGCCACCAATGGATGATGTCTACATTGGAACATAAATATCATTGTACACAATTTCAAGTGGTGTGCATGCTCTATAGGACTTTCTGACTGGAAAAATATCTTTGTGCGGATTTCCAAAAATATAGCCTTCACAAACCCTCTTTGGTCTGTCAATCAATGGTAATCCCTTCACCATATTCTTTGTGTGTAGTAGCTTCAGTCCACCAAAATTCAAATGTCTAAATCTGAAATGCCATAGCCAGGATTCATCCTGAACTTTTGTCTGAACTGCAGCTTGCAAATTAGCACTGCCATTTTCTCTCTTGTTGAGGAGCTCAATTGTTTCTTCACTTTTTGCCTTGAATGCAACTCCTGTGTTTTTCTTCCCTTTCATGTCAAAAACTATCCTCAATGGAAACAAGCAGTTTCTTGTCATTAGCACTTTTTCTATCAATTGGTCACTTGGAAGCTTGTCTTTGTTCACATAGTGATCATCTTCCATGTAGACTCTGTAGCCTTTTTGTATCAACTGTCTAATGCTTAACAAATTATGTTTCAAACCTTCGACATGATAGACATCAAGGATATACTTACTCTCCCTTTGTTTGGTTAGAATATCGACAGTGCATTTTCCTAAGATAGTAACTTGGACATTGTTTCCAAGTGTAATATCAGTTTTAATTGAATTATCTCTAGAATGGAAAAGAAATTTAAATTACCAGTCATGTGATTGCTGCAGCCGGAATCTAAGTACCATATGTCATGTGGACTTTCTTGAACAGCATTGCATTTGAGTGGAGATGTCAATGCCATTAACATTGCACTTGTCGAAGTGTTGGTGCTGGTCATATTGCTTCTTCCTGAATTCATATGCATAATGACCAAATTTCTTATAGTAATGACATTGAATTTTTTATTTATCAAACCTCTGGCCACTTGGATGACTTGGGTTTTGATTATCTCCTCTACCACTGACATTTACAAGACTTTTTCCTTGTCCTCCTCTTGAAGAACTTCTTCCTATGCCTCTGAAGTTGTTTCTCCCCCTTCCTCTACCACAGCTTATGGATGACTATGCTGCGAATGCACCTTCCAATGATGTTTGTGTTTTGCTGAGTCCGTGTTCATGATTGATGAGTGAATCTTGCAACTCATCAATGGTAAATTTCATCATGTCTGTGTGTTCTTCTAAGGCCACAACCAAGTTTTCAAATCTTGGGGGACGACTTCTGAGAACTTTTTTCAACAACCCTTTGGTCTTCTATGGCTTCTCCATGAGATTCCAGTTGGTTTATCAAACCAACAACTCTGGTGTAGAATGTGTCTACATTATCTGAATATTTCATGGACAAAGATTCAAAATCTCTTCTCAAAATTTGCATCTTGGATGTCCTTACCTTATCCAAACCTTGATAGGAAGTTTCCAATGTATCCCATGCTTGTTTAGCATTAGTTTTTTCTACTACTCTTGGGAGTATGCTCTCATGCATAGCTTGATGTATGTAAAACAAAGCTTTTCCATCTTCCTTCCTCTATTCCCTTAAGACATCTTTCTCAGCCTGTGTGAGATTGTTATATGTTGTCATGTCTGTTGTTTCTGCATAACCATGTTGGACTATCTCCCAGACATATTGACCTCTGAATAAAGCCTTCATTGTTAAATACCAATATTCATAATTATTTCCAGTAAAATTGGAGTTTGCAATGAACCCGAAGTGGAATCCATTTTTAATTTTTAATTAACTTTCCTTAGAAAATTAATTTCCACCTTTTAAGAGAAGATTTATTTCCTAAACTTTGCTCTGATATAAACCTTGTTTTGATACTAGTTAGCCAAAACCAAGGCGACTAAACTTGAGTTTACCGCTCAGTTAATATTAAAATTTAATTTTCACTTTTTCACGTTGAACTCTTTTTCTTTTTCACTTGTCGGGTGAAACTTGTCTATCTCCTAACTAGACAAGTCTATCAACTTTGGTCAGACTTTGGACCCGACTGAATTACTTCGACTTACTTGTTGGTTCTACCAACTGATTTTACTTCAACCACTTGTCACTTCGATGTCAATTGACTTCGACCTCTAAGTCAGCTCACCTCTTCGACATCTCAAGTCGGTTGACCTCTTCGACCTCTCAAGTTGGCTCACTCAAATGACCTTGTCAGTTCACTTTGGTCGAAATATACAGAGTATTTTTCTTAGTCCAAGAGACTTAAGAAATTACAAATGCTTTTCACCCGTGAGTAAGATGAAGTAAAAATGGACATATTAACAAATCCAAAGAACTTATAAAAACATATGCCCAAATATGTAGGAAGACTTGAGTCAACCAAAGTTCCATAAAACTTGGAACTTTCACGCGGTGAGAAATTTATGGGTTCTTTTCTTTGATCTTTCACTTAACTGGTAAATGAAAAACACATTTACACAAGTAAATCTGGAAATATTGTGCGGCCAAAGAAACATGCATTCAACCATAAACTATTTCATATATATAATTATGCGTAAATAACAAAGGTATTACAAACTTGTCTGTCCAGACTTGTCGGCTCACTGACTGATCCTTTTACAGAGATTCAGCTCTCCAAATGAATCACTTACACAGAAGCTTGAGCCTCGACTTCTCTTTTCTCACCCTGAGTTCCTCTGTTTCTCTATTGTGTCTCTTGTGTCTAACCTGATTTACAATTTCCTTCTTCTATTTATAGGCAACCTGAAGATTGCTTCTACATGAATCGACTGACTCACCATTAAAGACTATAATAACTATCTACCTAACAACTTAGCTTCAGAAATAAATTCGACTGGTTTACATTGCCAAATCATGGACTCTTCCTTCTTGTCAGACTGACCGACAAGATCTTGACTGATACAGACTCTGACAGAGTCGGTTGAGAGTCAGGTACGGATCTACGAGTAATTACTTTTTCCAACACATCTATGGAAGCACCATGAGGTATTATGATAGGAAAATAAAAATCCTACAAAGTTATAGTGAATTATCTAGGCTGCTCATCTATGCAAGCACCATAAGGTATTATGACAAGAACATCATCAATAGAAATATCTTGATCATCCTCATCCTTAGAATCATCAAAATAAACCTCTAAATGAAGAGGATTTAGAGTCTGTCTCACAACATCAAGCAAATCATGGTGATCTACCATATTAATAATGTCATTGTTTTCATTTGTGTAAGTTATAATAATTTTCGATTTAAGGTTCAACAGAAAAAAGAGAACATATTCAAGTTCTCAAGGCATTGAAAGAGATATCCGGTCTTTCATCTTCCGTAGTGTGGATAAGGAAATGACGCAGCCTATCCTTATACTTCACCTACAACCAAGAAGAAGAGCAAATGAATGAAGCTATTAATCACTGAAATAAGCTAGAAAAAACCACATCAACTTACTAAAAAAAGATGATTATATTAATCAATGCATCATGATGATGAGTTTTTTAATCTTGATTTTGAGTTTGGGAGATCCAATTTTTTAATTTTCAGTCTATAGGCTTACAGAGGGTCCAGATGACACAGAGATTCTACAAATCCACCTCTCCAGCAGGGTTTAACACAATTAATTAATTTAAGTGGGTTTAACACTAAAATCCTAGTCATAGCTTGTCACTGAAATAATAGCTTAACAGTAAAAGCCTAATTATAGCATGCCATTGCATGATTTCAAGAGAGGGTAGGCCTGCCCTACTCTCAATGAATAAAAAATCACTAATTACTAAAGCTAGTGATATGACAATGAAATTCAAAGACAAGCAAATTTTTACACCATGCACACAAGTAACTGATTTTTGAGCCAAGGTAAAAAGAAAATACATTGTGCAATTTAGTGAAATAAAAGTAATCTTACAAAAATTAGAATGTAGCTACAAAATCCACAATAAAGAAAATAATTTGCAATGGATGTAATCAATGAAATAAGCTGGAGAAAACCATAATAAAGAAAACACTTTGCAATGGATGTAAGCACTGTAATAAAAATAGGGTTAAAAAGAGAAAATAAATAAATGGTCACTGCACTCCTAGAATTTCTATCGGTTGTCTCACACAAATTTCTTGCATCTTATTAGGAAGTTAAATTCCTATGAATTTATTTTATTGTTTGTATAGGACAATGTCTGAAGCATTAACTTGTATTTAAAAGAAAGTTGAATCTAATTCTTTTCCAAAAAAAAGTTGAATTAATAAACAAGTTTAGCTTTTAAAAGAACAAAAAAAAGAATATCCACACAAAACAACTAAAAATAAAAGAAAACAAAATTGACAAAACATGGTCTCATTTCATCTCCAAAATTGAGATATAGAAGCAACTATTGCACCCTTAGAAATGAAAAGCAAAAAATTGAGATATTGAAACAACTATTGCACTTAGATAAATGAAACACATTGTTGAACATATCAATTTCTCAAAAAATGGTAAAATCATGTTACCTTTACGACTAAACACATGGGAAAATTAGGCGCAACATGACACGGAAGACAAACCGTCGAGATAGTACTTTAACCTCCCCCAGAATCGCGAGTTCTAATCACACCAGTGCAGTGCCAGGAATTTCTGTGCAGGAAGCTTTATCGACTATTAATTTAAGATTTATCAACTAATAATTTAAGTTTTATCAACTGTATATTAAGCGATCAAATTGTGCTTCCAAGAATTTTCTCAACGCCCTAGTTGTAGATATCACTTTCACTTTGCATGTATGTACCTTTATATATTCACAGTTATATTGTTTTTATATCGAGAGGAGAGTATGTAGAAGATACTGTCAGCTTAGTTGTAGAAGACATAAATTAAAAATATTAAAAATTTAAAAATTTAATTATATACACTTAAATAAAATATAAAAAAATAATTAAAGTAGCATAAATCCATTTAAAACCACAACCACACATAAGTGGTTGCTATTTATACCCCATTTGGACTTATAACGTATAGTTATATATCCATTTGATATGTCCCAAGTCTAAATATACATCCAAATGATCGAAGTGTGTGACTACTTACTAACTTAATAAGTGGACAAATATAAGTTTTTTTTTCCTTCATACGCTAGTTTTTTTAATTTTAATGGTCTCCCTAATCTTAAAAGGACCAAAACCAAATTCCATAGGAAAAGTTCCATGATATTGAACATGTAAATATAAATTATTTGATATGTGAAAGTGTAGAGAGACACACCACCTCATGGAAGGCATTATTAAGGAGTGAGAAGAAGTGAACAATTTAACTTTGGTAGTTTATCTTTTTGGGACATTTGTGGTCTTAAATTGACCAAATCCTTTCAACGAAAATTCCATGGTAAAATACTTTTTTGGAATGGTTTATTTTCCTTAAAATCCATTCAAGTTTAAAATTAAAATTGCAATCTCAACATAGAGGATATGTTCATAGCTTCAATGATTTTGGATTCACTCTATAGATATTTTAGTAACCAAAGTTTTAGGTGGACACTCCACCCATATTCACAATCAACATGAAGACGGTGCTCATGGTAAAAAAATTTAGACTAAGATTTTTTTTTCAGAGAAGAAAAAAACAGAACTTTTTTATTAAGAGTTGTTTTCGAAAGGCAGAAAAAATTTGTTACATTCTATCAACAGTTTGTAAGTTGTAGAAGAAACCTTAATAGATCTAGAGGTTGATAATAACCATCCTAATAATGCAGCACGATCAGTAGGAACGTGGTGAAAAACCACCCAATAAATTTGGACCATAACAGACCATCCGTCCATGCTACGACCGAAGGAAGAAGTCCTTCAAGGATCTAGAAATAAAATCAAGTTGAATATAATAACTTAGGTGATCTGAGAGCTGGATTACATCATCTAGAGAAGCACATCATTTACCTACGATGACAAGATCCATCATGAAAAAAGATAAACAAATATTGTCATCTAGCTCGCCTAAAGAAGTTTTTGAAAGAGCATCAGAATCCACATTTAGATCATGATAGATGTGGAAGAAGGAACATTAGTTGAACTCATTCATTAGCCTCTTGGATTCATTCAGCTAGTGAAATAGTTCCAGCAATAAAACCAAAGCTTTGTCTAGAGCCCAATTGATAATAACTTGGGATTCACCAGAGACAAATATTTCCTTCAGACCCCACCATATAGCCACATAGAGACCACTACAAATACCAACATTTTCCTCTCCAGTATTAGAGCCCCTACCTGTGTTGAGCCAGCCTTTAATCTCCTCAAACCCACCCAACTTTAATACAAAACCAACACCACATATACCATTAGCTGAAGCACCATCAAAGAGAATCAGAGGACGCCTGGACAGGAGAACAATGGGGGAGAGATATCTTAAAATTTTCGCACTTTTCACTCTATGCCACTCTAAAGTAGAGGAGATTATCTTGGCTTATGTAATCTCCATTCTTTGCAATGAATTAGAAAACAGAGAGGCATTCCTTGCCTTCTAGATCTCCCAAAATGCAAAAAAGGAAGATATTCATATGCAAATTTCTTGTGTTTCCATGCTAGAAGATTTGCCTTTACTGATGCCATTTTCCAACTAAAATCGATTTTCAAAAATTTTTGTATCAGTTTCCACATATTAACAAAATATGCACAATCGCCAAGCAGGTGGAGAATCCCATCACTATTTGTAAGGCGTAGCGAACATCGACCCACCCTTTTGAATCCCCTCTTCTGTAATGATTCCGAAGTTGGAATTTTTTCATTGAATACCAACCACATAAAAAGATTAATTTTAACATGAAACTCACCTTTCCACATCCAATGAGTCCACCATTCTGTAGAATTTGGTTTGTGCAGAGAGATAATGGAATGATAGCCAAGTTTTGTTGTCACATTTCCATCTCTATGATTGCAATCCCAAACTAAATTATCTGCAGAATCAAAGAAGGTGATATATCCATGGTTTATAGAATAGATGAAACGTTCCCATTCAACATCTAGATCACTAGTTAAACCCAACACCATGGAGTCTAGCCAATACTTACCCCCTGCTCCTCTCTATACATCCTTCAAAACAAATACATTGGTCCTATGTAATTAAACCACCAGCTCTTGAGAAAGGGTGGCGAGACCCTTCAACCCGCAAATAGGGCCATTTCCCAGTTATATTTGAATTCCATGATCTGCCTACCAACTCAGGTCATTTGCAATATAAGGAAAAGTTCTAGCTAAGCTTCTCCAAATTATTGAAGATCCCACTTTAACCTTTCCTCCTTCTCTTATCCAGAAAATAGAATCCAACCTCCTGAATTATTTTTCCTTTATCAAAGTGCCCCACAACCCTTTTCCAAACATACATATCTATAGTAGGAATTTTTCCCTATATACGTGCAAAAATGGCTACCTTCCGTCTATAGGACAGAAGGATAGGGTCTCTATGGATGGAAGCGAGAACCTGCAGGAAAGCGTTAGTAAACCAATCAAAACTTGCAGCACACTATTAATGGAGAACCTGCAAAACAATGTAAGCAAAACCATCTGCAAATAAAACAATCTACAAAACTAATCTACTAGCAAGAAACACACATTATACCTTCTGGTGTTGATGAAATGGACCACCATGCCCTAGCAGGAAGATACCTCTTTATGGAAGGGGATTTGGCTAATGGAGCAAGTGAGGGAGACAGATGAATGGCTTGAGAGAGATGGGTATCAAGGCACTCATATGGGCAGAGTAACGGTAGGTAGAGAATGAGTGTTTTGAGAGTGACCCCCACCCTTGTATTTATAGCTTCTTTTTTAGTTTTAGGGTTTTAAGCCCTTGGTCAGGGTTTTAGCCTCTTTTTAGTGCTTTAAGTCCCTTTCGCCCATTTCTTAGCTCCTTTGGGGTTTTTAGGCCCCTTTTAGGGGACTTAGCCCTTTTTTGAAGGATTTAGCCATTTGCGAGCTATTTAGGCTCTTTTATGGGTTTTTAAGCCCCTTTTTGGTGTTTTTGAGACTTTGCAAGGGTGTGGGGGTCAATGAGGGTAATGAAATAGATGTCTTTGTGTGGTATAGGTCATGTAGAGCTAGTTGGGTAATTTTTGGGGCTAACATATTTCCACCTGATGTGTGAGGGTAGAAGCTCATTATATGGCCGACGGAGATCATAGGATTTTTTGGGGAGAGGCAGTGCTTCTTGGGTTGGGACATGGTGGTCTTTTGTTTTTGTATTAATATGGTTCCCATCAATGGGTGAGATACAAATAATGTGTGACAGATATATGGACAAGGCAGGCATACCCATGCTTGTAACAATGTCAAAAAAATACTGCGATCTATGCTCTAAAATGGAAGAGCCGATCATATACAACTGGTGTTACATAGTGGTGGCCTCATTGAGAGGCTAAATACAATACTTATCTGAAGAACTAATAGATCAGACTCAATGAATTCTTATGGAATTCTATATATTCACAACTGATGATCTATTGGATTTGGAAGTGTACATAACTGTAAGGACTTACTGACATGGAGTGTCAGATTCTCTGAGGTACAATATGCTGCATCAATAATGAATCTATACTGAAGCCTTGTTTTATGGATTCTGAACACCGACTCCAATGCAACCTATGTTAGCATTATTAATCCTTCCTTGTCTAATTTGGTCATATGTCTAAATCAAGAGTCATGTCTAAATCGAGAGTCCATCTAGTCTATTTTTAGTCATTACCACCATTGGGTCCACTTGGCCTAATTAGGGCACATGTTTCAGTTATTAAAGTGTGGGGAACACTAATTGAGGCCTAATTCCACTACTTACACTTACATGCATAATTTTAGGAGCCTCCTAGACCAATCCCTACAATTTAGGAGCCACTGGGAGTTTCAAAACCAACCAAGGTTAGTTCAGTTTAGTTGGTGAATAGTTAAGATAAGTTAGGAGTCAGTTACATTCAATTATGGTCCTCTACATTCAGTTAGCACTAGGTTTGCATCACTACACTCAGGAGGGGCGCAGAGTCTCACCTACCACAGTCATTTAGCCTTAGTCAACACTGAATGTAACACGTAATTTGTGTTTTAGAACTCCGATGAACTCCGGTTATGGTTTAGACAAGGTCAACTAACTATTGAGTCCTCCGATAGTGATTTAGACAAGGTCTTAGTTACCTATAGTCAAGTAGATTCTAATCAATTCCTCATGTGGATTCAAATTGCATGTGGCTATTAAAGCCATTGTGCATCATTGTAATTATTACCTAATTACCTTTTTGATTAATGAAAGCATTCACAACTCTGAGCCATTTTTTGCACTGTTTCATTCTTCAACTGCTAAGTAAATTGTGTGATCTATCTTGTGAGTTGTGTGTTTGTCCATAGATCTATGTGCTCAATTTAATATGATATCAGAGCCTCAGCGAACAAGACACCTCTCCTCCTTAGATCTCCAGCTGGATCCTTTTTTTTTTAGCAAAATTGCTCTTTCCAGTACTGCATGAGAAATGGAGAATTTACCACTTAATATCCCAAGTTAGGAAATTATTGATCAAGATTTCTTGATCAACTATGATGAGTGTGAAGGAAATTCCAAAAGTGCAAAATTTTGACCTTCCTTTGTATGTTTGATTGTGTGATAAGTTATCAGCTCTTCTTACAGCATTCGCTACAGTAGCTCATTCCTTCTTACTGCATTCAAAATGGTTCATCCAATAGAGCCTTTCACTCCCTTCAACTATCACCGGTGGAAGGAAGACATGGTGGTAATGCTCCGCACCAAGCAGGTCTTCAGACTCATAGAAGAAACATAGGTAGTGCCAGCTTTAGATCATGACAAAGAAAAGTACTTGATCAGGCTTGATGAAGCCCATGGACACTTGTTCTCCTTAATTTCTTGAGATCTTCGATTCCACATCCAAGGATTGAAGAATCCCAAGGAGATTTTGGACAAGATTTCCTCCTTATTTGATAAGAAGGATGAGATGAGGATCCATCAGCTAGAAAATGATCTGATAACTCTTAATCCATCCAACATTGAATGATTGAATGAATTCTTCACAAAGTTCAAGAACCTGATATATCAGTTGAAGCAATGCAAAGTGGAGAAGGATGAAGATCAGCTCATCCTTTCCATTCTCACAAAGCTCAATGCAGACTACTCAGTCTTTGTATCAACCTTCCAAATAGTAAGGCTCACTACTCCAAATTGGAAGATGCCCACTCTTAATGACTTCATCCAATCTCTCATTTCTGAGAATGATAAATTGATCCAAATGGCGATCATTCGATCTTCCAAAGATCAAGCTCTGGTTGCAAGAGGAGATAAGGTAGTGAATGACAAAGGGAAGCAAAGAGATGAGTCTCCTGTGAAGAAAGAGTAGTCAAAAGAGCCTTCAGGTGTGCTTCAGGTTCAAAGAGAAGCAAGAAGAATGGAAAAGGCAAGGTCCTCTGCTCTTACTGTGGAAGGGGATTTCATTCAGAAAGCTCCTGTATGAGAAGACAACTTGATGATATGGATCTTCTTTTGAAGAAACATAACATTTATGTACCTTCTAGTGCAAGGAAGGATGACTTTGAAGAAGAAGATGAATAATACCAAAGGAAAGGCCATGCAATGAAGGATTGTTGCACATCAGCACATGTCTTTCTCTTTGATTCTGGAGCTTCCAACCATATGGATGCATCCAAAGAATCATTCTCTTATATTGAGTCCTTTGATGGTCCTAGTATTCAGATGGGAAATAACAGTAAAGTCAAAACAAAAGGGAAGGGCTCTATCAAGATTGAACATGGAAGGTTTAAAGATGTGCTATTTGTTCCCTCACTAGCTTCAAACCTGTTATCTGTCTATTAGATGACCCATACTGGATCTCCAAATCAAGTGATATTTGGTCTTGACTCAGTGGAGATCACAGATATCTCTACTGGGAACATCATAGTGAAGGGCGTTGCAAATCATGCTTCAAAAGCACATGAGTTCTTACATTTCATGCCTCCTTCAGAACCAATGCACTCTCAGCAGCCACTTGCAAGGGAAGGTAAAATCATTGCATCTACTTCTTTTGTAGCTTCTACTAGTATTGCGGATCCATCTCTATCAGTTTATGAGATTTAGATTCAAGGTGACTGTGATCTAGATTCAGTCCCTACAAATATAGATTTAGTCACTGTAATAAGTAGCTTAATAGTAAAATCCTAATTATAACATGCCATTGCATGACTTCAAGAGAGGGTAGGCCTACCCTGCTCTCAATGAATCAAAAATCACTAATTACTAAAGCTAGTGATATGACAATGAAATTCAAAGACCCAAGGAAAGTTTTACACCATGCACACAAGTAAGTGATTTTTTAGCAAAGGTAAAAAGAAAATACATTGTCCAATTTAGTGATATGACAATAAAATTCAAAAAGAAATGGAAAGTTTTACACCATGCACACAAGTAAGTGATTTTTGAGCCATGGTAAAAAGAAAATCCTTTGTGCAATTTAGTGAAATAAAAGTAATCTTACAAAAATTAGACTACAGCTACAAAATCCATAATACAGAAAACAACTTGCAATGAATGTAATCACTGAAATAACCTAGAAAAAACCACAATAAGGAAAACAATTTGCAATGGATATAAGAGCTATAATAATAATAGGGTTAAAATAGTAGGAAGTTGAATTCCTATGAATTTCTTTTATTACTTGTATAGGACAATGTTTGAAGCATTAACTTGTATTTAAGAAGAAAGTTGAATCTAATTCTTTTCCAGAGAAAAGTTGAATTAATAAACAAGTTTATCTTTTCAAAAGAACTAAAAAAAGAATATCGAAAAAAACTCAGCTAAAAATAAAAGAAAACAAAATTGACAAAACCTGCTTTCATTTCATCTCCAAAATTGAGATATAGAAGCAACTATTGAACCCAGAGAAATGAAAAGCAAAAAATTGAGATATCTAAGTAGCTATTGCACTTAGATAAATGAAACGCATTCTTGAACATATCAATTTCACAAAAACTGGAAAAATCATGTTACCTTTACAACTAAACACATGGGAAAATCAGGCGCAACAGAACATGAAAGACAAGCCATCGAGATAGTAATTTAATCTCTCCCAAAATCGCTAGTTCTAATCACACCAGTGTAGTGCTAGGAATTTCTAGGTAGAAAGCTTTATCGACTGATAATTTAAGACATATGTGGTTTCTATTTATACCCCATTTGGACTTATAACTTATAGCTATATATCCATTTGATATGTCCTCAGTCTAAATATACATCCAAATGAAAGTATGTGACTACTTAGTAACTTAATAAGTGGACAAATATAATTTATTTTGTTTTTATTTTTTTCCTTCATAAGGTAGTTTTTTTAAATTTTAATGGTCTCCCCAATCTTAAAAGGACCAAAACCAAATTTCATTGGCAAAGTTCCATGATATTGAATATGTAAATATAAATTATTTGATATGTGAAAGTGTAGATAGACACACCACCTCATGGAAGGAGTTATTAAGGAGTGAGAAGAAGCGAACAATTTAACTTTGATACTTTATCTTTTTGGGCCATTTGTGGTCTTAAATTGACCAAATCCCTTCAACCAAAATTCCATGGTCAAATACTTTTTTGGAATGTTTTATTTTCCTTAAAACACATTCAAGTTTAAACTTAAAATTTCATTCTCAACATAGAGGATATCTTCATAGCTTCAATTCTTTCGGATTCACTCTATAGATAGTTTAGTAACCGAAGTTTTAGGTGGACACTCCACCCATCTTCACAATCGACACGAAGAAGGTGCTCATGGTAAGAAAATAGTTAGGCTAACAATATAGAGGTAAGAGTCAACAAGACTTGAATAAATTAGGTAAAAAAAAGTAAAACCACAGAAGCTAAGAAGCCATGAAAAAAGGGGGTTAAGAATTGATAAATTATTAATATAGGGTTAAGAACTAGATGATTTAAGAGTCAAAGAATTCTAAATTAAGGGAGTGACCTTTAGTAAATCATGAGAGTCACTAAGGAAGTCAAAATAAATTTAAAAATATAAAATATAAGAGAGAGGGTTGATTATTAATTAAATAATTAAAAACAGTTAACCAGTTAACCATAAAAAGAAAATAAAGTTAATTAGGGGGGTGTTTATGACCCCTATATTTAAGAAATATAAAATAATAAAAAATTGCACATGAGGATGTTTAAAACAAATTTAGTAAATTAAAGGGAGGGTCAACAAGTGAAAAAATGAGGGTGAAAATTTGGGTTGGACAATGATCAATTTTTACAAACTTCTCAACCTCCTAAGAACATGATTAAAATAAATCTCTAAGTTGTAAAATGTTTTTTAAAGAATTACTATACTATCACTTCGGGAAGAGCTAAGGTTTCTCTAGGTTGTGTTTGAGTCAATAGTTTCAGGCATGTTTTCTCTCTGGAAGTATGGTATGGTGAGTTTTTTAAGCTTGATAATGATGCCTTTCAAGCCTTAGTGTCCTCCTTGTAATGTTCCCCTTCGTGTCGCATTGGCCTAGCAAATTTGTCAAGTTATCTTATTTTTTGGAGGTTAAACATTCCTCTTCAGCTTCCAAGTATAATGCTTTGCCTCTCTTTGGTTTTGTTCTAGTTGCACAATTTATGGGACCATGGCCTTCCCAAAGATCAATGAAAATTTGGTTGAAAAAAAATTGGGGTGAATGTTGGTAAGAGATTTGCAACACAATGTATATTGAAGAATATATTATGTATTTCCCTTTGAAAAGGAAGAGAAAGGCCTTATCTTGATAAGTGGTCCTTATTTTATGGGGCCAAATGGAATGTACCTGAACTGATGGAGTTTAGATTTTGATCAAGAGAAAGATATTCCCTCTATTTTTCTAGTTTGGCGAAGCTTCCATATATCCCTTTTCATTGTTGGAGCGATGAAGACCTTGTAGTTATTGGGAACTAGTTAGGGTGCTACATTGATAATTCAAAGCCAAAACCATTGATTTTTGGTTTTGTCCATAGTTGTATTGAGGTAGAGTTGGAGAAAGAGTTTCCTCGAGAAATCAATTTCACAATGGATGGATGGACTCATTTGAAGAAACTAGACTATGAAAAAATCGAATTCAAATGCAAGGGCTCCCATGAATAAGGGCATTTTGCTAGAAATTTCTCCAAGGACCACCCCATACCAAGAAACAAAGAAATAGAAAAAGGGAGGCGATAGATAAAGAAAGGGGGCAAAACCTATGGGAATAATGAATAGAAAGTGTCTGTATATCCCATGGGACCTTCAGTTGTAGCTAAAGGCATTCCCTATTCCTCGAATAAATTTTAGGTTCTATTGTCAGACCATGATGAAGCTCCAAAGAAGGAATTTTCAATGAGAAATGGACTAGATATGGGTTTAAATCAGAATGCTCTCTCTAATTAGTTGGTTCTATGAGAAATTGCAGCATAAGCATGTTATATTCCTATGTTTTTTTTTAAAGTGATTCGATAAATATTGGGAGTGAAAAGAAAGGGCTTAGTCATGTCTAGTGGAATCCTAACTAGAACTAAGGCATAATAGAATGAAGGGGAAACTACGACAGCCACAAGGGGAAACTATGGAATAAATAGAGGAGGATATCCCTCCACGAAAAAACCTTGGAATGAAATTGACTAAAGAGGTATGTGATGAAGAAATAGCTCCAGAAAAAGCACTAGGAAAATAAGCACCAATTGAGAACCCCTGAAAAATAACTTTTGTGACAATCCCATCCAAAGACTAGCAGAACGATCAAATTAGAGAAAGACCTATCTCCCAAACGTAAGTAATGAAATTGGTATCCTAGAATTTCATAGGTATGGGAGGCATACAAAAAATAGAAGTAATACAACTGAACCTAGTTGTTTAGTCTAAGAAGAAAATCCGACTTCTATTATGATAATAAATATGTGAATATGAGTAAATTGATAGATAGATGATGCATAATTGCAATTGGGGCCTACCTTTAAATATGTCTTAGGAACCTATTAATGTTAAGATTTAATATGCTAAGATATATATATCATTAGTGTCTAATGCAAATTCACAATAATAGCATATGTAGAATCATTGAAAGAAACATAATCACAAGATAGACACAATATTTATCCAGGGGAACCCTCAAGGGGATGAAAAACCAACAAAAATTCCTCTATATAAGTTGTATAAGATAAAACCCCAAAACATGTATTCTCCTCCTTGCTGATTTGTCTCTCTCTTTCCTATGTGCTACTCAATTCAGTGGGTTTTTGTTATAATGAGGAACACAAATCCTCTATTTATACACTTTGATTCACTTGAATTTTACCCTAATCAATTCAGCCTTGCTAAACCATCTAGGCCAACTTCATCTAGGAAGAATCAAAATAATATTATATTATATTCATTGGCGTACTATTGACCCGACTTACAATGGAGGCATTACCGCATGACTATATGATGACCAATTACAATAATAACATCTCCCTTGGGGTGCATTAGTAAAATACATTTGGAATATCCTTTGAGGTTACAATATTTCAACACTCACCTTTAACAAGAAGGGAATTCGACTGACAACATCATCATACACTATAGGAGTAACAAGAGAGAGAATCTTCAACAATATCAAGGTAATACATATATATGTCATAGGAATTTTTTAGCATTCATCAGTAACTAGAATGGTTACTCTTCAATTTTTTCATCTTCTACAAAAAACAATCACTTGATCCTTTTGCATCAACACTTCGATCTTTCGATCCTTTGTAGCAGCACTTCGATCTTCTCGATCCTTTGCAGCAGTGATTCGATATTCTTGATCCTCTGCAGAAGAACTTTGATATTGTCGATCCTTTGTAGAAGTACTCTAATATTCTTGATAGTTTGTAGCAGCACTCCGACCATCTTGATATTTTGTAGAAACACTTCAATCTTCTTGGTCCTTTGCAGCATCACTTCAGTCTTCTTGATCCTTTTCTACAGCACTTCGATCTTCTCGATCCTTTGTAGCAGTACTTCGATCTTCTTAATCCTTTGCAGCAGCACTTTGATATTTTCTATCCTCTGTAGCAGGACTTCGATCTTCTTGATCCTTTGTAGTAGCACTCCGATCTTCTTGGCCCTTTGCAACAACACTTTGATATTATTGATCCTTTACAGTAGCACTTCTGCCTTTTTGATCCTTTGCATGCACATTACCTGTAGTACACAAGATCTCTTTATGGGATGACCAATCCCTATCATTTCAGGACATAGGTCCAAAGATGATGCAATCCTCCATCATCATACTCCCCCTTAATGAGGATGATCCATAGTATCGACCAACCAAATCATCTACAATTGATTGTATATCTCATTCGCATGTGAATGCAATACTCGTCGTCCATAAGGACTCATCATAGACCATCCTAATCTAGTTAGAGTTGGGACCACTCCAAGTGAGTGTTATACTATGAAATATACATGTACATGTAGGAATACTCTCCATACAAGAGTATTGTTGGCAACTGTAGATCTTGATTGCACCTAGATGTAGGTCCTCATCGTAGGACATCCTTAACATGAAAGCTAGGACAACTCCATGTGACTATTATAATACTACACCTGTAAAGGATCATCATAGAGAATCCTTAGCACAAAATCTAGGACCACTCCCAAGTGAGTGTTATTATATGGCATCTACATATAAATGTAGGTACGCTCTCCATGCTAGAGTAATGTATATGAGGAATATATCAACTGTACCAAAATGCATGCCCTATATTCCATAACGACTCATCATAGAGCATGCTCATATCAAATCTAGGACCACTCCTAATAGAGTTTTGTTCTACGGTATCCACAAATCAATGTGGGTACTCTCCATGTGAGGTTAACATCTATAGGGACATCCTTAGCTACTAAGGACCACTCCCAGGAAGAGAGTGTTGTTTCTTGTAAGAACATCCTTGACAGAGGATACTATCATCCGCAAGTGAATGTCACACCTTGTCAGCATCTTCAGGCGTACTTGGCCTCTTTCATATTGGAGATTGAATATCATTAATGAAAGTCTTATCATCACTTGCCATTTCTCTGGAGGATCCATATCATCAACATGCTCCCCCTTTTTCTGAGGAGGGTTCATATCATTGACCTGTTTTTCCTTTTCGACGAGAGCCCATATCTTCAACTTGCTCCTCCTTTCCAAAGCGAACCCATATATTCATCATTCATTCTTATAAGGAAGGTTTGTAGTATCATCACTGTTCCTCCTTACGAGGAAAGTATTTTCAAACTACATAAATATTTTCATGGAAATATTCAAACTTTCCTCGAGATAGACGCCTAGTCAGCAAATCAACAACTTGATCATTGGTACTCACATATTGGAGCTTTATATCTCTCTTTTGTACCATATACCCTATCTAAAAGTATCATGTTTCTATATGGTTTGATTTATTATGGAACACATGATTCTCTATCATCTTTATGCAACTTTGGTTGTCACAAAGAATAACATCAAAGCATATATCTGGTCTTGTATTCGTTAATACAACAATGACCCAATAATATGTATTTGTTATTCGTATCCATTAAATCTGATGATTAATCAGATAACAACTTCAGGTTGGTTTCCATGGATGTGGACATTCCTTTACAATCCAATATTTCAAAACTTATTATTATTTCTACTGCATACGTTTTGTGGTTCAGAATGATTCCTTCTGTCCTCTTCCACACTTCTAGCCTGAGTAAATAAAGCATCAATCCAAGATCTTACATATTGAATTCTTCGGCTAGCTTCTTTTTTCTCTTTGTGATATGCTTCCCATTTCTAGTCAGAAATAGATAATCTATATACAATAATAGTATGACAAGTTCTTCATCCATAATATTCATGTAAAGGTTAGGATCAAATTTACTCTTGGTAAAGCCTAAGATTTTCAAGAAGCTATCTATTCTACCATACCAATATCTAGGATCTTGCTTCAGTCCATGCCAAGCCTTCTCCAACTCACATACATGAGTCACTATGTATTCGAATTCAAATCCTTTTGTTTGTTTGATGTAAACCTCTTCCTCAATCATACCATTCGGGAAGGTTGTCTTTACATCCATCTAGTGTATATCCCACTTCATCATGGAACCAAGTGCCATGATGGTTCTAATGGAGGTGTACCTTTCTACTGGAGAAAATGACTCTTCATAATCAATCCCCTCTTTCTGAGAGAATCCTCAATCCACAAATCTTTCCTTGCACTTTTCAATACATCCATCAACAACATGTTCTATCATGTATATCCATTGCAAAGATACCACACTGTTTTTTTTCTGGTTTGGGTACTATATCCAAAACATCATTCTTCATTATCGATTGGTATTTTTTCATCATTTTTTACACCCACTCTTTCCTATGTGCAGCTTCCTCATAGCTGGTGGGTTCTTAATCTACAAGGTCACACATCCAAGTTACATAACTGGAGTATGGATTTGATATTTTTCTTCTTCTTGTGGAGCCTTGTGGAGCTCCATATCTTTTTACTTCTTGTATTATTTCTCTTACCCAAGCAGGTTTTCTCTTTCGATATATATCCACAGTAGGGGTTTCCTTAAGTTTTAGCATATCATGATCTTCATATGCTACCATTTGACGGGAGGGTTCATCGTAAACCATTCTAGGAGGTACATCCTCTTCATGTACTTCTTTAAGATGGCACCTTATATATTTATTAAGGGTTCTCTCTTCATCAAATGTTACATCCCTACTAATATCGATATGATGGAATCCTGAATGTATATCCTGAAGGATTTGGAGACTTCACAATATCCAAAAAATATTCCCTTCTTTCCAGAAGGATCCAACTTGGTTCTCTTCTCTTTTAGAATATGTACATATATTGGACAACTAAATATCTTCAGATCACTCGGTTCATGTTTTTTTCTTGTCTACATTTCTTCAAGAGTTTTGAATCTAAGAGCACCATGAGATAATCTACTTTGCACATATATGATTGTTCATGATGCTTCAACCCATAGGTGCATGGCAAGGTCTTGGTCATGAATCATTGTTTTCACTGCTTCCATAATGGTTCTATTCTTTCTTTCAACAACACTATTTTGTTAAGGATTGTAAGGAGTGGTTAGTTCCCTCTTATTCTAGCCTCCTTATAGAATGCTTCAAATTCATTTGAAGTATACTCTCCACCATTATCTAATCTTGGTGTATTGATTCTACTTTCCGAATGGTTCCCTATCAAGGCTTTTAATTCCTTGAAATTCCTGAACACTTCACTTTTGTTCTTCAAGAAGTATATCCATGTCTTTCTTGTATAGCCATCAATAAATGTGGCATAATATTCATATCCACTTAAGTATATGGAGAGCATAGGACTAGATATATCAGAATGAATTAATTCCAATGTACGTTTAGTGTTTGTTTCACTTTTCTGAAGTGGATTCTTGATTTCCTTTCCTCTTGCACATCCTCTACAAGTTCCCTCATGATCAATATTTAGATCTAGTAACCCTATTACAACCTTCCTCACATAGGGTACTGCTTGTATTTGATGAGAGAAAGCATCTTATTCCATATTTCACTTGATATAGTAGTCTCATGGAAAAGGGTTGTATGTGGATGTCATTTGAGTTTGTATAGTCATCCTTATTCTTCACCCTTGACCACAACATATTCAAGTTTCTTTCCTTTGGACAACATACGTACTTGTCTATCTATGAAATAAACTCTATATCCTTTTTTATCTAGTGCTGAGATGGAAAGTTGGTTCTTTTTCAAATTTTGTACATATAGTACTGCCTTCATATTCATGGAAGTCCACAAGTTAAGATTGTATTTTAATTCACAAATACCTTTGATGTGATATTGATAGTCATATCCTAATGATACTTTCTGAGCAGAGATATTTTCTTCAAGTCTTGATAGAGTTTGCTTCTTCCCTGTCATGTGCTTTGAAGCACCACTATCAATAAGCCATGTATCTTCTCCAAGTGTTACAAACCCAAAGAGTGTAGAGAATAGTACACATTCTTCTTTTGTTAGTCTCTTTCGAGGTCTTTCTTCCTCATCCTCATCAAGGGTGTCTCCAATAGAAATTAGTTATTGCCTGAATGGTGAGACCCTTGTGAATTAATATTGAATTGATTATCCTTTTCTCTTCTTGGTACCTTTCATTCGAGCTCTCGAATTCATCTTTTTGTTTATGTTCCTTCCCTCCTACATTCTGTAAAGTGAATCATAAATTTGATTTGTTTTCTTCTTAGATGATACTTGAGGGATCTAGTGATCTTTGATAGAATCAATAATGATTAGCGTTGCCTTGATTAGGTATTGTTCATTCTTCTCCTTAGCTTAAACTTCTGTTGGTTCTACAAATTCATCCTTGATGTACTTCTCAATACCATTCTCTTTAAAAATGACACCAATCCTATACTTCCATGCTAGGAATTTTTCTATGCCTTCCAGCTTGTCCTAAAGTTTAATGCTTGGGGTCATCCTATCTAGGAGCTCATTAAAAATTGAAATTTCTTAAAATAAAAAGATGACCTTACCAGGAGATGCACTTGAATAATACGATTTGGTTGGTCCACTTGATTTATGAAGATCCAAAATATTCACCCTTCAAATATTAAATGCGAGGTCCCAATTTCTATAGAATTTATGGTTCTAGTTTTGTGTAGTTTCCTGGTTCAGGAAAAAACTAGGGTTTGGATTTCCCAGAGATTCAACCACCCAAAAAATTCAATCCTTGTCTCAATAGATGCACTCTAGGAAGGAGAAAATTTTATGTAAACATATCTTCCAAATTTCAAACTTTACAGAAACCCTAACTTCTCCGAGAGGAAGAGGAGAGAGAGCCTCATCTTGTGAAAATTGTCCTATTCAGGCTAGCTCTAATACCATGTTAATATTTCATATGCGAAGATAGATATAATTAGTGTTTAATCCAAATTCACAACCACAACATATGCATAATCACTGAAAGAAACATAATCACAAGATAGACACAATATTTATCCTGGGAAACCCTCAAGGGGAAGAAACCCAGCAAAAAATCCTCTGTATAATATGTATAAGATAAAACCCCAAAATATATATTCTCCTCCTTCATGACTTGTATCTCTCTCTCTATATTGTGCACTAATCAAGTGATTGAGTCTATGTTATAATGAGGAACACAAATATTTTACTTATACACATTAAGTCACTTGACTTTACCCTAATCAAGTCCACCCTACTAGACTCTCTGTGCCAAATTCACCTAGGAATACTCAAAACAATAATATATTATATTCATTGGGGTACTATCGACCTGACTTCAAATGGAGGATTTATCACATGAATCTATGATGACCAATTACAAGAATAACATCCCGATCGAGGAATAATAACATCTTCCTTAGGGTACATTAGTAAAATACATTTAGAATATTGTTTGAAATTACAACATTTCAACAATTAGCAGTAGTCGAGTGCTCTTTACAATAATAGTAATTCTTACTTGATTGTTAATTTAGAGGTTGTTTATATATAATGTATTTATTATTATTATATATTTATACTCTATGTATTTATATGTATTTAGAGGTATGTATTTATATATCATGATCTTCAGATGCTACCGTTTGATGAGAGGGTTTATCTTTTACCGTTCTGGGATGTACATGCTCTTCATGTACTTCTTCAAGCCGAAACCTTATAGATTTCTTAAGAGTTGTCTCTTGATCAAATGTTACATACCTACTAATATCTATATAATGGATTCCTAAAATGCACATCCTGAAGGATTTGGATACTTCACAATATCCAAAAAATACAACCTTGTTTTTAAAAGGATCCAACCTGGTTCTCTTCTCTTTCAGAATATGTTTATATACTCGATAAACAAATATATTAAGATGAATCACTTCAGGTTTCTTTCATGTATACATTTATTCAGGAGTCTTGAATATAAGAGCACTGTGACATAATATACTTTGCAAATATACGGTTGTTGTTGATTTTTCATCCCATAGGTGCATTGGGAGGTCTTGTTCATGTATCATTTTTTTCACAGCTTCCATAATGGTTCTATTCTATCTTTCCACAACACTATTCTATTGAGGATTGTAAGGAGTGGTTAGCTCCCTCTTGATTCTAGCCTCCTTGCAAATTGATTCAATTTCATTCAAAGAATACTCTCCACCATTATCTGATCTCGTTGTATTGATTATTCTTTCTGAATGGTTCCCTATCAAGGATTTAAATTCTTGAAATTTGTGAACACTTCACTTTTGTTCTTCAAGAAGTATATACACGTCTTTCTTAAATAGTCATCAATAAATGTGGCATAATATTCATATCCACGTAACTATATGGAGGAAATAGGACCATATACATTAGAATAAATTAATTCCAATGTACCTTTAGTCTTTGTTTCACTTTTTGGAAACGGGTTCTTGATCTCATTTCCTCTTGCACATCCTTTTCAAGTTCCCTCTTGCTCAATATTCATATGTGGTAACCCTGTTACCACCTTGATCACATAGGGTAGTTATTTGTATTTGATGTGATAAATCCTCCTATGCCATAGTTCACTTGATCTAGTAGTATCATGGACAATGCCTATATATGGATGTCCTTTGAGTTTGTACAGTCCTCCTTCTTCTTCACCCATGACAACAACATCTTCAAGTGTATTTCCTTTGGACCACATAAGTACTTGTCTATCTATGAAAGAAACTCTATATCCTTTCTTATCTAGTGCTGAGATGGAAAGTAGGTTCTTTTTCAACCGCCGTACATATAGTACTTCCTTAATATTCATGGAAGTCCCAGACTCAATATTGTATCTTAATTCACCGATACATTTGATGGGATATTAATAGTCATATCCTAATGATACTTTATGAGGATAGATATTTTCTTCAAGTCTTGACATATTTTTCTTCTTCGTTGTCATGTGATTTGAAGCACCGCTATCAATAAGCCATGTATCTTCTCCAGGTGTTACAGACCCAAAGAGTGTAGAGAATAGTACACATTCTTATACATCTTATTCTTTTGTTAGTCTCTTTAGAGGTCTCTATTCCTCATCCTCATCAAGGGTGTCTCCAATAGAACTTAGTTGTTCCCTGAACGGGGAGACCCTTGTGAAGTAATCTTGAATTGATTCTCCTTTTCTCATATTGGTGCCCTTCAGTTAAGCTCTCAAATTCATATTTATGTTTATGTTCCTTCCCTCCTACATTCTGTAAAGTGAATCATACACTTGCTCTGGTTTCTTCTTAGATGAAACTTGAAGGATCAAATGATCTTTGATAGAATCAGTAATGATCTGCATTTCCTTGATTAGGTATTTTTCATGATTCTCCTTAGCTTCAATTCTGTTGGTTCTACAAATTCATCCTTAATGTACTTCTCAAGACCATTCTCTTTAACAATGAGACCAATCCTATACTTCCATTCTAGGAAGTTTTATGTTCCTTCCATTTTGTCCGGAAGCTTACTGCTTGGGGTCATCCTATCTAGGAGCTCACTAAAAATTGAAATTTCTCAAAATGAAAAGATGACCTTACCAGGAGATGCACTTGATTGAGATGATTTGGTTGATCCACTTGATTTCTGAAGATCCAAAATCTTCACCCTTAAAATCTTACTTGCGAGTTTCTAATTTCTATAGAATTATGGTTCTGGTTTTTTGTAGTTTTCTGGTTCAGGGAAAAACTAGGGTTTAGATTTCCTAGAGATTCGACCACCCAAAAAATTCGATCCTAGGCTCAATAGATGGGCTCTAGGGAGGTGAAAATTTTATGCAAGCAGATCTTCCAAATTTCAAACTTTACAGAAACTCTAAATTTTTCGAGAGGGAGAGGAGAGACAGTTTCACCTTTTGAAAGTTGTCCTATTCAGGCTAGCTCTGATACCATGTTAATATTTCATATGCTAATATATATATCATTAGTATTTAATCCAAATTCACAAAAAAGGCATATGCAAAATCACTAAAAGAAACACAATCACAAGATAGACATGGTATTTATCTTGGGAAACCCTCAAGGGGAAGAAAACCCAGCATATTAGAGGAAATTTCAACTCAAAATGGGCCTTTTAACCCAAATTCAAATTCCATGTCATCATGTGTTATCCAATGAAATTGATTTAAATTTGAAATACCGTATAGGTCTTAAATAAATTTTTAATATAAATTTGGGGATAGTTATCATAAAAAAAGTACTTTTTTTGTTCCTATTTTCGACATATCTTCTTGTGTTTTTACTTAAATTTCAATCAGGAGAGCTCGTTCGATGCAAAAATAAATTATTCATCTAACGAGTACCCATTGGGGTCCATGAAAAGTATGCTGAGTGGGTACTCTTTGGATGCAGAATTTAGTTTCACATCCAACGAGCTCTCTCAATCGAAATTTGAGTAATAACACGGGGAGATATGTCCAAAATACAAACAAAAAAAAGTAGTTTTTTTCTTTTCTTCCTCCAAAATTAATAAATTTTATTTTATTATTTTAAATATTATTTTATTATTTTCCTTAGGAGGCCCATTTTGAGTTGAAATTTCCTCTAATTAAAATTCCTTAGTATAAGATGTATAAGATAAAACGCCAAAACATGTATTCTCCTCCTTTATGATTTATCTCTCTCTCTGTCTCTCTCTATCCTATGCACTACGCAAGTGAGTGAGTATGTGTTATAATGAGGAATAAAAACTCTTTATTTATACACATTAAGTCACTTGAATTTTACCCTAATCATGTCGACCCTAGTAGACTGTCTAGCCCGACTTCACCTAGGAATACTCAAAACAATATTAGATTATATTCATTGGGGTACTATCGATCCGAATTACAATGGAGGATTTACCGCATGAATCTATGATGACCAATTATGATAATAACATCCCGAATGAGGAATAATACCATCTTCCTTGGGTACATCGGTAAAATACATTTAGAATATCCTTTGAAATTACAACATTTCAGCAATTAGGATAAGTTGAGTCATCTTCCTAATAATAGTAATTATTACTTGATTATTAATTTAGAGGTTGTTTATATATTATGTATTTCTTATTATTATTATTATAATTTATGTTTGTTACATTGCCTTCCCCTTTAAGGGAAGCTTTATCCTCAAAGATGGTTTTGTTGATAGTTCCTTTCACTCTGGAGATTGGAGCAATCTCTTTTATCTTGACATGGTATGGATCCTTGTTGTGTTGTGATTATTTCTACTTAGGTGGATAACTTCTCAACCCATGTAGTAGGTATTTATTTCCTTTCCATTAAAATTCGATGTACTATATTTGTAGGTTGATAGAGTAAGTCCCTAATGATTCTAACCAATCGGTGCCTAATATTATGCCTACTTCTTTGAGTGGTAAGGAAATACAATTGAGTTGTAGCTATAAGTTTTGTATATGTAATGAAACTTTATGACATTTTCCCACTTCTTTGACGTGCTCATGTTAAAAATTTTCCCAAGTTAAACATAATCTAACAAATTTGTCATGTTAGCTTATGTTTTGGAGGTTAATCATTCCTCTTCAACTTCCAAGTATAATTATTTTACTATCTTTGCTTTTGTTCTAGTTGCACAATTTATGGGGCCATGGCCTTCCCAAAGATCAATGGAAATTTAGTTGAACAAAAATTGGGGGTGAATGTTGGTAATAGATTTACAACACAACGTATATGGAAGAATATATTATGTATTTCTATTTGAAAATTAGGAATAAGGCCTTATCTTAAGAAGGGGTCTGTATTTTATGGGTCCAAGGGGAATGCACCTGAATTGATGGAGTTTATATTTTGATCAAGAGAAAGATATTCCTTTTGTTTTTCTACTTTGGGTGAAGTTTCCATATATCCCTCTTTATTGTTGGAGTGATGAATACCTTTTAGTTATTGGGAACTTGTTAGGGTGCTACATTGATAATTCACAGGAAAAACAATTGATGTTTGGTTGTGTTCATAGTTGTATTGAGGTAGAGTTTGAGAAATAGTTTCCTGACTCACAATCAAGCTCACAATGGATGGATGGACTCATTTGAAAAAACTAGACTATGAACAGATCCAGTTCAAATACAAAGGCTCCCATGAATAAGGGAATTTTGCTAGAAATTTCCCCAAGGACCACCCCATACCAAGAAACAAACATATATAAAAATGGAGACGATAGATAAAGGAAGGGAGGAAACCCTATGGGAAGAATGAATAGAAAGCATTTATAGCTTCCAATGGCCCTTTAATTGTATCTAAAGGAATTCCCTCTTCCTCAAATAAATTTCAGGTTCTATTACAAGAGGGTGATCAATCTCCAAAGAAGAAATTTTCAATGAGAAATGGAGTAGATATGGGTTTAAATTAGAATGCTCTCTATAATTAGTTGGTTCTTTGAGAAATTGGAGCATAAGCGAGTTATATTGCTACGTTTATGTTGGAATTGATTCGAGAAATATTGGGAGTGAAAAGAAAGGGCTTAGTCATGTCTAGTGGAATCCTAACTAGAAATAAGGAATAACAGAATAAAGGGGAAAGTACGACAGACACAAGGGGAAACTATGGAATAAATATAGGAGGATATACCTCCACAAAAAAAAACTTGGAATGAAATCGACTAAAGAAAGATGTGATGAAGTAGTAGCTAAATAAAAGGCACTAGGAAAATAAGCGTCAATTGAGAAACACTAAAAATTAACTTTTGTGACAATCCCCTCCAAAGACCACCAGGATGATGAAATTAGAGAAAGACCTATCTCCTAAACGCAAGTAATTAAATTGGTCTCCTAGAATTGCAGAGGTATGGGAGGCAAGCGAAAAATAGAAGTAATACAACCAAACCTGGTTGTTTAGTCTAAGAAGAAAATCCGACCTCTGTTATGATAATAAATATGTGAATATGAGTAAATTGATAGATAGATGATGAATAATTGCAATTGTGGCCTTCCTTTAAATATGACTTAGGAACCTTTTAGTGTTAAGATTTCATATGCTAAGATATATATCATTAGTGTTTAATGCAAATTTACAATAGTAGCATATGCAGAACCACTCAAAGAAACATAATCACAAGATAAAAACAATATCTATCACGGGAAACCCTTAAGGGGAAGATAACCCAACAAAAATTCCTCTGTATAAGTTGTCTAAGATAAAACCCCAAAACATGTATTCTCCTCCTTGTTGATTTGTCTCTCTCTCTCCCCTATGCGCTACTGAAGTGAGTGAGTTTTTGTTATAATGAGGAACACAACTCCTCTATTTATACACTTTAATTCACTTGAATTTCACCCTAATCAATTCATCCCTACTAAACTATCTGGGTCAAATTCACCTTAGGAAGACTCAAAACAATATTATATTATATTCATTGGCGTAGTATTAACTCGACTTACAATGGAGGCTTTAGCTCATGATTGTATGATGAAAAATTGTAATAATAACATCTGGATGGATGAATAATAACATTTCCATTGGGGTACATCAGTAAAATACATTTAGAATATTCTTTGAAGTTACAATATTTCAGCACTCCCCCTTCACAAGAAGGGAATTCTATTGACAACATCATCATAGACTATAGGAGTAACAAAAGAGATAATATTTAGCAGTATCAAGATAATACATATATATATCACAGGAAGTTTTCAACATTCATTACTAACTATATTGGTTACTCTTAAATGTCTTCATCTTCTACAGAAAATGATCACTTGATCCTTTTGCAGCAACTCTTCAATCTTTTGATCCTTTGTAGAAGCACTTTAATATTCTTGATTCTTTGCAGAAGTACTTCAATCTTCTTAATCCTTTGTAGAAGAACTTCGATGTTCTCCATCCTTTGCAGCAGTACTTCGATCTTCTTGATCCTTTGTAGCAACACTTTGATTTTCTTGATCTTTTGTAGCAGCACTTCGATCTTCTTGATCCTTTGCAGCAACACTTCGATCTTCTTGATCCTTTGCTGCAAAAATTTGAGCTTCTCGATCCTTTGCATCAATAATTTGGTCTTCTTAATTCTTTGCAACAACACTTCAATCTTCTTGATCCTTTGCAGCAGAACTTTGATCTTCTTAATCCTTGGAAGCAGCACTTCGATCTTCTCGATCCTTTATAGTAGCACTTATAACCTTTCGATCCTTTGCTAATATTTTATCTCCAGTACACATGATCTCTTTGTAGGATGATCAATCCCTTTCACTTTGGGACATAGGTCCAAGGATGATTTAATCCTCCATCAACCTACTCCCCCTTAATGATGAGGTTCCATAGTATCGACCAATTAAATCATCTACAACCGAGTGTAGATATCATTTGCAAGTGAATGCAAGACCTATCATCTGTAAGGACTCATCATAGACCATCCCAAGCCTGTTAGAGCTGGTACCACTCCAAGCAAGTGTTATACTAAGACATCTACATGTACATGTAGGCATACCCTCCATACAAGAGTATTGTCTAAACTGTATATCTCAACCACACCTAGATGTAGGTCCTCATCATAGGACATCCTTAATGTGAAATCTAGGACCACTCAATGTGAGTGTTAAACTACTGCTTCTATAAGGACTCATCACAAAGAATCCTTATCACTAAATATAGTACCACTCCCAAGTAAGTGTT
>LPNX010174167.1:3788-53482 GCA_001517045.1 Pseudotsuga menziesii | reverse complement strand
AGGTTGGTGTCCATGGGAGTGTCCATGGATTTACAATCCAACATATCGAATCTTATTAAGATTTCTACTGCATACTTTCTATGGTTTAGAAATATTCCTTCTGGGATCTACCAAACTTACAACTTGAGTAAATAATGCATCAATACAAGATATTACATCTTGAATTCTTTGCATCAATACTTTGGTCTTCTTAATTCTTTGCAACAACACTTCAATCTTCTTGATCCTTTGCAGCAGAACTTTGATCTTCTTAATCCTTGGAAGCAGCACTTCGATCTTCTCGATCCTTTATAGTAGCACTTATAACCTTTCGATCCTTTGCTAATATTTTATCTCCAGTACACATGATCTCTTTGTAGGATGATCAATCCCTTTCACTTTGGGACATAGGTCCAAGGATGATGTAATCCTCCATCAACCTACTCCCCCTTAATGATGAGGTTCCATAGTATCGACCAATTAAATCATCTACAACCGAGTGTAGATATCATTTGCAAGTGAATGCAAGACCTATCATCTGTAAGGACTCATCATAGACCATCCCAAGCCTGTTAGAGCTGGTACCACTCCAAGCAAGTGTTATACTAAGACATCTACATGTACATGTAGGCATACCCTCCATACAAGAGTATTGTCTAAACTGTATATCTCAACCACACCTAGATGTAGGTCCTCATCATAGGACATCCTTAATGTGAAATCTAGGACCACTCAATGTGAGTGTTAAACTACTGCTTCTATAAGGACTCATCACAAAGAATCCTTATCACTAAATATAGTACCACTCCCAAGCAAGTGTTATTCTATGGCACCTACATATAAATGTAGCTACTCTCTCCATGCAAGAGTAATTTCTACGAGGCATATCTTGACTGCACCTAAATGTAGTCCCTGTATTCCATAAGGAATAATCGTAGAGTATGGTCATTTCGAAGCTAGGGCCACTCCTCATAGAGTGTTTTTCTATAGTATCCACAAATGAATGTGGGTACTCTCAATGTGAGGATAACAACTGAAGGGACATACTTATCTAGTAAGGACCACTCTCAGGAAGAGATATTTATTTCTTGCAAGACCATCTTCAAGACAGGATACTATCATCTGTAAGTGAATGTCACACCNAGGGACATACTTATCTAGTAAGGACCACTCTCAGGAAGAGATATTTATTTCTTGCAAGACCATCTTCAAGACAGGATACTATCATCTGTAAGTGAATGTCACCCCCTGCCACTATCTTCAGGAATACTTGGCCTCTTCCATACTGTAGCTTCACTATCATTAATGACAATCTTATCATCACTCCCCCTTTCCTAAGATGGTCCATATCATCAACCTGCTCCCCCTGTGTTTGCGAAGGGTTCATATCTTCATCATGTTTTTCATTTTCGAGGAGATTCTGTATCTTCAACTTATTCCTCCTTTCCGAAGAGAGTCCATATATTCATCATTTCTTCTTCAAAGGAAAGTTTGTAGTATCATCACTATTCCTCCTTGCGAGGAATGTCTATTCGAACTACACCCATCTTGTCATGGAAATATTCAAACTTTACTCAAGATAGAGGCTTGGTTAGCACATTAGCAAATTTCTCATCGATACTCACATATTGGAGCTTTATATCTCCCTTTTGTACCATAGCCCTTATATAAAAGTATCATATTTCTATGTGCTTTGATTTATCATGGAACAAATGATTCTATGTCATTTTTATACAACTCTGGTTGTCACAAAGAATCACTATTGTGTCCAGGTCCATGTCAAATAAAACTGACATCAACTTCTAAATCCATATCGCTTCACATCTAGCAGAGCAAGCTGCTATGTACTCTGCTTCAACTGTGCTGATAGAAACACTTGATTGTTTCTTACTAAACCATGAGATCATTGTCGATCCCAAACAATAACAACCACCCGGGGTTCTCTTTCTATCTATGGAACTTCCTTCCCAATCCGAATACCTATATCCATACAATATGTAGTCATGATCTTTAACATAGTAATGTCCCAAGTGCATCGCACTTTTTAGGTTCGTCATCACATGCTTTGCAACTACCAGGTGAGCTCGTTTAGGTTTAACTAGATACTGACTTAAGGTGTTCACAACAAAGCATATATCTGGCCTTGTATTCGTCAGATACATCAATGATCCAATAATATGTATGTATTGAGTCATATCCACTAACTCTGATGATTTATCAGATAACAACTTCAGGTTGGTGTCCATGGGAGTGTCCATGGATTTACAATCCAACATATCGAATCTTATTAAGATTTCTACTGCATACTTTCTATGGTTTAGAAATATTCCTTCTGGGATATACCAAACTTACAACTTGAGTAAATAATGCATCAATACAAGATATTACATCTTGAATTCTTTGGCTAGCTTCTTCTTTCTCTCTATAATATATTTCCCATTTCTAGTCATAAATAGATCATGCATATACAATAATAGTATGGCAGGTTCTTCATCCATAATCTTCATGTAAAGTTAGGATCAACTATACTCTTGGTAAATCCCAATCTTGTCAAGAATATATTTATTCTACCATACCAATCCTTTTTCAATTCACATACATGAGCCCATCTATATTCGACTTCAAATCCTTGTGGTTGTTCAATGTAAATATCTTCCCCAATCATACCATTCAGGAAGGTTGTCTTTACATACATCTAGTGTTTATCCCACTTCATCATGACATGAAGTGCCATGATGGTTCTGATGGAAGTGTACCTTGCTACTGGAGAAAATGTCTCTTCATAATAAATCCCCTTTTCTGAGAGAATCCTCTAGTCACAAATATTTCCTTGTACTGTACAATACTTCCGTCAACAACATTTTTTATCTTGTAGATCCATTTCAAAGATACCACACTATTGTTTTTTTGTTTGGGTAGTATATCCCGGACATCATTGTTCATTATCGATTGGTATTCTTCTGTCATTGCTTCCACCCACTGATTCTTCTATGTGACTTCCTCATAGATTGTGGGTTCTTGATCTACAAGGTCACACATCAAAGCTACATAACTGGAGTATGGATTTGATCTTTTTCTTATCCTTGTGGAGCCCTGTGGAGCTCCATATCTCTCTACTTCTTGTATAATTTTTGTTACCCAAGTAGGTTTTCTATTTCAAGATACATCCATAGTAGGGGGTTCCTAAAGTTCTAGCATAGCATGATCTTGAGATGCTACCATTTGACAAGAGGTTTCATCTTCTACCATTCTAGGAGGTGCATCCCGTTCGTGTACTTCTTCAAGATGACACATTCTATATTTCTTAAGAGTTGTCTCTTCATCACATGTTACATCCCTACTAATATCGATATGATGAAACCCTAAAATGTATATCCTGAATAATTTTGAGACTTCATAATATCCAACAAGTATTCCCTTATTTCCAGAAGGATCCAACTTGGTTCTCTTCACTTTCAGAATATGTACATATACAGGAAAACCAAATATCTTGAGATGACTCACTTTAGGTTTCTTTCCTGTATAAATTTATTCAGGAGTCTTGAATCCAAGAGCACCATGAGATAATCTATTTTGCACGTATATGGTTGTTCTTGCTGCTTCATCCCATAGGTGCATGGGGAGGTCTTGGTCATGAATAATAGTTTTCACTACTTCCATAATGGTTCAATTCTTTCTTTCCAAAACACTATTCTGTTGAGGATTGCAAGGAGTGGTTAGTTCCCTATTTATTCCATCCTCCTTGTAGAATGATTGAAATTCATTTGAAGTATACTTTCCACCATTATCTGATCTCGGTTTCTTGATTCTTCTTTGTGAATGGTTCCCTATCAAGCCTTTGAATTCCTTGAAATTCCTGAACACTTCACTTTTGTTCTTCAAGAAGTATATCCATTTCTTTCTTGAATAGTCATAAAAAAATGTGGCATAATATTCATATCCACTTAGCTATATGGAGGGCATAGGACCACATACATCAGAATGAATTAATTGCAATGTACCTTTAGTCTTTTCTTCACTTCTTGGAAATGGATTGTTGATTTTCTTTCCTCTTGTACATCCTTTGTAAGTTCCCTCATGATCAATATTTAGATATGGTAACCTTGTTACCACATTGTTCACATAGGGTAGCGCTTTATAGTTGATGTGAGAAAGCCTCCTATTCCATAGTTCACTTGATCTAGTAGTCTCATGAACAAGGGTTTTATCTGGATGTCCTTTGAGTTTGTACAAACCTCCTCCTTCTTCACACATGACCATAATATCTTCAAGTGTCTTTCCTTTATACCACATAAGTACTTGTCTATATATGAAAGAAAATCTATATCCTTTCTTATCTAGTGCTGAGATGGAAATTTAGGTTCTTATTCAACCCTCATACATATAGTACTTCCTTTACCTTCATGGAAGTCCCAGAGTCAAGCTTATAGCTTAATTCACGAGTAGCTTTGATGGGATATTGATATTCATATCCTAATGATAATTTTTAAGGAGGTATATTTTATTCACGTCTTGACAGAGTTTTCTTCTTCCCTATCATGTGCTTTAAAGCACCACTATCAAAAAGCCATGTATCTTCGCTAGGTGTTACAGACCAAAAGAGTGTAGAGAATAGTACACATTCTTCTACATATTATTCTTTTGTTAGTATCTTTAAATTTCTTTCTTTCCTCATCCTCATCAAGGGTGTATCCAATATCACTTAGTTGTTCCCTAAACGGGGAGACCCTTGTGAAGTAATCTTGAATTGATTCTCCTTTCCTAACCTTGGTGCCCTTTACTTAAGCTCTCAAATTCATCTTTCTGTTGATTTTCCTTCCCTCATACATTCTATAAATTGAATTATACATTTTCTTTGCTGTCTTCTTAGATGAAACTTGAGGGATCAAGTGATATTTAATAGAATCCGTAATGATCCTCATTTCCTTGATTAGTTCTTGTTCATGCTTCTTCTTAGCTTCAAATTCTGTTGGTTCTACAAATTCGCCCTTGATTTACTTCTCAAGAACATTCTCTTTAAGAATGAGACCAATCCTATGCTTCCATGCTAGGATATTTTCTATGCCTTCTAGTTTTTCTTGAAGCTTAGTGCTTGGGGTAATCCTATCTAGGAGCTCACTAAAAATTGGCATTTCTCAAAATTAAAAGATGACCTTACTAGGATATGCACTTGACTTAGACGAGTTGGTTGGTCCACTTGATTTTCTAAAGGTCCAAAATATTCACCCTTCAAATATTAATTGTGAGGTTCCAATTTCTACATAATTTATGGTTATGGTTTTCTGCAGTTTTCTGGTTCAAGTCTAAACTAGGGTTTGGATTTCTTAGAGATTCAACCACCCAAAAAATTTGATCCTGAGCTCAATTGATGTGCTTTAGGGAGGATAAAATTTTATGCAAGCAGTTCTTCCAAATTTCAAACTTTATAGAAACCCTAACTTCTTTGAGAGGGAGAGGAGAAAGAGTTTCAACTTGTGAAAGGTTTCCTATTTAGGCTAGCTATGATACCATGTTAATATTTCATATGATAATATAGATATCTTTAGGAATTTTTCTTTTCCTTCCAGTTTTTCCTAAAGCTTAGTGCTTGGGGACATCCTATCTAGGAGCTCACTAAAATGTGAAATTTCTCAAAATGAAAAGATGACCTTACTAGGAGATGCGCTTGATTGAGACAAGTTGGTTGGTCCACTTGATTTCTGAATATCCCAAATCTTCACCCTTCAAACCTTACTTGTGAGGCTCCAATTTCTACAGAATTTATGGTTCTGGTTTTCTGGTTTTTTTGGTTCAGGGAAAAACTAGGGTTTGTCTTTTCTAGAGATTCAACCACCCAAAAAATTCAATCTTTGGATCAATATATGTGCTCTAGGGAGGCACAAATTTATATGCAAGAATATATTCCAAATTTAAAATGGTACAGAAACTCTAATTTCTTTCCATGGGAGAGGAGAAATAGTTTCACCTTGTGAAAGTTGTCCTATTCAGGCTAGCTCTGATACCATGTTAATATTTCATATGCTAAGATAGATATCATTAGTGTTTAATATAAATTCCCAACAACAGCATATGCACAATCATTGAAAGAAACACAATCACAAGATAGAGACAATATTTATCTTGGGAAACCCTCAAGGGGAAGAAAACCCAACAAAACTTCCTTTGTATAAGATGTATAAGATAAAAACCCAAAACATGTATTCTCCTCATTTATGATTTCTCTCTCTCTCTATCGTATGCGCTAATCAAGTGTGTGAGTATGTGTTATAATGAGGAACACAAATAATTTATTTCTACACATTAAGTCACTTGAATTTTACCCTAATCAAGTCAGCCCAAGTAAACTATCTGGGATGACTTCACCTAGGAATACTCAAAATAGTATTAAATTATGTCCATTGGGGTACTATTGACCCAAATTACAATGGAGGCTTTACCTCATGACTCTATGATGAACAATTACAATAATAACATCCTGAATGAGGAATAATAACATCTTCCTTGGGGAACATCAGTAAAATACATTTAGATTATCCTTTGAAGTTACAATATTTCAACAATCAGGAGGAGTCGAGTCCTCTTTATAATAATAGTAATTATTACTTATTATTAATTTAGAGGTTGTTTATATATTATGTATTTATTATTATTATTATTATTATTTGTTACATTGCCTTCCACTGTAAGGGAAGCTTTTCCAAAGATGGTTTTGTTGTTAGTTCCTTTCGATCTGGAGATTGGACCAATCTCTTTTATCTTGACGTGGTCTGGATCCTTGTTGTGTTATGATTATTTATGCTTAGGTGGAGAACTTTTCAACCCATGTAGTCAATATTTATTTCCTTTACATTTAAATTCCATGTACTATATTTGTAGGTTGATAGAGTAATCCCGTAATGATGTTAAGCAATTGGTGCCTAATACCATACCTACTTATTTGAGTGGTAAGGCAATACAATTGAGATATAGGTGTACATTTTTTTATCTGTAATGACACTTTATGACATTTTCCCACTTATTCAACGTGTTGATCAATGATGGTTGATGCTTTAAGTCCTTTTGTAGGGAACACAAACAAATTTAAATTCATTTTCCTTGTTGATATCAATTAAATTGTGGGTACATCCAGAATCCTCCAAAATTGTGATGTGTTTATCCTTAATTGTCCTAGTAAGATGTAATCTCTTTGGATCTAACTTAGTTGATTCTATTACATGGAATAGGAGTTGTTCATCTTTAAGTTCGTTGTGAATTTTCAACTGATATGGGGTATATTTCTTTATTAGTGATTGGATTTTTTTTTTCATTGTTAACCTTACTAATTGTAGCTATATTTTGTTCCTTACAAGTTTGTTGAACACATGTAATGGACTCTATTGAAACTTTAGATAAGGTTGTGTCTTCATAAGAATTGTATGTATCTTCATCGTATCCTACCTGTACTTAAATGTTTATGTTTTTTCAATGTGTTGTATGATTAGATCTGCATTTATGATATGGAATCCAATCTTCACCACATTGATGACAATTATTCTTTTTCTTTCTTCTGTCATTTTCATAGCGACCGGTGGATGTTTTTGAAACTCCTTCAACTTCGTAGCCATACTGTAACATCTCAAAATTTCATAGACAAACAAATATGATGATCTAGCTGTAAAATATGTGTAGGAAACAAGTTCCCACTACCACTGCATCTAACCTTTAACTTGTGTTAGAGCTTCATTTATTTAACATGACCAATTAGTTTACGAAATTTTTTAACTAAGTAACAATTGTTATAAGAAGTAGTTTACTTGTTGTGAAGTCGTGAAAGGAAATGTCATGTTTTTTTAATGTTAATTATGGTTGGTGTATTTGTTGGTTATGTTTTTAGAATATTTTTTAACTCCATTAAGATGCTAGGAGGATGGGTTTATGGTATTACTTAGCTCTGGAGCTAATGCATAAACCACTTATTCATTTGTAGGTTATTTGAGGACATGGTCACGCCTTACTAGGGAATATCCAAAGCATCTAGACTAAGACACACAAAGAAGGGACCTAATTACACTTTGCAAAATAACTATCCGTAAGTAAGTCAGCTATGTGCTCCACTAAACCATGCTTCTTCCTACCAAACATAATGAAATATTTGATGGAATTAAAGATGATATTTGGTGGGTTTTGAAACTATACAATTTTGGGTCAGAAAATTTTAAACAACAGGTGGCATTAAAGAGGGCCACATGATGTATCATGGACTCCAACTCGTAAATGATTCTTTTCTCAATTCGTAAACCCTAAGGGTTTAATGTGCCTCATGAAATGTTACTTCTCTCGTCTTGGTGAAGCTCTGCATCTACAAGGGTAGGTTAATGGTAAAAGAGTCGAGGCTATTAGCCTTAGGATCTCTACCTTGGCCTTTGGGATCTCGGCATTTCCTCGGTATGCGTGTTTATTTGTAACTAGGTTTTTTTGTAAATGGTTGGATCCTTGGCCAGTGCATGAGTTTTGTTCGGCATTATTTTCATGTGCTTCTTTGTGAGACCTTCATTGTCATAATCATTGTTTTTGCAAAGTTCAAAGGGTAAATTACTAACTGGTTTCATTAATGTTATTAATTTTCTTTGCATACACCTTTAAACTAAATTTTTGAGCTCTGCGTGTTTGTTGTTGCAGGAGGTTTCCGCCACTGGTTGCTGCGTTGGGAGAGAATCTTGTCTCTGTGAATAAAGTAACCATTGTTTTGGTAAGACATGTACCCCGCACTACTTTCTCCTTCTAGTACTATGGCTTGTGTATATGTGGCTTTGTGACTCTATGGCCAGTGTTTTCCTGGATTGGAGTTATTCTCGTGTTTTCTTTTATTGAAAAAATAGTAAACCCTCTTTGCGTTTTTTCCTTGACGCATTTACATATAGTTTTGTAGAAGGTCTCCTTCTAACCGTGGAGTCAAAGGGATTGTAATGTAATGTGTTTAATTAATTTTTCTATGGATTTTATCTCTTATATAAATTTGTGAACAAAATATTTTAAGATTGTTAAAATAAATGCAATAGGATGCTAGCATGTGTGAGAAGATGTATCGAACGTTTTTTTTCCAGTTTAATGTATCGCTGTAATGTTAACTGTTATGAACGTTCAGTTCTGTCCGGTGATGGATGTTCTTGGTTTGTTCTAATTAAACAATTATTGTTGTATTGAAATGTTGATATTACTCTGTGAAATTGTAAATGTTTTGATTTCTGATATAAGAAATATCGTGAGGGTTTTATTTTACTGCACTTTGGTAAATTTGAGGCCATGAGGCCATTGCTTTGCTTAGTTTGTTTTAAATTAGCGTAATGCCTTGTCAAGATATTTGTGCAATTATTTAGATCCGTCAAGATTCTGCGTTGACTATAAAAAGAATATCGATTCTTTTGTTTCTAATTGGTTGTGGGAAAGAACAATGAGAATTATCATAGCGGGTTTCGACCCTTTTACCACCTAAATTTGGAAAAGAGTTATTAAAAAATTTTAATCCCCCATGTCTCCATCGTCATAGTCGTGGCTTATTTTAGATTTTGTTTCTGTGTTTTTCAAGTAGGTTTTACAGTTGCTAAAAAGAATAAGCCACTCATGACCTACAAAAAGGGGGTTGTGGCCGGTCAAGCTATTGAGCTTGTTTCCTTTCGAAAATCGATTAAGTTAGTTTAGTTATGTAGATCCTATGTGAATGTGTTTAAAAAAACACATTTTCTCACCTTAGTTATAGAACAAAAGGCCTTTCGGTTGTCAAAAGTTCACAGGGTTTGAACCTTCGACTTGATTTCTCTTTAACTAATTTTTTTACTAGTTATATGCTTTGACGCTTATATTATAAAGAGGATTTGTGTGAAAGAGAATGGCCTCTACAACTTTTATAATTATAACTATGTGATAATATTTAGTTAGTAAATAAGTCATATCTAACTAGTTCCGTAAGATTATACTTATAGAGATCAATAGTATTTTGAGAAAAAGAATCCGTGGTGTTTTTATTCGACCTCGATGTAGATTATGGATGATTCCTTTAACCCTAGCTTGAATTCTATATAAGCTTTAAATATCATTGTTGGACAAGGCACTTTATAATTTCCTCAAATGAGATACTGGAATATCCTAATAATCCTATCAGCTATAATAAGTGATAATAAAGTTTACTTGTTGGAGGTTTCTAAACTTATTTGGAAACTTTGAAATATTAACTTGTTATAAGAATGAACACAAATTAAAAACTAGATAAATAAGTTTCCCTATTTACTCAACAATAATCTATGGATGTAAAGGAAATAAATATTACAAAAAACAATATATTAAACTCAGAAACTGATGATGGCTTTTATGTAAATATGAACATAAAATTTGAGATAATCTACAGTATTCCATTTAACCTTGTGTAAAGAAATAACTGTATCATTTTTTACAAACTATTATGCAGCAACAAGATCTTATTCTAATTTAGGAATGATGAACAATTTTAGAGATTTCCTCATCTTTCTTAAAACCTTCAGATATAATTAGGAAATGAAATTCACAGATAATAAACAAAACATATTGGAACCTGAATAGTTGTAGAAGGGGGACAACCACCCAAAGAAGATTGTTCCTCCCAACGGTCTCATGAAAGAAGCCAATATCATTTTCTTTAGGACCCCCGAGCTTGTTCACTGAACCACCAGGACAAAGAGGCCATGCAACTGACCAAATAGAATTCTCTGCAATTTAACAAACTCAATAGTATACGTAACTCTCAACAATTTTGCTTTACCTATCCCCTCATCGAATTCCTGTTGTGTGCCTTACATTTTCAGTTTGCAGCAATTCACAAGGGTCTAATTACTTGAATAGAATTTAATGAACCTCCTGCTACATTCGATGGTATTTATAAGATTTTCTAGGTCATTGCGTCAGTTTGGTAATTAAATGCACCACATGCTCAGTTTGGTATGTCGTGCATATTTAACTCTCTTTGTATATATGGTTTTAGGCCTCCTAAATAAGTTTCAAGTTATTAATTCCTAGATAATCCAAACACTCACGTGGAAAGGGATACACATTGATGTGTGAATTCATCGACGTTACCTTTCTGTTGTAACTTGGTAAAGTTTGAAAATAATCTGTCCTTAGTGATTCCTTCAAACCTCTTAATAAAATCATTTTTGAATAATTTCCAAGTATAGGAAAATTTGTCTCCCTTCCATGATATGTACCATTTAAAGGTGTGTCCTTCCAAGTGCATTAATGGATACTTCAATTTCTCTTCATCTACCGGAATGTTGTATTTATCAAAGTATTCCTCAAACTTATTTAACCACACAACACATTGGTCATCACTTCTATTGTATTTCGGCAGACCAATTTTTTCCCTTGATGGGCATATTATAAAAGGCAGATATTGACTTCCTTTTGTTTTGTTGCGTGGTGGTGACTCAGAATCACGGGATGATGCAATTGATGTGTTTAAAAGACTTCATTCTTTGCGATGGATTTAAGTCTTGTTATTTTCCAAAATCTCCATGACAGTATTTAATATGTCACCCATTTGTCATATTTTTATTTCATGCCTTCGAATTTTCCATCTATCCTTCGAATTTTATCTTTAATTTCTTTCTTTAGCTTTACGATTTTTTATTTTTTTTAATTCTTCTTGAATCTTGGTGATGCGATCATTGAAATCCTTCTCAAATTGATCTATTTGGTCTCATAACTCAACAATGGTTCTTGACCCAGTGTGAGGCAATGAATACGTGGACACTATTATGGATTTTAAAAGGGAATAATGACCCTTGAGGATGAATTAATAATGATTAAAGTTAATGGTAATAATAGTGGTAGGAGAAAAATATATAGTAATAATTATTAAATAATAATAATATTATATATTATTTATTTATTTTAAGGCTATAAAAATGTTAATAAAATATTATTTTAAAATATCTTTGTTTATTAACTTTTTTTGGTTATTTGTAGGGATACATGGAATGTCGATAGGATGGGAGGAGGCGCAAGCCTGCGATGTAGCACTAAGTAGATGAGGGTAGAGGAGAAAGGAATAGAGGGGTAGAGGAGGTCAAGGGAGTTACGAAGTGTGGGGGTGGGAGGTAGCAGGATGAAAAGAGGGTGGCGGTGGTGGAAATGGAGATGATAGTCGAGAAGAGGAAGGGATGAAGGGAAGAGAGATGTAATGGATCAAAACATGGATATTGTAATAGAATGCGTAGGAGATGGGATAAGAAAATTCCAAGGAAAATGAATGAGCGCGAGATGGATTAGATGGGACATGGGAATTTGAAGTGGAGGGAATAAGAGGGTCAAGAGGGACATGGAGAGAATGGAGTGTGGAGGGAGTGTGAGAAGGATGAGAGTGAATGTAGAGAACTACAATGCATGATGGAAGTCTAGAAGAAGATTTTGAGGATCCAATCCAGCTCTAATACCAATGATACAACCAAACCAAGTTGTTCAGTCTAAGAAGCAAATCCAACTTTTATCTCGACAATAAATATGTGAATATGAGTAAATTTATAGATAGATGATGAATAATTACAATTGTAGCATTCCTTTAAATATAGATTAAGAACATGTTGGGAGCAATCACGTTCTCTTTATAATAATAGTAATCATTACTTGATTGTTAATTTATAGGTTGCTTACATATTTGTATTTATTATTATTATTTTAATATAGTACAAGAAGTAATAAAGGATTTGGTAATAAAAGAAAATCCGTCTCTCCTTCTCATCTAGGAGACCAACATGGAAGTAGTTGATTGTTTACGTTTTCTAACATAAGTTTAAAGGAGTGATGGAAATGTATTTAATGCAAGTGGAGCATATGGAGGAATAACCAATATTTTGACACAGAGCCGTTTAGGAACATAAATTAAGAAGAATAAAACCATAGTAGAAGTATAATATGTAGACATTGAAGTTCTTAAACTCTGCAATGTATATGGACCTGTTCTTAATAGGCATAAGATGGAATTTGGTAGTCAATGGAATCTTTGTTTGAAAAGGGGATAAGATAGAACATATAATTGCCCGAGACTTTAATGCAACTATACCTCACAATGAAAGGAGAGGAGGAATTATTGTAAGAGACCCTTTTGGGGAAAAACTAGAAGAATTAATATCATATTAGAATATTTTGGATACTCATAAAAGGGGAGTATTCACCTATTAAAATAAAAGGATTTTCCCAAACATATTGTAGGCATGTTAAATAGATTTTTAATTGATAGTTCCTTTCTCTTAAAAGGATTCACATTTTGCTAAAAGTATCCATTTGGCCACTTCAAATCACATGCCTAGTTCCTTTTCCTTAGAAGTTCATAAATATGAGAATACCATTAACTTTTGGTTTAATCCCTTATGTTTACATGCAGAGGTAATGCATGTTATTATGGATGCATGGAAAATTTATTTTAAAGGATTTCTCTCTTTCATCAAGGACTTCAAGCTTAGGTGGGTTAAATGGTATTTCAAGAAATGGTCCAATAACATATATCAACCCTAAGGAAAAATCATATGGAGTTACAAATAGAATTGGAGGAGTCTTAGTTAGAAAGGGAGAGCCTAGTGATAACCAAGGAGATTTTACAAAAGGAATAGTATTTAAATTTGTCTGTCCAGGTTGTAAGCTAATAAGAAGAGTATGTTCTATAATCTTATAGATAAATTCGCTGGATAGGAACAACACATTTTTCCATAAAAAATCCAAATATAGATTGAATAACAACATGATTAAGGATATAAATGACTGTGAGGGCGAGAAGTTGAACGACTTTTGAAACTACGAGGGATGAAAAATATAATCACTTAACATTTTATAAAGAGAGCTAGAAAGTTAAAACATAAATGAAAAACATGAAATGTCACAACATTACAAGATTGATTCACGTTGAATTTTTTTTTTTGTTGTTGGAAAGTTCAATCTTTGAGCTAGAAGTTAAGGAAACAACTTGGAGTCTAGATTCAGATAAGGCCCTTGGTATTGATGGTTTTATTATTAGTTTTTATAAACTGTGTTTGTATATAATAAATGAAAATATGTGTAAATTTTTTAATTAAATTCAAACGAAAATATAAGGTTGGAGGGAGAACGAGATCCTCATTTATAGCACTAGTTTCAAAGGAATCTAAGACCCCTTTTCGTGGAAGCTTCAAACCGATTTTAGTGTGTAATGTGGAGTAAAAGATATTAACCAAAATTTGGATGGATTGAGTAAAGAGAGTTATCCGTAATATTATATATGAAAATCAAGGGGATTTCAAGTTAGGAAGTAGATCTCATCCAAAATCATTTTAATCTAGGAAGCCATCCATTCTAGATTCAGGAGGGGAGACGAAGGTATGGTGATAGAAATTGATTTATTCATAGCCTTCGACAGGGTTAGGAACATTTTCGTTTATGAAATACTAGATATGTTTGGATTCTCCCCATGTTTATAAAATGGGTCAAGGTATGCATTGGTCAACCATGGACAGTTCCCATGGTCGATGAGAGGCCATCCTCTTTTTTTCAAACTTCTTGTGGGATCCATCAGGGCTTCCCCCTTTCTCCCTTTTTGGATATCATTATTACATAAGCTACTAGAGTAAATTGTAAAAGGAATATGATGATGGAAATCTATATGGTATCCTTATTTCTCAATGAGTAAAACTTGTCAACTATGCTCAGTTTGCCTATGACATCATTTTTATTGAAATAACTTCCTATATTAATGCTTAGAGATTTATATACATGATAGACATGTTCATTAAGGCTTGAAATGGATGGTTGATGATAGAAAAATCATGGTATATAATATAAATATATACCTTATACTTTTGTGGAGAATTTCCTTCATCTTTGGATTTGTAAGGAAGTATAAAGGGTCTTCCTTCAAATATTTGGACACACTAGTCTCCCTAAAAAATTCAAAAGTAGAGAATTGGGATTATATCATTAAAAAATAAAATCTAAAACCCACAGATCAGGACAACGATGGCTAAATCCAACAAGTAATTTTTTATTATTGGGTTAGTCCTATCCTCGGTTTTGTTTATTTTTCAATGCTCTTCCTTGCTTTCTCCTATTATTGTTATGCTTATTAAGTAAATTCACATATTTCTTTGGAAATATGTGAAATCAATTAAAAATAAATTTCACTTATTTAATTGGGAGAAAGTAAGAGCTCCTACCTCCCATGGGGGTGCTGGAATCAAAGATTCACAACTGATGAATGTTTTTATGGGATCCAAATTGTTGTGGAGGTTGATTACAAGAGAGTTAACATGGTGGAAATAAATTAAGAAGAAGAAATACATAGGAGGACAAAGAAATTGTTGCTTCGAACATTGCAATTAGGAAGGAAATGGATCTAGAAATTGGTACTTATGTAGAGTGATCATAAGTTGATTGAAGATGGGGTCTATTGGATCTTGTCAATGGAAAAATAATCTATATTTGGGATAGTAAAATCCTAGGTAGAACTCCACTAAAATACAAAGAAGGTTTTCTTTTTTTATAAGTATTAGATGCTCAACCAAGGTATAATGACTTTGTATGATATATTAGATTGGGACCAATATGGAATATGGTGAAAATAGAAATAGATTAGCATCCCATGTGACCTTCAATACCCATTGAGGCTTTTATTTATTTTATTCAAGGTGTTTATCACATTAATAACTCAACCAAATGTACTAGAGGTTGGTGAATAAATGGAAGTTAAACATTTAAGGAAGGTTATGATAGGCTTATCCATTCCTTATATCTTCCTCTGTCATCCAGAATGTGGAAAAAGATATGTCTCTTTGATAGATTTCCTTAAATCAATATGTTTTGGTTGGGTTACCATTGATGAGCGAACCCTGATTGTTGCCAAATTAAAAGGTAGACAAATTGTAGGACCTTCAAGCTATATTTTCTAACAAAAAGAAGAATAAATAACCAAACACCAATTCTTGGAATGTGATTTGCAAAAGTGGTTTGGGAATAATCTCTATCAGGTATTGATCCTAGAATTGTTCTTCCTTCACATTGGAAGGAACTTTTTATTAATTGGAAATATTTTTTCATAGCATCTTTGTTTCACAAACATAATTCTTATAATAATATGGATGCTCATCCATAAATTCATACAATAGAAGATATGGAAAAAAAGGAATAATAAAAATTTTGAAATGAAGTTTATTCCTTCAACCTTAACTGCCATAAGATCTATATCGCTTATACTAGAATCCAGGGTACCCCTTGTTTTCTTTAAGATGCGTAAAGAACCTTTAATAATCAAAGAGAGATAATGAGTTGGCAATTTTCTTATCGAAAGTTCCCTTTAGTCGAAAGTATTTCAGTTTAGGTTTTCCAACATCCCTATTTGGTGTTTGGCCGAATTTAGCTTCAGTATTTCACGACTAAATGAATATTCAAAGGTGCCACAAATTCTTCTCTAATGGAGCTTCAAAAGGAAATCCTGGGATGATAGGTCCATGGGGGGTCGTCTTGGATTCTAATGGAGAGGAAGTGTTGACCTTATATGGGGGCATAAACAAGGAACTAATAATCAATCTAAATTGTATGCATTCTACATGGGGTTGGAGATCATGCATAGTCTCCATATATAAAAAACACTTCATCATGAGCAAATATCTCTTGGTAATCAAGAAGGTAAGAAATAAAATTGTCAAAGAGGGCTCAATTTTATCAAGAACCTTCAACATGATCAATTGGAATCTTAAGCAGGTTCAAGAAGAAAATGTACTACATATCGTAAGGTGTAATAATACTCTTGTCAATTAGTTATCTAATGAAGTAATAAAGCTAGATAATGGGGATTTCATTCAAAATGGGTGCCAACCTAATCATAGGTGTATCCCCTAGATGTTACCTTATGAACATTGGTAGATTTCACTATATCATAATTTAATGAACAAGATAATTGGATTCATTTATTGCAACTATCACTTCCTTACCCATTTGAGCCATTACTTGATTTTCATGGCAAGTGAGGGAGTGACAACAATTTCTTATTCTCTTCATTCCCTCCTTTTGATTTTTTTTATTATTAACTATTGTTTTTTCTATGGCCCTTTTGTGATGTTCCTCTTGTGTTTGTGGGATAACTCTAGTGGGTGATACTAGGAGAAGAGTAAGGTTTGCGATGCAAATATTATGGGATGAATCAATTTCAAAATTTGAAGACCTGAACTTTCCTTCTTGGGAGGAGAAAAAAGTAATGGAATCCACCTCCTATTTGTTTTGTTTCACTATGAGTGAATCACCTCATAGAAAAGGATTTTAGGGTTACAATATTAGCGAAAATTGTCCAAAAAAAATTCTACAACCTTTGTTATTGGTAGCATAGGTTATAAAGGATATTCAACATAACTGAAAAATTCCAGATAGCCATATTTTGTAGTGGATGTTTTCTTTTCTGGTGATTTACGATATAGAATTTGTACTGGTACATGTGTTTTATAATATATGTAGTGATGCATATTATACAATAATATTTATTGTTGTGTATTAATTATTTTTAATGCACCAATGTGTATATTGTAATGTCGATGCACCAATGCATAGATTGCTTGATATAGGCACCAGTAAGTATAACATAAAAAATCAACGATGCATACATTTTATTGTAAGTGCATCAGGGCATATTTTGTATTATATATGAATGGATGCATATAAAATGCATAAAGTGATATGGTGCATAATTGATATTAGAAACGCATTGGTGCATATATCATGCAGAGAGATTTGATGTGTATATGTCCTAAAAAAACATCGGTTCATATATCATGTAAAAGAGAAATAATGGGTAAAATAATTTGTTATCTTAGTTCATGGAAATGTAAAATATACACCAACTAGTTGAAATAATAGAATGTGTATGGTTCAATGATGAGCTTTTCTGCACCACTGAAATGCAAATGATATTTATCTTTTTTACAAATTTTCCATTACTCGTTAGAAAATCATGATTTTATAATAATTTTTTTTTTATATTTATTTGTTGCAATTGGATATAAGAGTCGATTAAACTTTTGTTCATTGTAACCATGGCAGTCAATCATAGAATTAAATTTGAATTAATTATCTACACATAATATATTTTTAAAGTAATATTTATTTTTATTTCTCAATTATTGTGCTTGGATAAGCACGCTGATTACACCTTTGTTCATAGCCACAATGCACATCATTCATATATTTAATCAATAACATAAAATTTTGTGACATTAGAGAATACAGTAGATGAAGAACCCATTTTATTATATAAGAATAAGAAACCAAAAATTGGGACATCACACAAGTCCACGATAATAAAAATGTCATTTTGACATTATTTCAATTATTGATAACTTGTCATCATTCCATTGGTACGATATGTCCACATTAAGAAAAATGTTTGTTTTTCATAGAGAATAATTCCAAAATATAGAACTTGCAATGACAACATTCAATTGAATTGATCATCATCCAACACTCAAATTTTTGTTGTCACTCAAGATACATGCATGCTATAGGTATCCAATACTTTCATGGGATATTGTGCTTGGGTTATTTGAAATATTTTCTTGATCAACTTCATTTCATTCAACATTTTCAAGTTCCATCTACAAGCAAACAAATAAAATGTAATGAGTGTATCTACATTTATAGAAAATACAATACACATGGATGCATAAATGAAAAGGCATACCAATGAAATCAGTAACTCATATATTTTACATATTCTATTTTGATGCAGGAGCACCAAGAAGAAAGAGAGTAAATTTTATTATTATTCTGTTCTACATTAGGTTGAGTTAGTTGAGTTAGTTTGAGTGATGGTGAGGTGTGTTGTAATAAAGGCTATTTTTCCAAATGGGTTCTCGAATCCCTAAGGAGCTAGCGTTTGTTAGTTGTTTAGATTGTTTGTGATTTTTCAATGTTGTAGATCCTATTTGTCGGGATCCAATAACAAATTCTGGTGATTCTTTAAAAGATGGGACTGTAATCAAATTTGGTTTTTGTTGGAATAAGAAAACAGAGTAGTTTTACTCTGTGAGTTTTCATGTGACATTTTGGTTCCAGATAACCATTTTGTCCTGCTGAGATAATCTTCAATAAATCATGGTGTTTGATAAATTGTTTCTCTGCAATTAGTATTTGAGAATGAGTTTTCCTGGATGGTTAAAACAATCTGAGTCAAACTTCTTTTCACTAGAAGCATTTATGTGTCTAACCAAGAAGTGAATGGTGATGGTTGATTTTAGTTTTGAGGAGGGGAGCAATGAGAGATCAGTTTTTAAAAAGGAACCCTACGATCCCAGGATAAAAAATCTGAACATTCCTACGTGAAATACCAAAACCATGGCACCTTCAACATTGAATTAAAGCTAGAGGAAATGTTGTGAGGTTGATTCCTTCCCCTTCAGAGTTGAATAGTAGAAAACACTGCCAAGGAAGTCTTCATTGGATTCAACGAGGAGTGACCACGATTTATTATCGAAGGTAAAGTTGCCATGGATTAGTCAGACAATTTTATACCATCGATTTGAAGGAAATCAATGGTGGTTGAGTGAACGTTTTGAATTCGATTTTCTTTTGGAAGTTTGGTTGTGTGCACAATACATTTTTTTTAAATATGAAGAATCTTCTAGTGCTTTCCTAGTAGTCATCAATTGGTATTAGGTATTCATTAATGCTAATCTTCTATTGCTTGCCTGGTAGTCATCAATTGGTATCAGAAGATCATCAATTGGTATCAGAGTGGGATTTTTGATTGGATGAGGTGTTGAATATTATATGTGGCAAAGATTCTACCTTTCACATGTACCGTTGAAAGAAGAACAAGATCATCAATTGACATCTCAGAGTGTTCTTTCATGTCAAGTTATGGATGAGCAGGTTGGAAGAAGAGGTCGAGGAGGTAGAAGGCATGTAGAAAATGTTGATAATATGAGACTTATGCAGTGTTTGGATGCAAGGTTGGATGCCATAGAAGGTGACAGACAAAGGGATCATGATGGTGATAGTGAAGCTGAAGAACCTCAATAACAAAATTCTGCAGCTCAAGAAATAACTGAGTTGAGGATGTTGAAACAAGTTTTGGGATCCACCTCAAGACCAAATCCTGACGTGTCGAACTACAATGGTAGTTTGAATCCTGAAGAGCTCTTTGATTGGATCCACAATATGGAGAAGTTATTTGACTATGAAGAGATGAACGAAGAAAAAATGGTGAAGTTTGTTGTGAAAAAAATCAAAGGGAATGCATTTTTATGGTGGGATGGTGTGCAGGAAGAAAGAAGAAGGCAGAACAAGCAAAAGATCAAGATCTGGGACCAAATGATTGTAAAACCCTGAGGTAAGTTTCTACCTCAAGATTATCATCTCTCTTTATTTAGACAAATGCATAATCTTAGACAAATATTGACGTCTATAAGAGAGTACACTGAAGAGTTTTATAAGATGAATATAAGAGAAGGTTATGTGGAAGATACTGCAGAAAAAGTATCCAAATTTATGAATGGCTTGAGAATGCATATCCAAAATGAGATTAGTATGTTTAATCCAAGAACAATAGAAGAATCTTATACGCTTCCCTTGAAAGAAGAAGAAAAAATTGCAAGGAGGTAGTCAAATAAAGGAAGAGGAAAACAATTTAATAGAGGAATATATACAACCCAAAGAGAAGGAACCAACAGTTCAAGTCATTAAGGACATCAATGTTAAATTTTCATATGCTTAGCTAAGACATCAGTATTTCATTTCATTTTCATGACAAAAGCATATAAACAGGATCACTGAAAGATAGACAAGCACAACCATAAAAAAGGAACACAAAGATTTATCCTGGGAAAACCCTAAGGGAAAAACCCAGCAAGGAGATCAAATCCTGATCCTCTTCCTTCTCCAGCTACTTCTCTTCTTCACTAATGTGCTACACAAGTGAGAGTGTCTGTATCTCAAATGAGGAGCACTACACCTCTATTTATATTCATCCATTCACTTAATTTAACTCATTTAACATGTAGGCTCGAGTTAAATCATGTAGGCTCGAGTTACACATGTAGGATCAAGTAACCACACTGGGGTGCTGATGACCCACCTTTACAATTAGAGGGTACTACCTCATGACTCTTATTAGTTCTTCTGATTAGGAGCATTGGGGTACAATGTAATACAAGTGGTTCTCCCGATAGGACCATCGGGGACCACAAAAAAATATACATATAGAATATTCTTCAAAGTTACAATATTTCAACACTCCCGCTTAACGAGAAAGGTATTCTACAGCAACATCAACAACAACAAGAGTAGAGATAGGGGACATCATCAACATCAGTAGGGTAACACATCTATAATTCATTGGAAGCTTTTCAACATCATGTAGTCTTCATCTTCAATATTCAGTCTTCATCATCAGCAACATCTTCAGCATTTTGATCTTTCAATTAGCAATGACCTCTTCAGCACTTGGACCTTTCGATCAGCAACATCTTCAGCACTTTGACTGTTGGATCAGCAACAACATCTTCAGCATTTTTACCTTTCGATCAGCAACATCTTCAACACTTTGACTTTTCGATCAGCAACAACATCTTCAGCATTTTGACCTTTCGATCAGCAACATCTTCAGCACTTTGACTTTTCGATCAGCAACAACATCTTCAGCATTTTGACCTTTCGATCAGCAACATCTTCAGCACTTTGACTTTTCGATCAGCAACAACATCTTCAGCACCTTGACCTTTCGATTAGCAATATCATCATCAACACTTTGCCCTTTTCATTAGTAGCAACATCATCATCATCATATTCTAATCTGTTGATCATAATCATCATCACATTCTGATCTTTTGATCATAAACATCATCATCATACTCTGATCTTTTGATCAGAAACATCATCATCATACTCTGATCTTTCGATCAGAAACATCATCAACATACTTTGATCTTTTGATCAGAAACATCATCATCATACTCTAATATTTCGATCAGAAACATCATAATCATAGTGCGTCATCATCATACTCTGATATTTAGATTAGTACGTCATCATCATCATACTCTGATCTTTCGATCAGTATGTCATCATCATCATACTCTGATCTTTCGATCAGTACCTCATCATCATACTCTGATCTTTCGATCAGTACCTCATCATCATACTTTGATCTTTCGATTAGTACGTCATCATACTCTCATCTTTCAATCAGTACGGCATCATCATAATTAGAAACAACTTGCAATCCACAACTCAAAGAAAAAAAGTCTTTGGATCATTTTTCGACTTAAAGTCCACGGATGATACAATCCCACCACATTCTCGACAACCGAAGTTACTGAATTGATTATGGGAGAATCAGTCCCTATAACTTTAGGACTAAGTCCGAGGACGATGCAATCCTACCACATTCTTGAGGACCGAAGCCGGATTGATTACGGGAGAATTAGTCTCTATCAGTTTAGGACTATGCCCAAGAATGATGCAATCCTACCACATTCTCTAGGACCAAAGCCAACAGATTGATTACAGGAGAATCAGTCCCTATCACTTTAGGAATATGTCCAAGGATGATGCAATCCTACCACATTCTTGAGGACCGAAGCCACCAGATTGATTATGGGAGAATCAGTCCCTATCACTTTAGGACTATGTCCAAGGATGATGCAATCCTACCACATTCTCAAGGACCGAAGCCACCGGATTGATTACAGGAGAATCGGTCCCTATCACTTTAGGACGATGTCCAAGGATGATGCAATCCTACCACATTCTGGAGGACATAGGTCACCGGATCTATTATGGACAGATGTCCTAGGATGATACAATCCCTCTTCATTCTTGAATACTGAGGTCTCTGGATCAATTTAGGGCAAGTTCCTAGGGATGATACAATCCCACCACGTTCTCAAGGACCGAGGTCACTGGATCTATTATGGACAGATGTCCCAAGATGATACAATCCCTCCTCATTCTCGAAGATCGAGTTCTCTGGATCACTTTAGGGAAAATGACCAAGGATGATACAATCCCACTGCAACATCATTATTCCCCCTTTCAAGGAAGGTCTTTCAGAACAACACGAAGCTTGTCTCGAAAGTCTTCAAACTCTACTCTAGGCAGAGGCTTCATTAGTACATCATCATCCAAACCATCATCATCTACATCTTCAATATCTGAATATTGATCTATCACCATCTTTATCTCCAGTATGTGAATACTAAAAGCATCATCATCTATATCTTTAGTATAGAAATACTGAAAGCATCATCATCTCTATATTTAGTATAGAAATACGGAATCACCATCATCTATATCTACAGCATGTAAATACTGAAATATCATCTATATCTTCAGTATGGGAATACTGAAATCATCATCATCTATATCTTCAGTATGGGAATACTGAAATCATCATCATCTATATCTTCAGTATGGGAATACTGAAACATCATCATCTCTATATTCAGTATAGAATTACTGAATCACCATTATCTGCATCTACAGTATCATCATCTGCATCTTATCTTGTATGTAGAAATACCGGATTTCTATGTGTTACATCGAAACACAGGCTTCTTTGTCAACACAACTATGGTTATCACATAGAATCATTATAGTATCCATCTTCAGGTCAAAGAGACCTGATATCAGCTTCTGAAGCCACATGGATTCACAACTTAGTAGAGCAATCTGTTATGTAATATGCTTCAATCGTGCTAAGAGAAACACTGTATTGTTTCCTGCTAAACCATGAACTCATAGGAGACCTCAAAAAAAACCATCTACCTGATGTGCTTTTCCTGTCTAAGATACTTCCAGCCCAATCTGCATATATCTAGCCATGCAATATATACTCATAGATACCATCATAGTATAGACCAAAGTCTATAGTCCATTTCAGATATCTCATCACATGTTTTGCAGCTACTAGGTGAACCCATCTTGGTTGAACAAGATATTGACTTAAGGTGTTCACAGCAAAACAAATGTATGGTCTGGTATTTGTTAAGCACATCAATGAACCAATGATCTATCTATAGTGAGTCACATCTACTAACTCTAATGAGTCATCAGCTAACAGCTTGAGGATGGAGTCCATGGGTGTGGCCATGACTTTGCATTCCAACATATTGAATCTCTTCAATATCTCTATACTTTGCCTGGTTGAGAAATATTCCTTTTGAATTTTTCCATACTCCCAGACCTAGGAAATAATGCATTAACCCAAGGTATTTCATCTCAAATTCTTCTGCTAGTTTCTTCTTGCTTTCCATGGTCTGTTTCTCATTCCCTATCAAGAATAAGTCATCCACATATAGTAATAGAATTACAGGTTCATCTTCTTCAACCTTGTAGGAAAAATTAGGATCGACTTTACTCTTGTAAAAGCCCATGCTCATCAGGAAATTATCTATTCTTCCATACCAAGCTCTGGGAGCTTGCTTCAGGCCATAGAGGGCCTTCTTCAACTTGCATACTTGATTCCATCTGTCTTCAACTTCAAATCCTAGTGACTATTCAATGTAAAACTCTTCCTCAATCATACCATTAAGGAAGGCTTGTCTTTACTTCATCATGGAAGAAACTACCATGATAGTTTTGAAGGAAGTGTACCTTTCTTCCTAGAGTAAGTGTCTATTTAGAATTAATTCCCTCTTTATGATAGAAACCTCTAGCCACAAGTCTTACCTTACTTCTATCAGCAACATATCTTATCTTGCAAATCCATTTGGAAGATACCACATTCTTGCTTTCTAGTTTGAGTACTATATCCCAAACATCATTCTAGTATGATAACATCTTCTATGAGTTTGTCTTCTCAGGTCATCAACATATCCTAGTCTTCTGCATTAAACCTTGAAGGTTGGAACCCACTTTACTCTTGGTAAAGTCTCAATCCATCATGTCATACCATGTCAAACTCAGATATAATTTTCTGTAGTCACCCCCCCTGAAGTGGAGTATCATCTTCCCTCTTCATTCTGTATAGGTGGTTCCATGCTTGATATATACTGGTCAATAGAGTATGTCATGTCATATTCTATTCTTTCTGAGGAAAATCACAAACCTTTCTTTGTACACTTGTTCTTGTAGATCCATATGGAAGATACTACGTACTTCCCTTTATGTCTCGAAATTATATCGTATACATCATTCCCCATGATCAACTTATTATTATTATTATTATTATTATTTAATCATAGCTTCTTTCATAGCATTCTTTTCTTCATCTTGAGTTATCTCTTGTACCCATGGTGGTCTTCATCCTTCAAGGTGGATCTACCGCTTTCTAAAGCTCTTTCTTCCGTCATGGTGTTTCTGACCCTGGGAGCTTCATATTCATGTTTATTGGAGTGAATCTTGAATTTTCATCACTTGTTCTTTGGAACAAGTCTCATCCTTTTTTTCTTGTAGGAGGTTGTACAGGACCTTTCCTACAATTCAAATGCACTAGTTGCATGGTTAGAACTATTTCATAAAACATATGCATAACGACAAATTATTATGCATCATGCAACTATTTAGTCAATTCAACATTCATCCATATCTCACATAAAATTTCTAGATGCCTTCCATCTCTACCATGACATTATTGAGATTGTACACTAATCCAATATGTCAGTAAAGAGGTTTGATAAGTAGCAATGGAGAGTTGTATAGCACCATGAGCTACTTACCCATCGCATGCATATTATTAGTATACAGTCATTAATGCAAACAATCTATCATGCATAACACATCAAATCAAATGTATAACAAAAAAATATCATGAAATGACAATTGAATACTTATCTTTTATTTGTTTCGTGGGTAGAATCCATCTTGATCACTCTGCTTTATCATCTTCTTCATTCATGAAATCATCATTTCTTATCCAAATGACAAGAATTGAGTTCTTCATATTTGACATCGCTTGAGGGATCTTCTTTGAATGGTGAGAGCTTGATCTTCAATTGCTCCCATGTTCTTCTTCTCTTCTTATGAGTCGATCTGAAAGCAATTACCTCCTTTTTGCATACATTCTTTGCATGAATCCCATGATCCTGGGAGGCCATTCAAGGTGGCTATCACCACTTCTGCATTCTCCACTTCTTCTTCTACTGCTTCAAGTTGTTCTGCATTCTTGATCTTCACATTCTTCAACTGTTTTCTCAAATCCATCTTCTGATTTAAGTTCTTATCTTCAAATAGCTTTATCAAGGAATCAAACATCTTTGGTTTCTTTAGGGAAGACACTTGTGGTACAATTTGATCCGTGATTGAATCAACAATGATCTTCTTGGCCTTGATCAAGTTCTTCTTGTGTAAGGCTTTGAGCCTCATCTCCGTATGGAACTGGAACCTCTCTAATTATGTAGGTGTCCAATTGATTTTCTTTAGAGAGATCAAATACTTCCATTCTTGGAATTTGTCAACTTTACCAAGCTTATAAAATGAGAACCTCAAATGCAAATAGCAAAAGATTGGATCTTACCGATTTGAGGTGTCCGTCCTGCTTCCAGATCTAGCTGATTTAGGGTTTGTCAGAGAAACCCTAATTTTCAAAACTTGGAATATTTAAGATATGATTGTACAAAAATATAGATCTCTTCAAGTGGAGTTGTCTAATGTACTCGTTTTCTTAAAACAGTGGAGGGAAGCTTCCGGAACAGGAAGCCCTAGTTTTCCAATTTCTTCTATAGAAATTCCTGTCACTGTTTCTGTGATATCTCCTTAATTACTGCTCCTATGTGTCTAAAATTTTGCACTGAGGTAACATCGCATGTCCCTGATCCAAAACCATATGTTTCACTAGAATTGGTTTCATCAATTGGGATTTAAGATCCTTTTTCCACGGTGGCCTCTTACAGGACTGTTCAGAACAGCGAAGTTGTATGGACTGCCACATGTCACTGTTTCATCTTCTGGTTCTAAAATTCAGACCAAAAAAAGTACAGTCTGTGATATTTATGGAACATATTTAGGAATTCAATTGGGACCTCTGTAGCCCAAGATATAGCAATGTTCCCCAGGTGTCCTGTTTAGGGATGAATTATGGGAGAGGCTAGAACTCTAACTTCGAGGGTTCATATCTCCCAAAATATGGTGCATCTGAGGCTGAATTTTGGACATAGTGTACATCAGGATTTTATCTTAGGCTCTAGAAATCTTTGTCTCCTGAACCTTCACCAATATCGAGATATAGCGAATGTACCAAAACCTAGCTCTTTTAGTATTTAGGGTTTTTCTAGCTCGGGGTCAAACTAGGGTTTGACTTTCCTGGAGTTTCACCCAACCAAAAAACTTGATCCAGGTCTCTAGAATTCAATTCTAATGAGGAGATAAATCCTATTCTAGGCTCACTCAAAAATTCTTCTTCTGGAAGAAGCCCTAATTTCCCACACAGAAAACTGAAAATGCTTGTAATCGAATTCCGCTTCGATAGAAAAATGCGCCCTTCAATGGAGAGTCAGCCTAGCCTTCTTTTGCTGATCAATTGTGGAGAGAGAACCAAAAAGTAAGAAGCCCTATATTCTATAGATGCACAATGTCTTCTTTTCAGGGTGGCTCTGATACCATGTTAAATTTTCATATGCTTAGCTAAGACATCAGTATTTCATTTCATTTTCATGACAAAAGCATATAAACAGGATCACTGAAAGATAGACAAGCACAACCATAAAAAAGAAACACAAATATTTATCCTGGGAAAACCATAAAGGGAAAAAACCAGTAAAATATTCCTCAATATAGATGCCCCAAAAAGATAAAAGATAAAACCAGCAAGGAGATCAAAGCCTGATCCTCCTCCTTCTCCAGCTACTTCTCTTCTCCACTAATGCGCTACACAAGTGAGAGAGTGTGTGTCTCAAATGAGGAGCACTACACCTCTATTTGTATTCATCCATTCACTTAAGTTAACTCATTTGACATGTAGGCTCGAGTTAAATCATGTAGGCTTGAGTTACACATGTAGGATCAAGTAACCACACTGGGGTGCTGATCACCCACCTTTGCAATTAGAGGGGACTACCTCATGACTCTTATTAGTTCATTCGATTAGGAGCATCGGGGTACAATTTAATATAGGTGGTTCTCCAGATAGGACCATCGGGGACCACAAAAAAAGATACATAAAGAATATTCTTCGAAGTTACAATATTTCAACATTGCCCCTTAACGAGAAGGGTATTCTACAGCAACATCAACAACAACAAGAGTAGAGATAGGGGACATCATCAAAATTAGTAGGGTAACACATCTATAAATCATTAGAATCTTTTCAACATCATGTAGTGTTCATCTTCAATCTTCAGTCTTCATCATCAGCAACATCTTTAGTCTTTGATCGGCAACATCTTCAGCATTTTGATCTTTTAGGTAGCAATGACATCTTCAGCACTTGGACCTTTCGATCAGCAACATCCTCAGCACTTTGACTATTTGATTAGTAACAACATCTTTAGCATTTTGACCTTTCGATTAGCAACATATTCAGCACTTTGAATTTTCGATCAGCAACAACATCTTTAGCATTTTGACCTTTCGATCAGCAACATATTCAGCACTTTGACTTTTCGATCAGCAACAACATCTTCAGCACCTTGACCTTTCAATCAGCAATATCATCATCAACACTTTGCCCTTTCGATCAGCAGCAACATCATCATTATGATATTCTGATTTGTCGATCATAATCATCATCACATTATGATCTTTCAATTAGAAACATCATCATCATACTCTGATATTTCGATCAGAAAAATCATCAACATAGAAATATCATCATCATAATCTGATCTTTCGATCAGAAACATCATCAACATACTCTAATATTTCGATCAGAAACATCATCATCATACTCTAATATTTCGATCAGAAACATCATAATGATAGTGTGTCATCATCATACTCTGATATTTAGATCAGTATGTCATCATCATGATACTGTGATCTTTCGATCAGTATGTCATCATCATCATACTCTGATATTTCGATCAGTACGTCATCATCATACTATGATCTTTCGATCAGTACGTCATCATACTCTGATATTTCAATCAGTACGGCATCATCATAATCAACAACAACCTGCAATCCACAACTCAAAAAAAAAAGTCTTTGGATCATTTTTGGACTTAAAGTCTAGGGATGATACAATCCCACCACATACTCGACAACCAAAGTTACCGAATTGATTACGGGAGAATCAGTCCCTATCACTTTATGACTAAGTCCAAGGACGATGCAATCCTACCAAATTCTTGAGGACCGAAGCCACCGGATTGATTACGGGAGAACCAGTCCCTATCACTTTTGGACAATGTCTAAGGATGATGCAATCCTACCACATTCTTGAGGACCGAAGCCACCAGATTGATTATGGGAGAATCAGTCCCTATCACTTTAGGACTATGTCCAAGGATGATGCAATCCTACCACATTCTCGAGGACCAAAGCCACTGGATTGATTACGGGAGAATCAGTACCTATCACTTTAGGACTATGTCCAAGGATGATGCAATCCTACCACATTCTCGAGGACCGAAGCCATCGGATTGGTTACGGGAGAACCAATACCTATCATTTTAGGACGATTTCCAAGGATGATGCAATCCTACCACATTCTCGAGGACCGAGGCCATCAGATCTATTATGGACAGATATCCCGGGATGATACAATCCCTCTTCATTCTCGAAGACTGAGGTCTCCGGATCACATTAGGGCAAGTTCCCATGGATGATACAATCCCACCACTTTCTCGAGGATCGAGGTCACTGGATCTATTATGGACAGATGTCCCAGGATGATACAATCCCTCTTCATTCTCAAACCGATGTCTCTGGATCACTTTAGGGAAAATGCCCAGGGATGATACAATCCCACCGCAACATCACTACTCCCCCTTTTGAGGAAGGTCTTTCCGAACAACACCAAGCTTGGCTCGAAAGTGTTCAAACTCTACTCAAGGCAGAGGCTTCATCAGTAGATCATCATCCAAACCATCATCATCTACATCTTCAGCATCTGAATACTGATCTATCACCATCTGTATCTACAGTATGCAAATACTAAAAGCATCATCATCTATATCTTCAGTATAGAAATACTGAAAGCATCATCATCTCTATATTTAGTATAGAAATACGGAATCACCATCATCTATATCTTCAGTATGGGAATATTGAAATCATCATCTATATATTCAGTATGGGAATACTGAAACATCATCATCTCTATATTTAGTATAGAAATACTGAATCACCAATATCTGCATCTACAGTATCATCATCTGCATCTTATCTTGTATGTATAAATACCAGATTTCTATGTGTTATGTTAGAACATAGGGTTCTTTGTCAACACAACTATGGTTATCACATAGAATCATTGTAGTATCCATCTTCAGGTCAAAGAGACCTGATATCAGCTTCTGAAGCCACATGGCTTCACAACTTAGTAGAGAAATATGCTATGTATTCTGCTTCAACCGTGCTAAGAGAAACACTGGACTGTTTCCTGCTAAACCATGAACTCATAGCAGACCTCAAACAAAAGCATATACCTAATGTGCTTTTCCTATCTGAGATACTTCCAGCCCAATCTGCATCTGTGTAGCCATACAATCTATACTCATGGCTACCATCATAGTATATACCAAAGTCTATAGTCCCTTTCAGATATGTCATCACATGTTTTGCAGCTACTAGGTGAACCCATCTTGGTTGAACAAGATATTGACTTAAGGTGTTCACAACAAAACAAATGTCTGGTCTGGTATTTGTTAAGTACATCAATGACCCAATGATCTGTCTGTAGTGAGTCACATCCACTAACTCTAATGAGTCATCAGCTAATAGCTTCAGGATGGAGTCTATGGGTGTGGCCATGACTTTACATTCCAACATATTGAATCTCTTCAATATCTCTATACTTTCCCTGGTTGAGAAATATTCCTTCTGAATTTTTCCATACTCCCAGACGTAGGAAATAATGCATTAACCCAAGGTATTTCATCTCAAATTCTTCTGCTAGTTTCTTCTCGCTTTCCATGATCTATTTCTCATTCCTTGTCAAGAATAGGTCATCCACATATAGTAATAGAATGATAGGTTCATCTTCTTCAACCTTGTAGGAAAGGTTAGGATAGACTTTACTCTTGGCAAATCCCATGCTCATCAAGAAACTCTCTATTCTTCCATACCAAGCTCTGGGAGCTTGCTTCAGGCCATAGAGGGCCTTCTTCAAATTGCATACTTGATTCCATCTGTCTTCAACTTCAAATCCTCGTGACTATTCTATGTAAAACTATTCCTCAATCATACCATTACGGAAGGCTTGTATTTACTTCATCATGGAAGAAACTACCATGATAGTTTTGAAGGAAGTGTAACTTGATTCGTGGAGTAAATGTCTATTCAGAATTAATTCCCTCTTTCTGATAGAAACCTCTAGCCACAAGTCTTACCTTACTTCTATCAGCAACATATCTTATCTTGCAACTCCATTTGGAAGATACGACATTATTGCTTTCTGATTTGAGTACTATATCCCAAACATCATTCTAGTATCATAACATCTTCTATGAGTTTGTCTTCTCAGGTCATCAACATATCCTATTCTTTTGCATTCAACCTTGAAGGTTGGAACCCACTTTACTCTTGGTAAAGTCTCGATCCATCATGAAGCTATCCATCATGTCATACCATGTCGAAATCAGATATAATTTTCTGTAGTCACTCCCCTTGAAGTGGAGTATCATCTTCCCTCTTCATTCTATATAGGTGGTTCTATGCTTGATATATACTGGTCAATAGAGTATGTCATGTCATAGTCTATTCTTTATGAGGAAAATCATACACCTTGGTTTGTACACTTGTTCTTGTATATCCGTATGGAAGATGCTACGTACTTCCCTTTATGTCTCGAAATCATATCGTATACATCATTCCCCATGATCAACTTATTATTATTATTATTATTATTTGATCATAGCATTATTTTCTTCATCTTGAGTTATCTCTTGTACCCATGGTGGTCTTCATCCTTCAAGGTGGATCTACCGCTTTCTGAAGCTCTTTCTTCCATCATGATGTCTCTAACCCTGGGAGCTTCAGATTCATGTTTATTGGAGTGAATCTTGAATTTTCATCACTTGTTCTTCGGAACAAGTCTCATCCTTATTTTATTGTAGGATGTTGTACAGTACCTTTCCTGCAATTCAAATGCACTAGTTGCATGGTTAGAACTATTCTTATGCATCGTGCAACTGTTTAGTCAATTCAAAATTCATCCATATCTCACATAAACTTTCTAGATGCCTTCCATCTCTACCATGACATTATTGAGATTGTGCACTAATCCAATATGTCAGCAAAGAGGTTTGATAAGTAGCAATGGAGAGTTGTATAGCACCATGAGCTACTTACCCATCACATGCATATTAGTAGTATATAGTCATTAATGCAAACAATCTATCATGCATAACACATCAAATCAAATGTAGAACAAAACAATATCATGAAATGACAATTGAATACTTATATTTTATTTTTTTGTGGGTAGACTCCATCTTTATCATTATGCTTTATCATCTTCTTCATTCATGAAATCATCATTTCTTATCCAAATGAAAAGAATTGATTTCTTCATATTCCTCATCGCTTGAGGGATCTTCTTTGATTGGGGAGAGCTTGATCTTCAATTTCTCCCATGTTCTTCTTCTCTTCTTATGAGTCAAGCTGAAAGCAATTACCTCCTTCTGGCATACATTATTTGCATGAATCCCATGATCCTTGGAGGCCATTCAAAGTGGCTATCACCACTTCTGCATTCTCCACTTCTTCTTCTACTGCTTCAAGTTGTTCTGCATTCTAGATCTTCACATTCTTCAACTGTTTTCTCAAAGCCATCTTCTAATTTAAGTTCTTATCTTCAAATAGCTTGATCAAGGAATCAAACATCTTCGGTGTCTTTAGGGAAGACACTTGTGGTACAAGTTGATCCGTGATTGAATCAACAATGATCTTGTTGGCCTTAATCAAGTTCTTCTTGTGTAAGGCTTTGAGCCTCATCTCTGTATGGAACTGGAACCTCTCTACTTATGTAGGTGTCCAATTCATTTTCTTTAGAGAGATCAAATACTTCCATGTTTGGAAGTTGTCAACTTTACCAAGATTATCAAATGAGAACCTCAAATGCAAATAGAAAAAGATTAGATCTTACCGATTTGAGGTGTCCATCCTGCTTCAAGAGCTAGCTAATTTAGGGTTTGTCAGAGAAACCCTAATTTTCAAAACTTAGAGTATTTAAGATCTTATTGGATAGAAAGATATATCTCTTCAAATGGATCTATCTAATGTACTCTTTTTCTGAAAACAGTGGAGGGAAGCTCTCGGAACAGGAAGCCCTAGTTTTCCAATTTCTTCTACAGAAATGCCTATCACTATTTCTATGATATCTCCGAAATTACTACTCCTGTGTGTCTGAAATTTCGTACTGAGGTAACCTCACATGCTCCTAATACAAAACCATAGGTTTCATCTGAATTTGTTTCACCAATTGGGATTTATGATCCTTTTCCCACGGTGACCTGTTACAGGACTGTTCAAAACAACGAAGTTGTACGGACTGCCACATGTCACTGTTTCATCTTCTGGTTCTGAAATTTGGACCACAAAAATAAAAATCCGTGTTATTTTTGGAACATCTTCAGGAATTGAATTTGGAACTCTGTAGCCCAAGCTATAGCAATGTTCCCTAGGTGTCCTATTTAGGGATGAATTCTACTTGGAGGGATCATATCTACCAAAATATAGCGTATCTGAGGCTGAATTTTGGATACAGTGTAAATCAGGATTTTTTATTCATCCTTTGCAATTTTCCACTCCTCAAAATTCACCAATATAGGGATATACTGAATGTACCAAAACTTAGCAGTTTTAGTATTTAGGGTTTTTCTAGCTTGGGGTCAAACTAGGGTTTGACTTTCCCAGAGTTTCACCCAACCAAAAAACTTCATCCAGGTCTCTAGACTTCAATGTTGATGAGGAGAGAAATCCTATTCTGGGCTCACTCAAAAATTCTTCTTCTGCAAGAAGCCCTAATTTCCCGCACCGAAAACTGAAAATGCTTGGAATCGAATTCCGCTTCGATAGAAAGATGCGCCCTTCAATGGAGAGTCAGTCTAGCCTTCTTTTTCTGATCAATTGTGGAGAGAGAACCAAAAATTAAGAATCCCTAGATTCTATAGCTGCACAATGTATTCTTTTCAGGGTGGCTCTAATACAATGTTAAATTTTCATATGCTTAGCTAAGATATCAGTATTTCATTTCATTTTCATGACAAAAGCATATAAACAGGATCACTAAAAGATAGACAAGCACAACCATAAAAAAGGAACACAAAGATTTATCCTAGGAATACCCTAAAGGGAAAAACCTAGCAAAATATTCCTCAATATAGATGCCCCAAAAAGATAAAAGATAAAACCAACAAGGAGATCAAAGCCTGGTCCTCCTCCTTCTCCAGCTACTTCTCTTCTCCACTAATGCGCTACACAAGTGAGAGTGTGTGTGTCTCAAATGAGGATCATTACACCTCTATTTATATTCATCCGTTCACTTAATTTAACTCATTTGACATGTAGGATTGAGTTAAATCATGTAGGCTCGAGTTACACATGTAGGCTCAAGTAACCACACTGGGGTGCTGATGACCCACCTTTACAATTAGAGGGGACTACCTCATGACTCTTATTAGTTCTTCCTATTAGGAGCATCGAGGTACAATGTAATACAAGTTTTTCTCCCGATAGGACCATTGGGGACCACAAAAAAATATACATATAGAATATTCTTCGAAGTTACAATATTTCAACAATTAGGAGGATGACTTTAAATAAAGAGGATTCTCTCCTAGAGGAAAAAGATGATGCAGAGGAAGAGAATTCAAATGTTTTAAATGTGGCAATATGGGACATTGATCTTTTGAGTGTCCAAAGAAAAAGGATACTAGTTCAAGAAATGTCGTTGTTACTCCAATAGTGGAAGGAGAAGCGAAGAAACATGAGGTGGAGAATGTACCTAAGACAAGCGAGTTTCTTTTGTTAAAGAAAGTGCTGCTTTAGTCAGAGAAAAATCCTATCGAACCAGCTCAGAGGAAATCCTTATTTAAGACCATATGTAAAGTTAAAGGGAAGTGCTACAAGGTAGTGGTTGATAGCAGAAACACGAACGATTTGGTGTCCACTGAATTGGTAGAGAAGTTAAATTTGAAGAATATTAAGCATCCAACACCATACAAAGTGTCATGGCTTCAAAAGAACCATCAATTGTTGGTAAATGAAAAATGTGAGGTAGATTTATAGTTAGGAAGCTACAAAGACAATATTCCTTGTGACGTGATGCCAGTGGATGTGTGTCACATTTTGTTGGGAAGACCTTGGCAATATGAGAGAAATGCCATACATGAAGGTAAGAGGAATGTTTACAAGTTTCGAAATGATGGATTGAATCAAACTTTGCTACCATTACAAGAAGAAGAGATAGCAAGAAACAATGATCCAAAAGCTTTGTTGATGAGTGGCAAATAATTTCTACAGCAAATGGAGGATAATGAGGTAAATTTTTATTTGGTTTGTAAACCTAGGGTAGTGTTTACAACTACTAAATTTTCAGATCTTCCTGTTGAGATTAAAGATATGTTAAATGAATTTCATGATATAGTGGTGAATGATTTACCAAGTGAATTGCCATAAGAGGAGTATCAGTCACCATATTGACTTGATACCTGGATCAAATTTTCCAAATAAGGCTGCATATAGAATGACACCTCAAGAAAATTAAGAGATTAGAAATCAAGTGAAGGAACTATTAAAGAATGGGCTGATCAGAGAAATCCTTAGCCCATGTATTGTACCAACATTTTTAAGTCCAAATAAGGATGGAACCTGGAGGATGTGCACTAATTCAAGAGCCATCAACAAAATAACAATCAGATACAGATTTCCATTGCCTAGAATAGATGATTTATTGGACTATGTAGAGGGTGCAAGATATTTTTCCAAAATTGATTTAAAAAGTGGTTACCATCAAATTAGAAGCAGAGAGGGAGATGAGTGGAAAACAACATTCAAGACAAACAATGGGTTGTATGAATGGCTTGTCATGCCATTTGGTTATCAAATGCACTAAGCACTTTTATGACATTAATGAATGAGGTATTGAAGGAATTTATTGTAAAGTTTGTTATAGTTTATAGAGATGATATACTAATATGCAGTCAATCCAAAGAAGAACACTTGAAGCACTTATGCCCTATCTTAAATAAATTGCAACAGAATAAATTGATAATAAATCTAAAAAAGTGTTCATTTCTGAAGTCTGAACTTATATATCTTGGATTTATCATTTATGAGGAATGATTAAATATGGGCCCTGAAAAGGTGAAAGCTATCTAATAATGGCCTTTACCCAAGAATATTTCTGACGTAAGAAGCTTTCATGGACTGTCTAGTTTTTATAGGAAATTCATAAGAAATTTCAGCAAGATTAGTGCACCGATAATTGAAACCATCAAGAAGGATAAGCTTCCATTTAAATGGACTACTGAATATGAAAATAACTTTCAGCTAATGAAGAAAAAGTTCACTGAACAACCTCTTTTAACCTTACCAGATTTTAAAAAAAACATTTCAAGTGAAATGTGATGCTAGTGGGGAAGCCATAGGAGCTATATTGAGTCAGGAAGATAATACCATAGCCTATTTGAGTGAGAAGTTGAATGACGTTAGGAAGAACTATTCATCATACGATGAGGAGCTTTATGCTATAGTTCAATCACTGAAGAAATGGAGGCATTACCTATTTCCTAAAGAATTCATTATGTATTCAGACAATCATGCCTTGCAATACATATGATGCGACAACCAAAACTGAATCAAAGACATGTGAAATGCGTTGAATATCTGCAAAAAATTACTTTTGTGATAAATCATATCAGTGGAAAATACAATAAGATTGCAGATACTTTAGGTAGGAGGGATTTGGTAATGCAAGGAAATCAAGTACAGGTTACAATGTTTGACTCTATGAAAAAATGTATGAAGATGATGCATATTTTAAAGAAGCATTTGAGGCTTGTAAAAATCCAACAGAAAGGGACAAGATTCCATGGTTAGAATACATAATGCAAGATGGTTTATTATTTAAAGGCAGTCAGCTTTGTATTCCTAAATGTTCGATGAGAGAAAACTTAATCAAGGAAAAGAAAAGTCGAGGATTAAGTGGGAATTTTGCACATGATAAGACTTTGGAACAACTGAAACATTTTTATTTCTAGCCAGGAATGAGAATAGATGTGTATAATTTCATCGATAAATGTATAGTCTGTTAGCATGCAAAGGGGAGAAGCCAAAATACCGGTTTATACATACCACTTCCAATTCCCAACAAACCTTGGGATTCAATTAGCATGGATTTGATTTGGGTTTACTAAAAAAACAGAAGGGTCATGACTCAATTTTTGTTGTTGTTGATATATTTTCAAAAATGGCACATTTTATCCCTTGCTTAAAAACTGGTGATGCTACAAATATAGGCAATTTGTTTTTTAAGGAAATTGTAAGGTTGCATGGGCTTCGAAGAAACATTGTTTCTGATAGAGACTCTAAACTCCTTGGACATTTCTGGAAGACCCTATGGAAGAAACTTGGAACAAACTTGAGTTTCAGTTCAACATATCACCCTCAAACGGATGTCCAAACCGAAGTGGTTAATAGAAGTTTGGGAAATATTTTAAGGAGCTTAGTTGGAGAATGTCCCAAGTAGTGAGATCAAGCACTCGCTCAGGCTGAATTTGCTTATAATGATTCCCCAAACATGAGCAGAGGCCAGAGTCCATTTCATATTGTATATGGAATGCACCCAAGAGGAATTTATGAACTTAGGGATTTAGGAAGAGCTAAAAGGAGAAGTGCAGATGGAGAGGACTTTGCTACAACAATGCATGAGGTCCATGAACAGGTAAAATCAAAACTACAGGACAACAACATCAAATAGAAAGGAAGAGAAGATTTGAAGAGAGAATAGAACTTTGAAGTTGGTGAATTAATTTTGGCACAAATAAGGAAGGAAATATTTTTGAAGGGAGAGTACAACAAGTTGAAATATAAGAAAATTGGACCTTGTAAAATTCTCACGAAAATTTCAAATAATGCATATGAACTAGAATTGCCAGCAGGTATGGAAGTTTCTCCAATTTTTAATGTTGTATATTTGTATAAGTACAATGTAGGTACAACAAAAGTAACAATTGAAGAAGGTGACAATAGTGAAGTCAAACAACAGGTTCAATGGCAGAAGCAGATGCCAGCTAAGGTAATTTTACAGCCATAAAAGAGTTTGGACAAGAGAGTGGAGAAGAAATCCAAGGGAAAATAGTATTTTGAATACTCGGTGAAGTGGGTAGGTCATCTAGTGGAAGATTCCACATCGTTGACAACCACAATGTTATATAAAAGTGGCACTTGTGTAGAAGAACTCATGGATAGGAGTCCATGAATATTTTCAAGCCCGAAAGCCTGATGCAGGAGTACCGAGAAGAAAGACACTAAATTTTATTATTATTGTGTTCTATATAAGGTTGAGTTAGTTTGAGTGATGACGAGGTGTGTTGTAATAAAGGCTATTTTTCCAAATGGGCTCTCGAATCCCTAAGGAGCTAGCATTTACTAGTTGTTTTGATTGTTTGTGATCTTTCAATGTTGTAGATCCTATTTATCAGGATCCAATAATAGATGCTGGTTATTGTTTAAAAGATGGGACTATAATCGAATTTGGTTGTTGTTGGAATAAGAAAACAGAGTAGTTTTACTTTGTGAGTTTTCATGTGACATTTTGGTTCCAGATAATCATTTTTTCCTACTGAGATAATCTTCAATAAATCATGGTGTTTGACAAATTGTTTCTCTGCAATTTGTATTTGAGAATGAGTTTTCCTAGATGGTTAAAATGGTTTGATTCAAACCTCTTTTCACTCAAAAAATTTCTGTGTTTGGCCATGAAGTGAATGGAAATGGTTGATTTTAGTTTTGAGGAGGGGATCAACTAGAGTTCAGTGTTTAAGAAGGAACCCTATGATCCTAGTATTGAAACTCTTACATTCTTGCGTGCAATACCAAAACCCTGGTGCCTTCAACATTGAAGTAAAGCTAGAGGAAACGTTGCCATATTGTTTCCTTCACCTTCAGAGTTGAGCAGTGGAAAACAATTCCAAGGAATTCTTCATTAGATTGAGCGAGGAGTGACCACAATTTACTGTGGAAGGTAAATTTAGCATGGAGTAGTCAAACGATTTTATATCATCTACCTGAAGGAAATCAACTGTGGGTGAGTGAACGTTTTGAATTCGATTTTCTTTTGGAAGTTTGATTGTGTGCACAATACATTTTTTTAAAACTAAAGAATCTTCTATTGCTTTCCTGGTAGTCATCAATTGGTATCATGTAGTCATCAATGCTAATATTCTATTGCTATCATGGTATTCATGAATTGGTATCAGGAGATCATCACTTTTAAACCATTCCTCATGTCATTTTTCAATAAATCCTCTGTTGGCTTCACTCCATACTTTTTTCGGTCTTCTGAGTTTCATACACCAAGACAAAGTATAGATATAATTAAATGTTTTTTATTGTTCCATTAATTATAAAATAAAGGACACAAAACAACATAGCTACTTACAAATTCATTTAACCCTTGATACCCCATCTTATAATCACAATACATACTTAATCCAATGTCAATAAAATTATTGAATGTCAATCTCATCTCCTATATTCACAAGCATCAAATAATCAATAATAAGTAAGAAAGGAAATGGAAGATAACATAGTACACTGGATTTACATGGTAAAGCACCAAGTGGGGAAACATCCACATGAAGGATTGATATTATTTATTCTTTAGGAAACTCCAACTATTACAATATTAACCACCACCACATCTATTCCATCTTCACTTCGTGTCACAATGACACATAATAATATGCATATGATGTTTCAAAAACATACCCTCAAAGGGTCTCCTTTATATCTATTATATAGCTATAGATATGGATATATTCACATCTCATAACATGCGGGTTAAATGATTTTCCACCTCTCTTATACAAATAATGGTAATGAGAAAATTTTACTCCGTGATGCATGTGTGATATCTCATTTTACATAAAATAGAGAGTTATGAAGATAAGCATTCCTTCTTTCCTCGTTAGGACATCATAACATCTTATGACATATCAAGAAACATCATTAAACATTTCAATGATCCACCTTATTGATGATGAAGGATATATAACACAAATGGAGGAAGATGGAATTACATTAACATTCCCCCTTCATGACAACTTCCTGCATCCCCAATAAGCATTGGAGATGCACGCACTTTTCCTCTATCATGGATTTGGTGAAGATAATTTTGTGTGTTTTTCCATTGGACAATACTCCAAACAAATAAAACCATCTACATCAAGATCTCTGATGTAATGAGTATCAAGGTCAATTTCATGAAATCCTATGAGGAACAATTGGTGCCTCTTTGTGCCTATTTTATCCACCTATGGAGTACTTATTCTTTTTTGGAACAAATTATGGATTCTAGTGGTGCTTCTATTAATATGATTGGTGCTACTTCTTTGTTTTCATCTTTTGTCACAACAAAACACACAACATTGAAAGTTTTAATTAGTGATGGTAAAAACTTTTAGTCTTAGGTTTTGGTGATATTAAACTTCTTAATGGTACATTGGAAGATGTTTTTCATTTTGAAAGCATGCCGAACAATTTTTTTCCTATTTATCATGCTTGTCAAAATGGTTATAGGATTTAAGGATGGCCATAAAAATACGTTCTTGAAGATATTAAAAATAACTTCAATGTTGTTTCTTTCAGCCTCATTGATCATGAAACTTATTTTTATAAATTTATTGTTTTTAATTTACATAGTATAATATCTTATATACACAAGCATAAAATAATAAATAATAAGTAAGAGAGGAAAGAGAATAGAAAATAGTACACCATATTTACATGGTATAACCTCAAAAGGGGAAACATCCATGAGAAGGGTTGATCTTCTTTCTTCTTTAGGAAACTCCAAATATCATAATATTGAGCACCCCCATATATGATCCACCTTCACTTGATGTCACAATCACACACAATAACATGCATATGATGTTTGAACAACAAACCCTCAAAGCGAATTTTTACCTCTATTATATAATTAGAGGTATGGATAGATTTACATTCCATAACACGTTGGATAAATGATTTTCCACCCCTCTTATATAAAGAATGTAAATATGAAAAAATTACTCCATGATGTATGTGGGATAGCTCATTGTAACGCCTTGTTTTACCCTAACTCTTGAGATTAGAATAAACTATTATTTGAGGGAATTCTATGATCAATGACCTGATTGTTTAATTATTTGAGATCTACAAACGTTGGAATGACTTATTTATGATCAAATATGGTTTCGAATGACCTAGTAATGCGTGAACCAGTTAATTATTGATGATATATCACCTAAGAAGGATTATTTGACATATTGACGAGTAAATTATGACTATTAGAATGTTGTGGACATTTGGTCAAATTGTGAATGCACAGATATTATGATTATGAAATGAAGAATTATGTGAAGTATCAGCAATAATTAAAGTTGTATAATGTTTTATTAACAAAATTTATTTAGCATGTACTCCAATAGTATGTTGAGTGCGACAAGAAAGGAAGATACATGAATCAAAAGAAATCATCAATATGAATGGTTAACTGAACTTGTCCAAATCATTATTGAAGGACTGAATGGTTAAATGGCCTTGTATAAATCATTATCAGAGTTCATCGGAGTTCTAAATCACAACTCAAGTGTCTAATTCAGTGTTAACTAATCATAACTGATTGAGGTAGGTGAGAAATGATCCTCTCCTACATGCAGCCATGCAAACCTAGCACTAATTGAATGTGGAGGACTAGAACTGAATGTAACTGACTCATAACTGAGCTTGACTAGTCACCAACTTAACTCAACTGACCTCGGTTTGTATCGACACTCCCAGTGGGTCCTAATTTGTAGCGATTGATCTAGGAGGCTCTTAAACTGATGCATGCAACTGTAATCAGTGGAAGTAGGCCTCAATTAGTGTTTCCCACACTTTAGTAACTGGAACATGTTCCCCAATTAGGCCAAGTGGAACCAATGGTGCTAGTGACTAAAAATAGACTGGAAGGACTCCCGATTTAGACATGAATCTTGATTTAGAAATATAATGAAATTGGACAAGGGAGGATTAATAATCCTAGAACCCCCCCTAATTGCTAACTTGGAAAATATTTGGGCCCTGGTAACTAAGACCATAGGTCACCCATAATATCCAGTAAAGTAAAGTAACTTCTCAAAACAAGGAGGTGGGGAAAAAAATACCGCCTCTAACTAAGAAGATAGAGTCAGGATTCAAGTTTGAAAAACTTGAAAATGTGTTGTTGCAATCTCTATTATGTAGTGAAGTAGCATGCATGATGTTCTATGCACAAGTATCATGGGGCCTAGCATTTAGAATTCTCCATCTTATCCCAAAATGATGATCGAAGGAAGGAGGAATGTAACCTTTGTCTCTTACTGGATGAAGAGGTGTATGATGAACTCCATTCTTCTAAATGTAGTGATATTGAGCCCTTTCCATGTAGCATCTTACAAGGAGTATCAAAAAGAGCTAAGATTGCATGACATAGCTCAAGGGTCATTCCCTTTTGAGTGTCAGATTGATTTCCAGTCATCATCCTAGCTTCTAGTTTGGAAGAAGGGATTGGATCTGGATATGAATCACCCTGAATCTCAATCTCATAAACTAATACAGCTAGATCTGCAATACTGGTGCGAACTACAAAAGATGTAGATCAAATGTTTTTACCTTCGCTTGCAAGTGGCTATTGAGAGTGCACTGGTTCTGAAAATGGAATGAAGTGTGAGAACTCATATTCCTTGGACGCATGATTTGCAGCACCCTTCACTATAATGTTCCTAGTAGAGATATCTGTGATCTCCACAGAGTCAAGACCAAATATTACTCACTTTGGAGAGCCAGTATGAGTCATATGGTATACAAATAACATGTTTGCAGCTAGGGAGGAAACATAAAGTACATCTTTTAACTTTCCATGTTCAAGCTTGATATAGCCCTTCCCTTTGGCTTGAAATTTAGTGATATTTCCCATGTGAGTACTAGGACCATCAAAATAATACAAGGAAGATAATTATTCTCTAGATGAAACCAGATGATTGGAAGCTCTAGAATCAATGAGGAAGGCATGTGTTGTGGAGAATATAGCCTTCAGTGCATGGCATGTATCTTCATATTCTTTAGTTTTTTCCTGATGGTCAGCCTTCCTTGCGATAGAAGGTACAATAATGTTAGGATTATTCAGAAGAAGAGCCATCTCATCTATTTTTCTTCTCATACAGGTGCTTTCTAGGTGATATCCCCTTCCACAATAAGAACAATGTCTCTTTCCTTTGCCATTCTTGTTGCTTCTCTTCAAACCTGAAGGATATTTGGACTTCTCTTTCTCTATAGGAGACTCAAAAATTTTCTTCCCTTGGTAGTTCACTACCTTAGGTCCTCGTGCAACAAGTTCTTGATCTCTAGAATATCAAATGATCCCCATTTGGATCAACTTGTCATTCTCATGAGTGAGAGATTCAATGAAAGAGTTAAGAGAAGGCATCTTCCAATTTGGACTAGACCTCTTCACAGAAGGAAATGTTGACACAAATACTGAATAGTATGCACTAATATTGGAGAGGATGGAAAGGATGATTTGATCATCCTCCTTCTCAACCTTGCAAAGCTTCAATTGGAACATTATATTCTTGAATTTTGTGAAGAAGTCATTGAGTGTTTCGAAATTAGCTGGATGAAGAGAAATCAGCTCATTCTTGAGCCGATACACCCTCAGATCATCCTTCTTTTCAAATAAGGAGGAAATCTTATCCCAAACCTCCTTGGGAGTCTTCAATAGATTGATGTGGAAGAGAATATTTCGAGATATTGAGAGGCACAAGAATTCATAGGCTTCATCAAGCTTATTCCAATACTTCTCTTGTCGACATAATGAATTGGCTCTTTCTCTACCTCCATTGTCAGTATAAAGAGTATTTTGGAGCGTAGATGCATCTCCATGTCCTCCATCCACTCATGATAGATGAAAGGAGTGAGGAGCTCCATTGGAGGGGCCATATAGAATGCAGTGGAGAAGACTGAGCTACTATAGCGAATGCGGCAAAGGAGACTTAGCTGCTTGTAGTGAATACAATGAAGAGGAATGATAAACCTGTAAATCACACAATCAAGCAGAAAGGAAAAGGTCGACAGTCTACACTTTTGGAATTTCCTTCACACCAAACATAGTTGATTAAGAATGCTTTATCAACAATTCCTTAACTTGGGATATTAAGTGTTAAATTCTCCGCTTTTGGTGCAGTACTGGAAAGAGCAATTTTGCTCAATTTTTTTTATCCAAGTATGGATCTATAGTAGGAGAAGTGCCTTGTCCTACCGAGGCTCTGATACCATATTAAATTGAGCACATAGATCTATGGATCAACACAGAACTCATAAAATAGATCACATAATTTACTCAGTAATTGAAGAATGAAACAGTGCAAAAATGGCTTGCAACTGTGAATTCTTTCATTAATCAAAAGTAATTGGATAATAATTACAAATAATTACAATGGATAAATAGCCACATACAATTCGAAACCATGTGAGGAAGTTTGAATTGATTAGACTCTACTTCATTGAATGGTTAACTGACCTTGAATAAATCATTATTGGAGGACTAAATGGTTAACTAGCCTTGTCTAAACCATTATCGGAGTTCATCGGATTTCTAAATAACAATTCAAGTGTCTAATTCAATGTTAACTCAGCCTAACTAGCTGAGGTAGGTGAGAAATGCACCTCTCCTACATGCAGCCATGCAAACCTAGAGATGATTGAATGTAGAGGACTAGAACTGAATGTAAATGACTCCTAACTAAGCTTGACTAGTCACCAACTCAACTCAACTAACCTTGGTTGGTATCAGCACTTCTAGTGGCTCCTAATTTGTAGGGATTGATCTAGGAGGCTCCTAAACTGATGCATGCAAGTGCAATCAGTGGAAGTAAGTCTCAATTAGTGTTCCCCACACTTTAGTAACTAGAACATGTGCCCCAATTAGACCAAGTGGACCCAATGATGCTAGTGCCTAAAAATAGAATGGAAGGAATCCCAATTTAGACATGACTCCTGATTTAGACATATGACCAAATTGCACAAGGGAGGATTAATAATCCTCACATAGGCACCTTCTTCACTAAGTTCTAGATTCCTCTAGCTTGGATTACTCATGGACAAATTCTCTACTCCAACTCCTTGATTATGAAAGGGTGGAATAATTCAAGAGAATTAAGATCCCAACTCAGTATCAAAGAGAAATAAATCCATAAACCATGACTTCTAATCGAGGAAAGGAACGTATCAATCATAGGAAGTCACTTCTTAATCCTCAAATGTAAGGGTTTTTGATAGTTAATTCCCTTTCTCCAACAAATTTACCTCTTAAATAGTTTTTATATGTTTTTAACCATGTCTAGGTGTACAAACCTCAATAATCTCACTCAAGGGTGCACTTTTAATGCACATTAATTGATTTTTTACACGTTTTGGAAAACCCTCTTGACTTTATTTAAGAAAAGGTGTGGGACCCTGTGCGTTTATTTAGGGAAAGGTGTGGGGACTCATAAGCTTTGAGGTACCAAGACAATATGTGTAGGACTATAGTCTAAACTAGACTAATCTAAATTACTACAACACACTTAAATGTGATATATGAAATAATAAAGTGAAAATATCCCAATACATTGGGAGGAAACACATCACTGGGAGGCCATATCTTATGAGTTATATATTTAATCCTTTCATTACTAAGTGAAGCTATGAGAATTTAAAGTGTCAGAAACCAAAGAAATAGAGTCTAGTGAAGGAAATAAAAGTGCAAGAACTAAAACAAAATTAAGGTACAGGAAATAAAACTAAATGCACAAAACTATAAGAAAATCAAATAAAAGTAACATTACACACAAAAAAAATGAAAAAAAAACTAGACAATAAATAAATTCAAAACAAGCTTGAAATCAAACTCAAAACTCTCCCTTCTATAGTTTCTAAAAATCTACAAACATGCAATGGAAAACACCCATAGAATATTTACAATGTAAGTATGGTAGCATTTAGAATTAAAATTATAGTCACAAATAATGGAATAATTAAATGCACTAAATATGAATTCCACCTTTGATATATTGGATATGTTTATAAGGTATTAAAAGGTAGCTTATTATTTTTTAATGGTTAAAGAATTTTAATTTTTATTCTGGTTATATTAGAAAATAGGATCGCATAGCAATAACAATAAACAATAAAAAAGATGCAAATATTGAAACACTTTACAAGAGAGACATATATATAATGTGGTTCAACCAAGATGGGCTATGTCCACACAGAAACCACCAGTACTTTATTATTATACCGTCCAACTAAATGATGGGATACAACCAGCAGCAACCTCGGTGCACTTCCTCTTCACACTCTCATAGTCTCTCTCTCTCACAATAATAGAGATCAATTTTGTAATGTTATAATGCAATACACATCCATATTATAATTTTTTCCTTTTATAAAATGAATGCCATGGTGTCGCATGCCCCAATTTGTAAAACAATTTAATGTTATTGAGGAACATTATGTTATATTTTATGCTAAGTTTGTAATTGATGACCAAGTGGGGTTAAGGCTAATTAATGTATTTCAGAATATTTTATTAATAAATAAATAAATGATGAGACAACAGCTTAGGGAAGCTGTTAAATAGTGTTAACTGGTCACTTGGTGGAGGAGACTGGGTCGAGAGTATAGTGATAAGTGGAAGCATCCTCAAACTACTTCTAATTGTTTCAGGTGGAAACTTCCCTATATTTGTGGTCATGATTCCCCAATAAAGTGAAATTGGAGCAGGTGGCTCATTAAGTAAAAACTGACCCAAAAGACCTAGGAATTATTACAAAACTTCCCATTGAACACAGCTAAGGTTTCTCATTCTGGAAAGGTGATCATTCAATGTGAATGAAGTGCACATGATAAATTAAATGGAGGGGACTTATTGAAGTGATTTTGAGGGGTTAAATGTAGAGAACTGAACTTATGTAGCTTTAGGCTGAAGTTTTTATTGCTGTAAGCAAGTTTTGATTACTGCTATAATTTGACCAGTCAGGTGATAGAAGGTCTTAAGGATATGCCCTTCACCCAGTAATCTACCACTAAGGACCATGAAACAGGCTCGGGGGTCCTCAGGAAGTGTATACTAAGCCTTCTCTAGGAGTTGGTTGGGAGGAACAACCTCCTTAAGATGTTGTCACCTCATCATTTGATAGGTTTTTATTTGTTTAGGTTATTTATAATTTATTTACTGTATTCAGCCAATGTTTATTAGTTTTTTCAAAGATATGTATGTTTTTGTTTTGTTAGGGTTTATGTAGAAAAGAGTATTGTGTATTGATAAAACTAGTGATTGTAGATTATGTTTAAGACGGTAGTATTATTGCTAAATGAAAAGTAAATAGAAATAAATTACCACACTGTATTTTTCCATGCCTTGTATAGGCAGTACTCTAGTACAACTGGTTGATTAAATAGATGTGATGATTTGTTTATCAACTCTGAATGAAAAATGTAAATGATTTCTTTTATAGTTTGTATGTGAATCATTACAGAAAATAGTAGTAATTGCTCTAGCTACTAAAACTATCTATATTAACTAATTTTCAGGAAAAGAACTGAATATATATAATAATAATTTGTAGACATACTATTCACAGAAGCATTACTAATACTAATAATTATTATACACATAATAGATAAAGTTAAATAAATAAACATAGAAACAATAAAAAGATAGTACTAGGGTTTTAACCAAGATAGTACTCCATAGGTCTGGTTAATAAATTACTTCAAGTTCATATTTTACAATCTGTTTGGAAATACATATGTTTTTAATGTAACCTTCCAGAATTACTTAAGGTTTACAAGAAGAAGGGTTTATTGCTAAGAATAAACTTTCACTTTTATTTTAAAAACCACAATACAAAAATTTAATAGCTATAAAAATTTACTGAAAAAAAATAGAAATCAGAACTAAAATATATTTTCGTAAAATCTATTTTATTACAGAACTGTAGGGTTTTCCAAAAATAATAACCTTTTTTTAGCGAAAAACAAAGTACTAAATTTAATCAGTAATACTGTGAAAGATCCAGTAATATAATTTACTGTAAAGCATTTAAATTACATAATAAATTTAAATTAAATAACACTGTTAAGATTTTAAAAGGAGACAAAATAGAATTTAGCATAATGGCTCATAGGCCTTTTATAACTATGGTCAAGGTTTCAACCTGTTTAACATTTTTATACAAGCTTCAACAAAACAACATTTTCAAACTTAAACCATTATGGATTAAGCCGAGTTTTGTAAAGCAAAAAGATTTTCATCTTCCAGGCCATAAAGACTCTGCACAGCATACCATAAGTCATGGCTGCTATAGCCTATAAGTTTTTACACATAACATCCATTAGGGTTTTAAAAAAATGGTATAAAACTAACATAAAAACAAGAAGTATTAACCCAACAGTAAATCCTAGGCCGAGTTGACATCCGGTATGGCGATTGTAACAGCCTGATTTTTACCTCGTTTGCATTAAATATACAAGATACATATATTGTAAATAATCATGGTGAGGAGCTAAAGGTAAAAGCCGCACCATCGATTTGGTTGTGTTATGTTTCGGAATGGAATGGTCACTGATGGTATATCGGGACATATGACATATATTAAATTGTGACATCATGTAAATGTGCATTTTAATTAAATAACCCAACAAGCTATGTTCACTGCAACTAAATTGAGAAGGGGCATGATTCCAAAGGATAAGGAAGGGGAATGTTAAACATTGAGTCATGGGGGAAGAGCCATGTGTCACCAATCTCTTTTGTTGACCACCACCTTAGTTATTCCATTGTTAGTTGGGGGCAGCGATTGGCTGGCAAAAAGACCACTACGCTCACACTCTCTCCACGATATGCCTTGGGGTAGCATATGGTCTGTACACTAAGGATCGAGAGTCTATTCGTTTCCCTCACGCTGAGCATAGTTAAAAGGTTCCACATTCCATTGTTGGGGGTTCACCTTCCCTCTCTCACGCAAATTTATAGTTCGTGAGTTTCTTCCCCGTTCACGTAGAAGGATGGTTCTCCTCTGCCTCACAGATTTGTTGGCCTGCGGATCAATTATTTCCTCTATTCCTGCAGAGCTTTGTTTCTTTTTCCACCATTGACCAGACTACGTAATGTTTTGTTATTCAATCATGGAATCATGGTCATAATGGCATTCACAATTATGTGTTTTGGCTATGTCTTTTTCCCCTCACGCATAGATTGAGGATCCGTTCCTTTACCACTACCATTNAAAAAACAGCTGCGTATGTATGCGAATTTTAACCAAAAATCCGCATACACAGAGAAGGCAGTGGTAAAAAGTAGGTCAAGGCCAAACCAATAAAGGGGAGCAACA
>LPNX010174157.1:42209-82841 GCA_001517045.1 Pseudotsuga menziesii | reverse complement strand
TTTTATTGCAAACAATTATTGTGTGTAATGTAACAATTAACATAAGATCCCAGGATACATGTGTTAATAGAATGAAACACGTGGTGAACAAGAGTAGGCTCATGGCAGAAGACCCGAGATAAATGTTGAGAGACGGAGGTTGTACATCGACCCACTATAGTGTTATGAAGTGTGAAGGAATTGAGGGGTTTGGTAGGGGTTTAAGTTAGTATTAATATGGATTTAGTAAGGTATTAATAGGGTTTAGATATGAATTTAGGTAGGGGTGAATAGGGTTAGTAGGGGGTAAGGTAGTAATATTGAAAGGGGAGGTCAAGTAGGGTTAGTGAGGTCAGATTAAATGGTAGGTTTAATTTATGTTTTGAAAAAAGGGGGTGGGGTATGGGGATTTTTTATTAATATTATAACTTATTAACCAATTTCAAATAATTTTTTATAAAAAATTTATTATTTGTCTCGGGCCTACAGTTGATTAATTGTCTCTATGGTTCATATAGGTTTGTTTAGTTGGTGTTTTATGGATTTTTTTCAATCCTCCATGAGTCATTACCACAACAATTCTGCTCTAAATCCTTGGTTGTTTTCTTAATGAAGATATTAAACAGTCCGAACGACAATACTCATTATGTTTGCATGTATACAGGTTATAATTAATCATATTTATTAAAAAAATTATTTGGGTTGATGGGCAGCCTCTTTATACATTTATATATGTATGTGTGAGATCTGAGAAATTGAATCGAAATCATCACTACCCAATATTCACTTTTACATTGAAAACGATAAACGCAAGTTGCAACAATCGCATGACGTCCTCTTCATTCTAAACCTAGTTATCGGATCATCGTCGTAAACCCAATAAGCAGGAGTATTCATAATGTGAAATCCAAGGTGTATTAAATTCTTAGGTAAACTAGATCTGATTGTTTCTTTGTAACCTTGAGATGTTGACAAAGTGGTATTGAGTACCAGATTGGTATCGAATCCCATAGTATTATGGAGCGTAGAAATGGCTAAGGAGACTAGTGAAGGATGATATCAACTAAAAAATAATTTGGTTGGGGATTCTTTCTATGCACACATTGAAGATAACCTCGAAGAAAATGATTTTCGAGGGACTATTTAGCAATGGAAGGGTAACTTCTTTGTGTTGTGTGGGGCGAGAATTGGGGACCCAACACTAACTGAGTTAGATAGAAGTTCTAGTAACTTAGAGGTGATTTTACTAATTAGCATTTCCCTTCCACTATCTTTGCATCTTGTTAACTTAGTTGTGCATTGGCTTGGCTTGATATGCAGTCTATGTGATTGTGGACAACATGTTAACCCAACTATGCATTGGCTTGGCTAGGGGGTTGTGATTTTTAATTGTGAGTGAGCTTGGATAGTTCCTCTTTCCTTTAGGAAATCATGCCCATCATGGGGGTGGCCTCTTTGCACAAATAGTATATGCTAGACAAAGTGCCTACGGTAAGGTGGAATGGCCCTCTTGCACAACTAGTTGCTTGGAGAAGATACATTCAAGAAAAGTGTTTACATGAGGGCTCATTGTTGTTATTTCAATTCCATTGTATGAATGTTTATTTTAATGATGAAGATACATGTTGTAAATAGTGTCTGAGAATATGAGTTGCTTAGTTAGGAATAATCATGATTCTTGATATCTAAGTGTTGGATATATGATATTGCACTTCATGAAATGATTGCATATAGATGAATATATTTTACATGAAGTCCCATTATGCATGTACATCATTAACTCTACAGCAAGTCAGTGACTGACAATTAGAAATTGAATTTTCCATGTGGTGGATGTCATGCACATTGGTTGGCAGATAGTGGATAGGGTTGTCGTGTGACAAAATCCTGCTACAATTAGACTTCGTGCACATAATATATATGCAATATAGATAAATTGATGAGAGAAAAAGTGCACAATCCTACCTAATGCGCACACTATCACACATAGACTAAATTTTATGTGCATAGTGCGTCCCTTACTGTAAGAACAATATATGGTGTTGATTGTTGCATAGTAAATAAACTCGGCAAAAGAGACATAAATGTCTTTTTATCAGATGAAAGAGTATCCCCCGTGGTTGTGATGGACCACTAAGGTCGTTGGGGACATGACAAAGGTCATGAAATTGAATTGTAAAGTGTATACCGAGTTACGAGAACTTGATGAAGAGGGCTCCATTTGGATTTTAATAGAAGTAGTGTTGGATGCCAAAGAGTGTCAATTGCACAAGTGCACAACCAGATAAGTCTTGATCCAATGGAAAGATATGCAACCATAATATGCCACATGGGATCTAATAGATATTTCGCAACAATTTCTTCACCTTCATCCTTGAGGACAATGTTTCTCTTGAAGTGGAGGTCATGTTATCATCCTACTATAACCTCCCTACTTTAAGCTACATAAGAGTTATTCAAGTAATGCATGCGGTCATTTCCTTTGAATAAAGACCATTAGATATTATGGGATAATTGATTAATGTAAAAATAGTCTCTTTGTTAATTAAGGCCCATTAGGTAATTGATACTCATTAAAGATGAGACTACAAGTAGTTAAAAATTTTCTATTTAAAAATACACTATATTTAGGGCATAATAACTCATTACTGACCCCAAATGGTTATCTCGATTGTTCTGACTCTTACAGTTATCTACCCCACCCCTTGTTTCATGTTTCCCTGTAACGTAATATCATTCAAAAAAACCTCGGTCGAGGGCTTGATAAAAGCTCGGTCGAGATATTAAAACCTCGGTCGAGGGCTTGTTAAACCCTCGACCGAGGTACGTTTTTTTGTTTTTGCCAAAATGCACTTGCCAAAAAGTGTTACCCAGGTCCGTGGATTCACCCATTATAGAACATGGATGTTATGGATGGATTGGATCATGGACAGAATGTAAAAAGTGGGCCATTGGTTGAGAACTTAGTCAAACCTCTCGAAAATGGATGACAGGGAAGGACTTGCTGGAATTAGCAGCTCCTTCATGAGATTGTCCAATGAGTGTAGAAGTGTTGTTCCATCGAGACTCTCCCTTGTAACCTGACATTATAATTATGCTTTAGGTAGGTTGCATATTGACTCCAAATTTAGCTTAGCCTCGTACTTCTCCGCTTCCTTATGGATTTTTCAATCTAAAAAAAATATCTATCATTTTTCGTAAGTCTTTTTGCTAGCTTTCATCTTCTAGAGCCTTATTTGTTTGTTGTTACTAAAATCTATTCCTTTTATTCATAAAATAATAATATCTATCAACATGGCATCAAAATTTAAGAGCTCTTCATTGATCAGTGTTAGTGTGGATATCTTCGCATACACCCCTTCTATGAACCTCTTCACATCTTACATTATTATTGGGCATGCGGCGACAGTACTTTTAAAAACATGCCTTTACTTTCAACCTCTCCAAAACTTACAATGAATATTGGGCATCTACCCCTGCTACTCTTAAACTGACAGGATTTTTAATCTTATCTCTCATTGTAAAAGTTGGTTGGATAGGTTCTCGTAGGTAAGATCAATGCTTTGTTCAATAGGTGGGTAGTAGGTGCATAGGAAAATGATGGTGAACTAGGGATCGGTGCCCCAAAACTTATACATAAATTGATTAAGCTTATATTTTCGGTTGGAAGGTTTTTTCCCTTTTTATATGGATGGGGTAACTAGCGGTTAGGAAATCAAATTCTAGTTTATTGTTTGGGTACATACATCCTGGGCAACTCGTAAGAGGTCAACGTTTTAATCATGTTTGGTCGATTTTAAGAAGTCGATCTTCTTCAACAATTTGTTGATGCATATATAAGAGAAAAAAACCTCGTTCCTTGCCCTTTTTGAATGAAATCCAAATTGAACAAAATATTAAAGCAACATTTTTACAAGTTCATTGAGGAACTGAACGAAACTAGTGAAGGAAGGATGAAGGGAAAGGTTTTATGGAACTTTATCGAAGCCTTTATTGTCGAATTGTATCATGGGTATTTGTCATAATATTATAACTCCCTTTGTATAATAATTATTTCAATGGCCTTTGTAATCCCAAGCTTTAATCCCTCACTCTTTTCCGCAGCTTTCTTCATACTGCAATGTATTTTTTCAGAATGCAGCAGCTTAGGACCTGTTACTTGAACCTACTTTACATCCCCTCTTCATCTTGATATTTAGGCTACGATTCTTTTACCTTTTACTCCTAAACTCTCAACTTATAATATTAAGGGTAATGGAAAAGCACATCTTTTAAGTTTGTTATCATTTATTATAATTTTAGAGTATGGATAGATGTCATGGCTAAAATATTTCCATAGTGTGCTAAGATCTATCCCCTAACTTATGAAGATGCCATCAACAAATCCTAGACATTGAGGCTATGAATACCAGACATAAAAGTAGGAATTATGATCCTCTAATTACTTATAATAAAGGAGCATCTTCTCTAGTTGACCCTCAATATAAGGCCGCTAAACCTCACCCTTATCTTAGGAACCAAAGAAACTAAAATTTCATAGGTGAAGGTGTGATTTATAGTATATACCCCACAGATTGCAACTACTATCGCCTTTATTACACAACCCAATCCACCAGTCAATATCCTATAATAAAATAATAACTAACCCGACCCTACCAAAATGCAACTATCAACATAGTCCAATGAGTCACCTTCATCCAATGAGTCGTCCATATCATAACCTTCTACTTCTCAACCCAACAAAACCTGAAGGAAAAAACATTATTCTATTACCTTAATGAGCATAATAAGTATTGCGAATTCCATAAGAAAACTAGTCATTTAATGGAGGAGTATCTCACTTATCATAGGATTAAAAAATCCCAGTAAAACTAATAAGAGTATAACTCCAATTCTCCCATTCATCTGAAGAATGACAATTTAGGATCTTATGAAACCTGTTTGACCTAGCAAGGTCCCCACCTATTCTACTTGAATATCCTTGTCGACCACCATAGGTAATCCATGACCCTTGGATTTTATAACTTTTCTTCTTTTGGGTCTACCTCATATCACCCCCTTTTTGAGATTTTCTCAACAGAGACCTACCTCACTAAGTTTTGAGCTAACAAAAGCCACACTCGATCCAGATCCATGATCACCTTTTAGCCAAGCAAAATGACTGTCAAAGGACTCTACTCACTCCAAAGTTTCTCTGCCATCAAAAACAAGGAAAGGGTTTAAGCAATATAGAGGGTTTACTTTAGGGCTATCAGGAGTCACAGACTCTTTTACGGTGCCTTGACCACCAGAGAGAGGGAAAGAAGAAGTTAGAATTCTGGATTCTAAACCTATGAACTCCCCATACCTATATTGGGGCTTGAGGCACCCACCAATAGTTGCATGCTTACATCCGTTGTCCACGACTCCACAAATCTCCTCCTTTGAGATCAAATTTTCACTATAGGCGACAAGTGGCTTGTAGTTCTCCATATTGTACTTTACTGGCTACAACTACCTTGACAAACTCTACAAAAACCTAAAAATTTAACTAGGGTTCCGCAAAGCTTCATTTGTTTTATCCTATATAACAAACCTTACTTTGATCAAATAGGGCTTTGAAATTTTTTCCCTCATACCAATAAAATATAATTTCATAACAATTGTGATTATGAGTGAATATCTCATCCACAATTCACATAATTTAATAGATACAAGGTTAGCAAAACAATGAAATATGTTCCTCTACTCTATCTCCAACTTTCATGTCGCGATATTGGGAGACAAAACTACTTCTTGCGATGGGACAGTCACTAAGATTTTATGAAAATAGAAATAAATACAAGTATATTGTCCTTGGACAATAGCCTTGTCCAACAAAACTATTTTGGACAAGCCCACACCCCTACAAATAGTCTTGTCCAACAAAATGAAGAAAATGATTAAAAAATGAGCCAAATTCTATGCTTTACATTGTTATTAAATGCAAGGAACTCTCCATGAAATGAAGAAGCCAAAAAGACTATATAAGATACTTGGAAAACAAAATACCTTTTTCATTACTTACGAAAATCCTTTCTCTAAAACTATCTAAAAATAATATCATGGAGTTAATCCTAGGATCAACACTCCGAGTTAGTATAAGATAGACATTCTCATAAAAACAAACAAAAATTGAACTCCTTGTTGGAGAATTATTAGATTGTGGCATAAGGCATTTAATGTTGGGCACTTACTCGTGAGGAAAAATTATGGTTCCTACAGACTCTGTATTGACTACCGAGTATTAAAAAAAGCTATTATTAAAGGTAAGTTTCCCATTCTATTTCTGGATGAACTGTTGGGTGAGTTTCATGGTGCCAAGTATTTATCGAAGTTGATTTGAAATCAATCCATTACGAAACAGCTTCGAGGAAACTTCCTTTTGTACGCATGAAGCCCTACATGAATTCTGTGTCATGCCTTTTGGACTATCCAACACCACGACTATATTCTACGTAGCGATGAATGATTTATTCCACCCATACCTGCAAAAGTTTGTACTTTTCTTCTGTTATGGTGTTCACTTATGTCCTCTTGATGCTACGGTTCTGATATATTCATGACAGTCTAAGGAGAAATTGCAGGGGTAGATTGCAAATGAAATCTTGTCTTCAATTTTGGGTCTATTTTTTCCTTAAACTTAGTAAATAGGCATCATCTCTCACATCTTAAGGCAAACTTTGAGCGGTCTCGTTCAATTTGGACAATTCTAGGTAGTAAAAGAGTAATGAATGAATGAGTATTTTGGGACTTTTTTTATTCAAATTTGTTAAGCCTATGGATGAAGTGGGAGTGAGAAGCCATTCTGAGAATTTTGTCGATGAAGTGGGAGTGAGAAGCCATTCTGAGAATTCTATGGATGAAGTGGGCATGATACAACAGTGTACAACAGTGAGGCTCCATTCCTGGACCTACCTGTGTGTAAAGGCAGCAGTAAGAGGCTTTGTTTTGATCTCCAAATCAGCGGAGAGGAGCCTTATGCTAGTTCTAGGCAAGAAGCAGCAATGAAACCATGTCATTTTCAAATTATGGGCATATTTCTGTGCATGGGAAGTTCCTTATGCACTGAAATAGGAGTAGGTTTCTAGTTCTGGGCAGTCGGTGCATGTTTAAACCTCGTAATAACAATAAACATCCCTAAAACTCCAATTATGCAATTCTGGGTAGTCTTGAGGCTATATTAGTAGTTATGTGCATTAAGGTAGCATGAAAACAACATCTTTCCTAAGCGGGATTTGATCTACAAGTTGGTAGGGCACAAGTTTCAATTTGCTTTTTCTTATTGTAAGATCAAATTCTCCCCTTTCAAAATCTTCATAAAAGACTTAAGAGATGATCTACAGATTGAGTGAGCTAAGAACTACCCCTAACTTATGAAGATGCCATTAACAAAGTCCTAGATTTTGAGGTTATGAACATCACACATAATCTTAGGATTTATGATTCTCTAATTGCTTATAATAAAGTAGCATCTTCTCTGGTTGATCCTCAATATAGCAACATAAGGCCACTAAGCCTCTCCTTTATCTTAAAAACTAAAGAAACTGAAATTCCATAGGTAAAGGTGTGATTTATACATCATATATTGTAACTAATATCACCTCTATTACACAACCCAATCCACTAGTCAATATCCTATAATAAAAGAATAACTAACCCAACCCTCCTAAAATGTAACTATCAACATAGTCCAACTAGTCACCTTCATCCAATGAGCCATCCATATCATAACCTTCTACTTTTCAACCCAACAGACCCTGAAGCAAAAAAAATTATTCTATTACTTTAATGACCATAATAAGTATATCAAATACCATAATAGAACTAGGCAACCCAACAGACCTTACAGCAAAAACCCTTATTCTATTACCTTAATGACCATAATGAAGTATTACCAATACCATAATAGAACTGGGCATATATTGGAGGAGGACATCACTTATCATAAGATTAACAGACCCAAGTAAAACAGAGAAGAGTAGAACTCCAATTCTCCCATTCATCTGAAAAATGCCAATTTATGATCTTATAAAACCGGTTTCCCCTCACACTCCATCTCAATCACAAAACCAAAAATTATCATCTCCTTCCATAGAATATCAAAACCCTCCATAAAACCAACCCTCTTCCACTATAACCCAAAATAGATAAATAAAAGACAAAGGTAAAGCTAACTTCATAGTTGGATTAATACGGGATATTCTCCATGCAAGTGTCACTAGTGATACTCATAATGCTCTTGCTCCATAGTTTGAGTCCAGTTTTATGGTGATGCAAAGGTTTTACGTAAACTTTAAAGACTAGGCAAGGATGAGTAGATTTTCGGATAGTTTCTAGGAGCATTTCATCCTAAAGGTCCAGTCTAGTGAGTCACTCATTCCATGGTAGAGGGTTGATCTCCTTTACTTGATAAATAAACTTGAAACATCTAGGTTGTTGGTGGTATAGTTCTCTTATTTTTTATTTTTTATGTAAAGTTAGGAAAATCTAGACTCTAATATTTATATCTATTCTTACTCTATAGGATTACTTTCTATTTGATAGTTTTGTTTTCAATTCCTACTTTCTGTTTGACCATTCAAGGGCTAAAGGTTTAGATGGAAAATATTTCCACAAATCAACTAGGACAAAATTAAAAGCGTGGATACCTGTATTCTGGAACCCTTGAGTCCTCTGCTCTGAGATTTGTGCCATGATTGCCATTTTCGAGTCCAATACTGCGCCATGATTGCCATACCCAAGTCCAATCTTGTTGAGAGCACGTACTTGTAAAGATATAACACAACTGAAAATGAATTTTACAACCAATTAAAAAAAATTATGACAAAAGAATTTCGTACATATAAAACTCACTAGGCTAATCTAATTTGAATTATCTAAAATTTGAAAAATAGAAGGAAACAGATCCCCATACCGTAATTTGAATCCTGCCAATCCTTTGCTCCTGCCATGAATCAGGAGGCAATAATCGCATGGCGCCATGCCAAGATAGAGCGTAGTCATGGTTGGACATAGCTAATGCAATATTGCCCAGTTAACAGCTCAGTAGGGGCTGATCGATCTGCATTTGTCAAATCAAATTACTAAAATTAAATTGGGCTGTAAATTTGGATCTATAATTAAAAATAACAAGACAAATGCATCTACCTTATTTTGCTATGATGAATCCTTGCGCCTGCCGATTCGAAAATTGATGCAGGTACCATTTCATAATTATGTTTAGCCTGCCAATTTCATAAACAGAGCTAATTGAATGAAATCACAAAAATCAAAATAATGGCTGAAGTCTATGTCACTTACTAAGTTTTCATAATAAGAAAATAAAGAAACCCAATAAAGGAAATAAACAGAAATTTGGCAGAATTGACGAGGATATGGGTGGATATCTCGTCCTATAGCTGGATTGAATCCTTACCCTGATTAAAAATTTTCAATCCGCGCTATGTTCATGTGATCGTTGAGTTCCAGCATATGTTCATTTGATAGTTGAGTTCCATCATATGTTCCTGTCATCCCAGATGCCAGGAGTGCTATCGCAAAAACCTTTCAGCTCCAGCCCCCAAAAACTTGCTGCAACAAAAAAGAGTTTCCAGTTTAAATCAATATGGACCTATATTGCCTCTGTGGATAACCGTTTATGTCAATACGAGTATACAACTCATGGATATCAATAGATGCAAATTAGTTAATTCTTATGGCAGAGGAGCCTCGTATGCACTTGTAATTTGTGATAGATAAACTTCCACTTCTGAGCTTTGTTCAATAACAAGTGTTTGCCTGCAAGCAAGATTTATTGATGTTCAAAGAAAAGGTAATTCACAATGTTTATTTTATATATTTCTATATTTACATTATCAAATGGTTCTGTATCAAGCAGCGCTATATCCAGCTGGTAATTGCTCACCAAGAATGTTGCTGAGATAGTGCTTTGCAACTTTCCGTTTATAACAAAGGCCTATCCGCAAGAGCAAGCAAGCTCTATTGACATTCAAAGAAAAGGTAATTCAAAAGCAAGCAAGCTTTATTGACGTTCAAAGAAAAGGTAATTCAAATATGTATTTTATATTTCTAGATAATGTAGTGCTTATATTTACCTTACCAAATGGTTTTGTATCGAGCACCGCTATATCCGAATGCTCTTCCTCTTCAGTGTACTTTGCAAACCCACTTTCCCTTCGAAACATTAAGACAACTATGACGAGTAAAAAAAGCAAAATTGCAGAATGGACCATCATTTTTGAGTTGAGATCGATAAATTTAATTCAGCTCCCACCGATACACTAAATCGGACAGAGGACGATGAGCTATCTTTTTTATGCAGCAATACTTGCTCGCGTTGAGTTTATGATAAAGATGGATGGGCTCGTTCCTTTCCTTTGTGCCTCGCGAAAGTCCCTCCAGGTCCTTGGTAATCAGAAATCTTATCACTAGCATGAAATAATCATAAGCGATACCATAGCCATGTAATTGTTCAATATTTCATTCATTCACTTGGTCAGTTCACCACAGAGCTTGGATAACCTCGGCTAACCCTTATAAATTAGAATTCCAAACCCGTGGCATTCCATAGCAATCCTTTAATCACTCAATTTAGTGCATCAGTTGTTATATATGCTAGTCCTACAGAATTACCACCTAAGCACATCACATCAGTAAGGAAACAAAAAGGAGCATCTTAAAAAAAATAGAACCTTATTTGTTCTGATGAGCCACTCAATCAAATGACATCGATAAATTTAATTCAGTTCCCACCGATCCACTAAACCGGACAGAGGACGATGAGCTTCTTAAATCAAATGAGAGTGTGCAAGGAAGGAGAAGGACAACACCAAGGTGGATTTGATACACGTACATCTATGGAGAAAGACACTTGGTGTCCATGCACTGCATCACAGGTTTGAATTTAGGGTTTTTGACATGAAGGCCTCGTGTGTTGGAATTTCTTACAAGCACCAACGATGGAAGGAATTTGAGAGAAGGTTTAAGAGGGTTGGAATCTAGAGGATGGGAGAAATGGCTGCATGGCATTGAAAATACTCAAGGACTTAATGCAAGGGTGGCATCCAAAATATTGTGATCCACAGAGAGGTTGTTTTCAAATTGAGGGTATAAATGCATAGTAATTATTATGCGCATCCTTAAGTGCATCAAATTCCATTAATTTCACCCACTTTATTTGTTGTTTGACATTATTGTTGCATTAAAATTTTGGTTGTATTAAAACTTTGGTGATGAGAGCCCGCCGCCGGGTCTTGGGGAACAAGACCCTAGAGAAACGTCACTTGCACAAAAGAATAAACATGCAAAAAAATAGTTTAAAAAAAATTATTTAATACACCTGAAAATTAAACTATGCAAACACATTATAAAAAAAAATTCTCATGTAAACCCCCAATTAATAGGCCTGAGCGATTCATATATATCCCCTTGTCGGGGACATAAAAATACCTAATACACTAAATTACATAATATGCTAAATAATTAACAATACTAACCATAATATTAAAAAAATTACCTAACTATTTATTATTTTAAAAATAATCTAAAAACAACTACATCTAAAAACTATTTAATAAAAATATTAACCTAAAAAAATAATACCTAAAACCTTATACAACAATAAAACTTTGAATTAAAAACATAACAAACCAATATTAAATTGATTTTTTTTAAAATCAAAACTAAGTAATTAAAAAAGATTTTTTAACATTAAAAATAAACTAAATAATTAAAATAGAAGAATCTAAAAAGTACATTGTTAATAATAATAAAATAAAAAACTTAAAAAACGAAATTCACTAAATAAAAAAACGACAATGTAGAAACCGTAGCCCACTTAATAAACAAATATTAATAAAAAATTAAAAGAGATAGCTTACCTTGTGAAGACTTCCAAGGAAGCCTCTCCTCACGATAGACCTACTTCGAGGTCTGAAATTGTCGAGAACAAAATCACCACCGCAGATTTCCTTCTCCTCTGAAATAATGTGGATGTCAGATGAACTGAGAGAGTCGTTCATCATGCCCAACAATGACTAGAATGATCCATTGTTGTTGCAAAGGCTATTGAAATACTTGAGCCCTATTTCCACTTCCAACGAGCTAGTCATAAAGATAACTGAAGTTGGGAGTGACTAAGGGGAGGGGAATCTAAAATAATGGCTCAAAGATATTTAATGATTTCCCATTTCCTTGTCGGTTGTAATGATACTACCATCTCCTTGGAATGTTCCAACTTTGTAATTTGGGACCTAGTGAGGTCCGCATCTAAGAATATCTCACTAGGGATGAAGAACAACCTTTGATTGGATTTTAGAGCTCGGAGATGAAGAAAAACCTTTGCTTGGCTTTTAGAGCTTAGAGATGATTGCTTATTGAATTGAAATGGATTAAAAATGTGAAGTTGGTGCCCTTAAGAACCATTATGTTGCGAAGGAAGGATGTGAATATCTGTAGGGGTCTATCGAAGATATGGTGTTGTGGGGATCCACATACTCGAAGGTGATGTTATTATGTTCAATGGAGGGATTCTTCATTAAACCTGGCATGTATCACCTCCTTAACATCAGCAAGTGGGAGGGGGGTGGTGTTTCCTTTTTTGGACTAGTTGGACCTAAGTGTTAAGGGTTTGTTGTCATGTTTTCATTTCCTATTTAAATAAGGCTTGTCGTGATCTCATCTCCTTTTGTAGATTTTTTATGTTTGAGATTTTAGATTGGAGAGTGGGGGAGTTCATAAGCTGGTTTTGCAAGTGTATGCTTTCTTGGTGTTTCATTTCAGAAATTAGTTACCTCATAGTGGAGCTTTTTTTTTTTCAGTCTCAAGAATTTTCATCCTTGGCATATTTTTAGTTTAGAATGTCCAACATGAAAAATGTAACTCTATGGCAATATTCGCAGGGCTGTAAATTGGTCTTAGGTTTTTGTTATAGTTATCGAGCACCTGACGATGTTTGCTTGGAGATGAGGAAACCAAAGGAGCGGGTAGGGGTTTTGAAGTAAATTACCCCATGGCCTCAACATTGTGGACATGCAAAGAGATCATTGGTTGTTTGAGATCTAGCAAGTCGTATGTCAGGCTCATAATCGAGATTGTCTTTATCCTTACTATAGTAGTTCAAATTCTACCAAGCATTGTCTCTATCCTTCCTTAGTTTTACACCATTGGCATGGATCAACAACTTGGCCAACAATCCATTTGACACACTTTTTCTACACTGATGCGATGTATATTGGTTGAGCCTAACCTTGAAATGCAGTTTTGTGTTCAACTATAATGATGCTACTCCATTCTGCTCAAGAGTGTATGGTACCGTCAACTGTCTTCATATGCCCTCCTGTCTGTAATACTCATGGAACTGGTTTGAGGTATACTCACCCCTGTTATCTGATCTGAGTGCCCAAATCCTCCTCCCAGTATGGTTTTCCACAAGAGCTTAAACTCTGGGAACCTATACAAGACCTGTTCATATTTCTTTCTCCTCAAGAAGTGGGTGTTGATCTTCCTAGAGTAATCATCAATGAATATCACATAGTACTCAAAACCTCTCAAAGAAATAGAGGACATGGGACAACACAAATCAGAATATATCAAATCAATCCCAAGAAGGAAAGTTATCCTTGGCTACTATAACCTCACCAAAAACAACCCTAGGATTTGCAACCCCATTCACAACTGTCCGCACTAGATCAGTGCCAGAAACAACCTCCCCTACTGTTGTAAGCTCATCTCTCACCTAATGTAAATGTTGTATGAATTGGACAAAAATACGTGTAAAACAAGTGAACTTGCATAATGTTGCATTCAATCCCTACTCTAGTGCGCCCCCTAAAAAAAGTTAAAAATAACAAAAATATAAACTTTTCCCAATTACCAAAAGGTCAATCATCTGAATTGATCGAGTGACATTTTGAGAATCAATTATTCTTTCTTTGTATGTATGCTAAAATTGCCTCAATTTTCTTGTTTTTATGCTTAATTTACATATTATTTTACAGAGTCTAAGAATACTATGATGACATGAAATACCAATGAAAACTTCTTTAGACATTCTTATGGTTGCATTTTCTTTTAAAAGTACAATCAATTTTTACTAATTTCAATATCCGATAGTTTTACAAGGATGCCTCGAGTCATTTTTTTTACAGTAACCGGAGAAATTTAATAATTATAAAAAAGAGCTGAGCACAACCATCCGTGTACAGAACTGGGATCCAAAAATTGCTCTATTGTAATAGAGCTAACATAGGTGTGAAGACAGATTACAATGAAGAGAAGATTTCTGAATTTTTTCCTAAGATTGAGACTACCCCTGTATGGGTATTGTTTTGCAAATTGGTATTTCAAAAATAAGCAAATAAACATAATAAATTTAAATGTATATCAGCAAAGCACAAAATTTCAGTAAAACCGTGAGACGTGGTCTATAATTTTTTCAATTTCATATGCAAGCCTTGTCCTATATTGTCTTCGAAGGTGCTTGCTCTTCACTCACGATCTGGTGGTGCTCATCAATTTCACTATTCGAGCTGGGTAAACCTTTACTGATAGAGTTAATCTCTTCTTTCATGATTCGAGGGTGTCTGAGATCTTTCCTATTGATGGCATCATCAATGAAGGTGAAGTAGAGACTTGTGTAATCCTTTGGTTAGGGGTAGAGACACTTGATTGCAACAATCTAGTCACTGGTAGAGCAGTTGCGATAGTTAGCACACACCGATGGGTGCTTTCTCAAGAGATGAAAAAGAGATGAAAATGAGCAATGGGAGAGGAAGGATGGAGAGACCCCATGGAACTCAAGAGTTTAAGGAACATGTTTGAAGAATGCTTGTTCTCTTATTGAGACTATGCATGTCTTGTTCTTCACTCCTTGATTGGCTATTTTGTCTGCTTGACTGTTGTTCTATCTTAGGATGTGATAATACGTGGCATGAAGGTTGGAACTCTTCTTGATGATTCTTTTATGCAAACGACTGTAGTTGGTTGTCCCATTAGTACGTCCATTCCTCATTTTCTGAATTATTTGTTTGGAGTATTCAAAAACAATGATCTTGCTGATGTTTTCTTTTTTAACCATTTCGATCTGGGTAAACCTTCGAGCTGGGTAAACCTTTACTGATAGACTTAAGCTCTTCTTTCATGATTTGAGGGTGTCTGAGATCTTTCCTATTGATGTAATCATCAATGCAGGTGAAGTAGAGACTTGTGTAATCCTTTGGTTAGCGGCATAGACACTTGATTGCAACAATCCAGGGACTTGTAGAGTAGCTGTGATAGTTAGCACGCATCGATGGGTCCTTGCTCAAGAGATGAAAATGAGAAATGGGAGAGGAGGGATGGAGAGACCCCATGGAAGTCAAGAGGTTAAGGAACATGTTTGAAGAATGCTTGTTCTCTTATTGAGACTATGCATGTCTTGTTCTTCACTCCTTGATTGGCCATTTTTGTCTGCTTGAGTGTTGTTCTATCTTAGGATGTGATAATACATGGCCTGAAGGTTGGAACTCTTCTTGATGATTCTTTTATGCAAACGACTACAGTTGGTTGTCCCGTCAGTGCGTCCATTCCTCATTTTCTGAATTATTTGTTTGGAGTCTCTGAAAACAATGATCTTGCTGATGTTTTCTTTTTTAACCATTTCAATCCCTAGTAAGAGGGCAAGCCATTCTGCTTCGTTATTGGACTTTATTCCTATCACCCAAGCATAAGAGACCACTAGGTGTCTTCCAGGATCAAAGATAATTCCATCTGCTCCAGCCTTCTGTAGGTTTCCTTTCGATGCTCCATCGAAGAAGAGAGTATGGCAGTGAAGATTCTTTTTCCATTGATGGAAATCTTTCTTGTCCTTCTGTATTTCCTAGTCTGAAGGAAGGAGTTTGGTTTGATGGGAGCTTTGCAAGCATAATTTTTTGCAAAATGTTACTTCCGAAGGGATGAGCTTTTTAGTTTCTTTGAAGATGATTTGTTGTTCAAGTTTTTGGAAATCATATTCTGAACTTTGATGGCAATGCGCCTGGGATCAAACTTTTTACCATCAAAATTTGCTCTGTTTCTTGAAAGCCAGATTTTCCAACAGATGTTTTGAGGCATGGTGTTCGATATACGCAACATAGTGTGTTTACCTATGATCTTGGCAAGGTAGAATCTCTTCCAGTTGAAAACCATGTCTGAGATATTGCTTGGGAGCCTACCTTTGATAGCGAAAGGTCCGAGGGAGCATTCCCAAACTTGGATTGCCACTGGGAAAGTTAGGAAAATATGCAAAGCAATTTCACTATGGGTGGCACAAAGAGGACATCTTGGGGGCCCTTCATATCCTCTTTTTCTAAAATTATCAGTATGAGCAATTTATTTTGAGCTAACATCCAAAAGAATATATTAACTTTGGGTGTACAGTCTAGGTTCCATACCTTATTCCAGATGTTTTCCTTTTGGTTACCATCATTGCTTTTTATAATTTTGAAGCCTTCTTTTACTATGTAGTGCCCGTTAATTCCCCAACCTTTGATATCTCGATCCTAGATATTTAAGGGAGATCTTCCATGCACGAGGGAGGTGAAGGTTTTGTGTTCTTCATCAAGGTGCTCTGGGGGCTACAATAATTTCCATTCCTTCCAATTCCCACTGTTGTCCTAAGATGATATATTGTAGAGCTTTTTATATCCCATTTCTTACATCCGGAGTTTAAGATTGGGAAAATTGGCTTCATCAAAGGGGGTGAGCCCAAGAACCTTATCATTCCAGATGTTAATTTTTTTCCCATTACCCAAGATCCAAAAGGTCAATCATCTAAATTGATCGAGTGACATTTTGAGAATCGATTATTCTTTCTTTGTATGTATGCTAAGCTGCCTAGATTTTCTTGTTTTTATGCTTAATTTACATATTATTTTACAGAGTCTAAGAATAAATATGATGACATGAAATACCAATAAAAACTTCTTTAGACATTTTTATGGTTGAATTTTCTTTAAAAGTACAATCAATGTTTACTAATTTCAATATCCGATAGTTTGAGGGGGATGCCTCAAGTCATTGAATGCTATAGTGGATTGATTATTAAAGTATTTTTTTCCAAGATCATAACTTAAATTCAATACTTGATTATCTCCAATATAGGGCTGCAAGATGGTTGATATGTTTAATATATTGGATGAGATTGATGAGGTAATATGGTAACTGGAAAGAAAATGAAGAATCTAATTGCATTGCCTCTAGAGTCAACACTTTGGAAGGTATACTACTATTTTTCTATTAACGCTATGTTTACTAAATCATTAAATAAGAACTACAACTTTTTTCTTCCAAGTAATATATCTTGGGGGGAACTTTTGGGCACTTCTAGAGATTCTGAGGATGGTACCTCAGGTCTATGTCACTGAAGAAAATAATTGTCATTAATATGAAAACTTCCATTCACACATTCCGTCGAACACCTTAACATCTAGCGATTTTAATAAACAATTTACTCATAAATTTGAAATTAAAAACCACCACTTCAAGATCTTCTTAAACACTGAAGTATCAAACACATGAAACACATATTTTTGGTCATAAGACTAGGCAAAACTCCAACTTGGGGAAAACCCTGAATAATAATGTTTTATTAAGAGAAGTTTTCTAAGAAAAAATTCAATACAATGAATTTTTAAATCAACCCTCACTGATATAATTTCGCAAATATAAAACAACAGTATCTACCCCAAAATCTATGCCAAAAAAACAATTGTACGATCTTCCCACACGTGTTGTACGACATGCTCTTCTCCATGCCTCAATTTTTGAGGCCACACATGCCTAAAAGTCTTACTATATGGACTGCATGGCCTGCAATAAATGAAAGTCATCTTTCTTGGGAAATGTGCCCACATGTGTGACTGTATATTCTGCTACAGGCTGTTGTATGGACTGTTTTCAGACTGCCATGGGAAGCATGATGTTTTAGCTTCTATTGGAAATCGTGCCACCTCTCTAGGGAAACTTATCTTCTTAATCTCTTACTTCAATAGTGTAAATCATTTGTCCTCTCTCTTTGTTTTATACTTTAAATCAGTGTTGAAAACCTCGCTGACTTCTCGCAAAAAATCAGAAAAGTCACGAATTTTGCTCCAAGCCGATTCTTTCGGCGAGCAAAAGTCGCACTTTTTTAATAAATCAGGAAGGCCTGACTTTTCCTTAGAAAATGTGATTTTTCCTTAAAAGTTGTGAGTTGATCTAAAAAATTGCCCAAACCTCCAATCCATGATTTTAAAATGGAAAAAAACGGTTATTTTATGTCATTTGGCAAATACATTTGTTGGAATAGGAGGAGAAGGGATTGAGGAGACCACCAACACCTTTGGAGGATTTCAAACATCATTTACCATCTCAATCAAGGATTTTTGTGGAGCAAGTGTTCAAGATTCCTCACAGGTATGTACATTTTCTCTCATTGTTTTTCTATCTTTTCCATGGATTGTTTGAAAGATTTCTTGCATTTTGTTCTTGCATATTTCTTTGTTTATTTATTTGCTATTTTTTTCTATTTTTCCATTGATTTCCATGCCCAAAAATATGAAAAACAGTCACAATGGAAAATTGGGGCTTAAAAAATTAGAATGGAGAATAGCATGCTTGTTTTTTTAATTCTTAGCCACCTCTTCTTCTTATCTTTCATGGCCTAAAATATAAATATAGCGGTCTTATTTTTTAAGAAAGAATGTTTCTATTTTTTTCCAATGGAGTTTAATGTAATTTTTTTTTTGTGCCCTAGGGTTGCATTTGAGTTGAAGCATTCCAATTGAAAAAATTCCAAAGATATTGGACCCATTTTTGCAGTATGGTGAGCCCGAGGATGGAACAAATAGGAAAATTTTGAGTTGCAAATTATGTGGGCATCACATGTCGGTAGGGGTTAACAGGTTGAAATACCATCTATCCAAACTTACTGGCCATGATGTTGGCCTTTGTACTGCAGTGAACCTAGAAATCATGAGATCTATCCATGACACCGTCCATGAAAAAATGAGAAATAAGGATGAGATCACTGGAAACAAAGCAGAGCTTGCAACTTTTGGCCAAGAAAGAAGTGTAGGTGCATCTCTATCTACCACTATAGATGAGGGTAATGGGAGGGGCTCCACAGCTTCACCACTTGGGAGGGAGGGGCTCTCATCCCATTTTGTTTGACAGGAATTGGGACCACTTCTTATTCTAGTCAGGTTTTACTAATGAACAAGATGACCAAATAATAAAAATCTTGATCGATAAGCAGTTTGGTTAAGTTAAGAGGTTTAAAAAATAGATGATTGAAGATTTAGTGTAGGATAACATTCAGGAAAATAGTCAAGGATTCAAAGAATCCATTGTTGAATATAGAATAGAAGCATTGGAGGATGAGCAAGAACATGTTTTCGAGGATGAGAAAATGGAGAAGACATTTGAGTTGAATCTAGAGGAAGATGATTGTTCAATAGAACAAAATCAGATTTCTATGTGTATACAGGGATGTTCAACTAAAGTTTCTGCTGCAGGTGATTCAAAGGGTGATATTTTACAAATCCCAAATGTAAATGTATAGAAGAAATCTCTTGTACAGTTAGAAGGAGTGAAATGGAGGCCAAAGACCAGACCTACAAACAATCTCAGATTAAATATGAAGAGAATGTTAAATGCTAAATTGAAAAAAGAAAATATTATAGTCATTGAAGATTCTTCCAATGAAGAAAATATGGAGAGTAAAGAGGATTTGAGCTCAAAGCAAGACTATATTCAGTAGGATCATTTAGTTTCATTAGAACTAGTTCAAGGAGGACATAAATCTTCAGAAAGGAAAACTACTTACATTACTGAATTGCGTATAGCTTTAGGAGTTTCTTTTGTTCAAGAAGCAATGAAAGATAAACAGGAAGATGATTTGATTTTTAAAAACCTTGATATCCCATGGTTGTCAAACAAGGATTCTATAATGCATGGAGAGGTGCACATGGAATCAAAAGTTGAAAATATCAGGAAAAATTGGCAGCAACATAAGTCACAGATTGAATTTCTTAATGAAACTAATGACAGGTTGGTAATGACCAATAGGGGATTAAGAGAAGACCTCGATAACATTAATAACCATTATCGAGAACGTGTAGTTGTCTTGAAAGAAGCATTAAAGAGGAAAAGGGAAATCCAGAGTCAATCTAAAGATTTAACCCAACAAGCTCAGAAGTTAAGCAAGCGGAATGAAGGGTTGTTAAATAGATTTAGAAGTCTAGAAATAGAACAAGAGCGAACTAAGAAGCAATCTCATGCCTTAGAGGGGATCACTATGTTGGCAGAAGCAACTAAGAATTTATGAATGCCATCTAGGGGCGAATTGTCAAGTATTTTATTTTGTTATAGTGTATTTTTGTTGTATTTAACATATAACTACTTTTTGTAACTATTTTGAGTTTCAACCTAAAAAACAAATAGGGAAGTTATGGAACTACTTTAGTTGGTATATGATAAAAGTAGGAAAGTGAATGAGAGTGAGGTTCAATTTTTGTTGTCAAGAAATATTTTTGGGGATGTATGTTCAAACTGATACTGTTAACTCTCATGTAAGTGCTGAAGACTGAGATTAATCTATATATACATATAAGCCATTTATGTCCACTGTATTGTTTTTTGTTTATGATCTGTTTGATCACTCAATTTATGACTTCATTTCTTGTTTTATGTTTTTTTTTCATGTAAATTCTCATGCGTTGTGAACAGAACCAGTCTTGTGCTTATAATGTTCATGGTTTATATTGATCCTTTATGCATTTATATCTCAATCTTTCAGGTTGTTTCGTGATTTAATGTTTGTATTATTTTGTTGGTTATTTACCTTCTTGTTAATGAACTTTCCAACCAAAGAAATCACAAAATCCAATTCCATTTATGTTTTTTATTCGGAGATTGTACTAGCTTGTTCCTTTGTAGTCTAGGAACAATTTCTAGCACAAAAACCAGGTAAGTTATTAACTTATTAGAGCATTTTAAGTTTTCACCTTTATGGTGAAAGCTGATTTATGATTTATTTATATTTATTTCCTATTTTAGTTTTCCAAAGTTGAATGTAATGAAATGTAATTTAGGTATCTTTATTTCTTGTTTGGTGTAGCCACTTGGTGGCGAACCTATGGTGTGAGGACACAAAATTTAGGGAAATTTTCCATCAGAATCCTTAGCCAAACCTGTACAGCTTCGGGATGTGAATGGAATTGGAGTGTATTTGAAAAAATACATGCAAAGAGACGGAGAAGGTTAAAAACTTAGAACTTAGAATTTCAACAAAGCATATTGCATTTAAATGTTTAATGCAATTTATGAATCTATGATACTCTTAGATATTGTAATTTATTAATTGATTACCCTCACCCTCTAAACTCATAATTTTTTTTATTACCCTCTTACAGGTTGGAGTTCACATGTCTTAATGACTTGGTGTATCTCCATTACAACCTCTGCTTGTGGATGACACATGTACATAAAGAACCAGATGCAAATGCCATATCCTTAGAAAATATTGTTATATTGTCTAAGTGGAGGGTGGATATTAAGACTCCTATCATGGAGGAGTCACCTGAATGGCTAGAGGAGGGGAAAGAGGAGGGGAAAGAGGAGGAGGAGGAGGAGGTGGTTGGAGACACTATGGAGGGTGATGTGCTAGCATCGCCACCACCTTTTGTACTGATTGATACTTCTAGTACTCCATTCATCACTCACCATCTAGTATTAGATGCAGGGCCAAGGCCTTCTGCTGCTACTTCTAGTGCTAGGGGCAGGCCTGACAAAAGACCCCTGATATTTTCCCGTAAAAGGGGAAGAGGGCATTGATATTAGATAGATAGATGCTATTTTTCCTTAGAGACATTTATATATGTGATGTCATTTTGTATTGTTTAAAATTTATACACCTTTGCTTCCTTGATTTGACAACTATGATGTTTCAGACTTTCAGAATCAACTTTGTGTTGATGTATTTGTAACTTCAGAATGTATTGACTTACATATCTTATGTATTGTACCCTGATGTTTATGGCCCGATGTTGTGATCGGGAGATTCAATAATGTAAACAAGTCATGTAAAGTCATTGAGGTTAACCCTCCATTGTAAGTTGGGGAAATAGTCCCCAAAATTGTGTCAAGGTTAACCCTCCTTGTTGATCGGAGGGGAAAGTCCCCATAGTTGTGGGGCACTAGGGTTATTAGACTCTCCTAGAGATGTTGACCCTAGTAAGTAACTGTTAACTGGGGCCGACATGTTGAAGTGGACATCGAGTGAACAAAAGAATATAAATAGAGAGTGAGCCTCTCTATTTATCACACACACACTCACTCACTGGGGAGAAAGAGTGAGAGAGAAGTTGCTGGGACAAGAGAGAGACTACTGCTATCGCGATATCATCTTTATGTTTTGGGGTTTTACTTTTGCTGTTGATTCTATCTCTGAGGAAATTGCGGGTTTTTCTCCTTTATGGTTTCCACGAGGAAAATATTTTTGTCTATTCTCTCTTGTGTTTGATTGTTGTGCTTGTTATTCTCTCACTTAAAGATCCTAATATAATGCTAGCTTGAATGATAAAAATCTAACATGGTATCAAAACTAACGTGAGAAGAAGAAATTGTGCAGCTACAGAAAATAGGTCTTCTTACTTTTCGGGTCTCTCTCCACAATCCATTAGCAAAAGTATGCTAGGCTGACTCTCCATTGAAGGGCGCATCTTTCTGTCGAAGCGAAATTTGATTCCAAGCAATTTCAGTTTTTGGTGCGAGAAATTAGGGCTTCTTACAGAAGAGGTATTTTTGAATGGCACCCAAAATTTTAGAACTTCACAACTATAACCTGGATTCTAGAAAATCTCAATTGGACTTTTTCAAAATCATGCCAGAAAAATGTGCCGATTCTCACCCAAATCATCGAATTTGTAGACTACACATTTTTTAGATGGTCTTTTTATTTGCAATTTATAGAGTACACAATTTTTAGATGGTCTTTTTATCTACATACAGTGATGGAAGGAATTATGAATATCTTGTGATTCCCTTAAATGAACATATGACAAACTCGAAACATGCTTCCAACACCTCATATCACTTTGTCGTTAATCCAACGGATGTAAGAGTTTTCAGTGGTTTCTATGTAATATTTGTTTCCTAGTGGACCTAAACTGCATAAGCAAGTTGTGTTATGAATTTTCTTCTCACTAGAACAATTCATTGCCTACGAGATTTTATCTACTGGATGAGCATGACGTTCATAATCATGGTAGCATTTTGGGCTTTACCACATTAATTGTTCAAACATAATGGAAAACCATCAGTGCCTCTATAGCTTCATGATATTGTAAAACACAAACAATATTTTGTGACATAAAAAATATGCATTCAAAGAAACAGATTCACATAGTAGTCCATTAGTTCAACTTTCTATAATCAACAAATACTGATTACAAACCAATATTTCCATCCCAATAATACGTTGAATCTTGTTTCTGTTGGACATACTAACTTAGTACAATTACTTAGACCTTTCTCAAAAGTCTAATTCACAACTAAATTGTAAATAATGGAATTCATTCAAGAAAAAAATAAATACTCGTGTTCAATCATGTCAAGAAACTTAAACTGCACTTTAAATGGACAATGTCAAAGATTACCCTTCTAAAGGTAACATGAAATAAAGTTTAAGCCTCCAAGTCTTCCATTCAAGCCTAACATTCCACTAAAATTTAAGTCATGAATTCTATCTTCAAGGAAGCACAATGCTTTCTAGCATCCCTGGTGTGCAACATATAATGTAGTGTTACACGGGTACACGTCTCCAAGGGTAGGAAACACGCTTCCTTTCCCCTCCACATCTCGTAAACTTGGAAACTCTATTGGAAAATCCCCCCCATGTCATCGTTTGAAGGAAACTCAAGGAAATGTAGAAGGGAAACCTTTCCCTCCTAAAAATGCCATCCCCACTTTTCCTTTGACATTTTTTTATCAAAAAAAAATGATAAAGAACCACGCTATCCACTATTTACCTTCTCAGTAACCTTGATTTCATTTCGTTGTTCAATATGGTTGTATTTCCGATTTTGTTTTATCACTTATAGTTTATGTATGGACTATGGATGTATTTCATTTTATTTCATTTGATGTATGTTGTAAACTTGTATTAATCTTAAAGACTTTAATGACTTATGCTCCAACTTTCAAATTTTATGTGTTCTAATATAAATTTTGTAGTATTTCTAGAGAGTTCCCCTATGTTGAAAACCCTGATGTCACCTTTCAGATTTCCTAAAATTTGAGGGAAACTTCTATATAGGCCACTGTTGCATTTCCCCACTGCAATGTCCCCATGTCCTGGAAACTTGGTGGAACATTGGTATAATGCACTAAGTAGAGCTTGCAATAAGTTATACCTCACATTAGATTCAGAATCAGTATTCCATGTCCCCTGAACACTTTGTTTTGTAATCATATGTCGTGTTTTCAACTTGGTCAATTTCAATCCAAAGGCATTTCTAAGTCTTGTTGCCTGTAGCAAAATATCTTTGGGATTTGTATTTCTAGAATCTACCATTTGCATTATTTTTCACCCCACATATCAGATCAGCAAAGTGCATTGGAGAAGAAGTATACGTGAGAAACCTCGATTCTTCTTATTACACTATAATATAGGACAAACAGTTTCACTTTAAAAAAATATCCCAAAAAATGTTCATTTCTTAGAGACTAAATCAATAAGCAAGGCGATTAAACATAACAATGAAAGACATAAAAATCACCCTTGCTTACATCCACGGGGACTTCACTTAATGAACCTCTCACATAGCACATGCGATCGCGGGATATTAAATAATACCCTTAATTTCAAGAGATATTGACCCAAAATCTTTTTTGTTGAAACCCCCTCCCAATACTTAAAATCTCCTCCCCACCCCTTTTTATACCTCAATCCTTATAAACCACCCTACCCACCCCCACCTTAAACCCCTCATTCCCACAATACCTGCAATATATTGGTTCGATTTTTGATAATTTTAAAACCCACAATATGAACTAACGTGATAGGATATTGACCAACAAGTGAAGCCCCCATGGTTACATCATGAAATGTCGCATTAGCAAAACAAATTGCTGAAACAAATTAATGTTAAGTCACATCAACAAGAAAAAAACATAACTAGAGACTTTCAAGGGACATCTTACATCTTTTCCAGAGATTCAAGTTGAACGCACTATAAATTTGCATTTTAATAGCAATTTGAAGCAAGGATAGAAAATTCATTGAGTATAAAATGTTTCAATGTGTTTTACTAAATTCTTGTGAATCAATCATCCAAAGTTTAGGCATGCCATAGAAGGCTATGGGATCTTCTATCTCAGTCATAATGATCGTACCATATGACAAGTTCCTTTCTTCTTCATTATCGCCTATGGACACAAAAGGCTTATGTAATCTAAAAGAGAGTTGTCTTTCATATTGGTAATATACCAATTGACTTCACACAAATATGCTTCAATTTAAAGAGTTGTGGTGTCAACTTCAAGGGAAAAACAAATGTAGATCATATAGCTTGCTTCTACCTAGCTCTAATATTTGATTTCCATATAGGCAGATGTGCACTTTTTATTTACATGGTTGACAATGCAATTCATACCAAAAACCTAACCGTGAGACCTTCCTTTACAATGAAAAATGATCCATAACTAAACTACTAGTCTAATTTTCCCTGTAGCAATGTTTTGAGCAGCTTAATCAGGGGAAACTTTGGCTTTACAAGAGATATTTTCCGCTTTGTATCGCCTTTATTCTCATATTGATTAGCCATTAATATGTATTAGTTATATACTTTAGCCCATTCATTTGCAAATTCCAAGTCCTTTATTGCTGCATGTGTTCAACTTTTTTCATGCATCAGGTTTTTATTCGGTACTTAGAGAAGCATGAGATTGTCTTCTATGAATTCCAAGGACTTGCAACATACCATCGTAGGTAGAGGTAGTGAGGACATCCATGGTGCCCTCACTGCCTACCAGAAGGTAATCAGGAGAACTCTTATTCATATGAAAAACCTCATTCTTTTGGCTAGCTTATGATAAAGTTGTAGACAAACTTAGCTATGTTTAGTTAGATATTTCCTTAATTATATTCCACCTCATCTAACTATCCATAACTAGATCAAAGAAAGCAGCCTCTTGACTAGAAAATCACCGAAGACAACAATAAAAACAACAACAACAAAAAACTCACCAACATTTTTTCCGAATTCATTTTGTCAAACATAATACATATTCAACAAAACTTTTCAAGCAAGAACACTAAACACTTCTCATCTCAACCAATGAATCAAATCAAGTTTGATACCCAGGAATGAGTTTCCTAAATTGAATGCTCATGAATAAGTTTCCCAATTTCCTCTACTATTACGGCAATACATGAAATGTCTCGTTACCAATTTAGAAAGTTTATCTAATTTGACCCTATCAGCTTTTTACTGGCAGACCCATCAAGCGTGGCTGTTAAAATCAATATGTCCAATGACCTGGAAGACTCCATACAGTTATTTGCTTATGATGATCATGAATCATGATTACAAGATAAGATATTGTTCTTACATGGGCACCCCTCAGGGGCACATGTCAGCCTACTTTAAATTGTAAATTATGTTTTTTTAAACCTGAATAAAAGATGCTCTCCGAATAATACTTTAAACCTCAATCAACATCTTTTAACATCGTGCAATCCCTCCACTGTTGGCGATCCAAAAAAGCATAACCATTGAGAAAGGAATATCATCTTTTATTTCTGATAGCCAAAACCGAGCAATCTAAACTTGGGTTTAGAGCTCAGTTTATATTTAAAAATAATTTCACTTTTCACTCCGACGGGATTTTTACTGCGACCGCCTTTTTACTTCGACCAAATTTGGGAGCTTCGACCTTCGACCAAGTTTGGGGATCTTCGACACAAATCAATAGCTGCGACCAAGTTGGTAGCTGCGACCAAGTTGGTAGCTCCGACACAAACTTAGTAGCTTCGACCTTCCACCAGGTTGGGAGCTTCGACCAAGTTTGTGCAGAATATATTTCTTAGTCTAAGGACTCAAGAAATTACAAATGAATTTACCTGTGAGTAATATGAAGTAAACTACCCACGTTTACAAATCCAAATAACTTATCAAATACAAATGCCAGAATATGTGGGAGGATTTGAGTAGACCAAAGTGCCGTAAAACTTGAACTTTCACGCGGAGAGATTTTTATGGGTTCTTTTTCTTTTACTTATCAGTAATTGTAAAAGACATTTACAGAAGTAAATCTGGAAATATGTGCGGCCAAATAATCATGAATTCAACCACAAACTATTTCATATATTAACTATGCGGAATTACAAAGTAATACAAACTTGTCTGTTACAAACTCGTTGGTCCACAGAGCTTCAGCTCTCCGACTAAGTCACATTCACAGAAGCTTGAGCTTCGACTTCACTTTCACACCTTGAGTCCTCTGCTGGTTTGCGTAACTAAATATATCTCTCTCTGTGTGTGATTTACAATGTGCATCTTCTATTTATAGGCAATTCTGAAAATTGCTTCAGCATAGGCCGACTTACTTGCCGACTTACTTTCCATTAAATACTGTAATAACTATCTAACTAACAACTTAGCTTCTGCAATAAATTCAATTGACTTACGTAGCCTTCTTATGGAATTTTCTTTCTTGTCAAACTGACAGACAAGATCGAAGCTTATACATATTTTAATAGAGTCGGTTTGGAAGCCAAGTAAAGATCTGCGAGTAATTACATTTTTCCAACACTCCCCCTTAATTATAAGCAGATGGAGTTTTTAAAACAAAATTTACAAAATGTTTCAGAGCTTAGACATGCTCTGTTTATGACAGAGTTCACTGTGGAGAACTTGTCATTCCATGATAACTGCGCAGATACTGGAATGTGTCCTTTGCCAATGGCTTTGTAAAGATGTCGGCCAGCTGATCTTCAAACCTGCAAAATTCGAAACAAATTTCCTTGTCGTTTACCAACTCTCTTATAAAATGAAACCTTGTGTCGATGTGCTTGGTTATTTTGTGAAACAAATGATTTTTTGATAATGCTATGGCTGAATTGTTGTCACAGAAGATTGTTGTCGGTTCTTGATGGTTCTGTGACAGGTCTTTTAAGATTCTCCTCATCCAGACAGCTTGACATGCAGCACTTGTTGCTGCAACATACTCTGCTTCAGCTGAAGATAGAGTTACAATGGGCTGTTTCTTTGAAGCCCATGAAACAACACCTGTACCAAAATGAAATGTGTATCTAGATGTGCTTTTCCTGTCATCTATGCTGCCTCCATTGTCACTATCAGTGTAACCAATGAGTTTAAAATTTTCTGAGGTTGAGTACATAATACCAAGGTCTTTTGTGCCACTTACATACCTCAGAATTCTTTTACCTGCTTGCCAATGTGAGTCTTTTGGTGACTCCATGAACCTTGAGATCAGACTTACACCATACATAATGTCTGGTCTTGTCGCTGTCAAATACATAAGGCTGCCAACAAGCCTCTTGAACAGTGTAGGATCTACAGTGGATCCTTCATCATCCTTGCTCAATTTTAAACCTGTTATCACTGGTGTTGGGGCTGACTTGCAGTTAGACATGTTAAACCTTTTTAATACCTCACTTGCATACTTGGATTGTGATATAAATATACCACTCTCAGACTGCTGAACTTCAATGCCCAGGAAAAATTTCATAAGCCGCAGATCAGTCATTTCAAATTCACTTTCCATGACTGTTTTAAAATCTGCTATGCCATAATCACCAGTAAATATTGAATCATCCACATACAGGCAGACAATTAACATCTTACCTTGCTCATCGACTTTGGTGTACAAATTCGGTTCACTTTCACTTCTGTGAAATCCATTTTCAATGAGATAGGAATCAATCCGACTGTACCAAGCTCTAGGAGCTTGCTTCAAACCATATAATGCCTTTTTAAGCCCGTACACTTTGTGCTCTTGACCTGGAACTTCATCCCCTTGTGGCTGTTCCACATATACGTCCTCTTCTAGGTAGCCATTTAAGAATGCTGACTTGACATCCATCTGATGAACATGCCATTTGTTTTGTGCAGCAATGGCCAAAACTGTTTTGACTGTATCCATGTGTGCAACAGGTGCAAATGTTTCATTGAAGTCGATGCCGGGTTGCTGTGTGAACCCTCTTGCTACCATTATTGCCTTGTGCTTTTGCACATTCCCATCAGCATCTTGTTTTGTCTTATAAATCCATTTGACACTGATTACATATTTGTCTTTTGGTACATCGACCAGTTCCCATGTCTGGTTTTTCTCAATGCATTCTATTTCTTCATCCATGGCTTGTGCCCATACTTCTTCTTCAACAGCTTTTTCAAATGTTAGTGGATCATATATAGGAGAAAATAATGCAAGCAGAGAGAATGAATTAGGTGTACCAGCTTCATATATCTCTCGCAGACTTCTTGTCTTCATTGGTTCTGTCGATGTTGACCTCGATGAAATGCTTGATGGAGTCTGCTGTTCTCTTGGTGTACTTGTCGGTGTAGCTTGAGCTGCTACTTGTGTCGATGGTCCTTGTGCTGAACCATGTCTTGGTGTCATGGGAGTCGACAGTGCTGCGACTGGTTGACTTACATGTGGTATTTGAACCACTTCCTCTTCCATATCATCATTGTCGATGTTCGACACAATCTTGACATTTGTGTCGATGGTTCCATCCCATGATTCATTCTCGACAAATTGAACATCTCGACTAATTATTACTTTCCTTGTAACAGGGTCATACAACTTGTATGCTTTTGTGTCTTCTGAATAGCCGACAAAAATACATTTCTGTCCCTTCTTGTCTAGCTTTCTTCTCAACTCATCTGGGATATGAGCATATGCGACACAAGCAAAAACTTTTAAATGTGAGACACTATGATTCATACCTGTCCATGCTTCTTGGGGAACTTTGTTTTTCACACTCTTTGTCGGACATAGGTTCATAATGTATACAGCAGTTGCGACTGCTTGACCCCAATACTCATTTGGAAAATGCTTGGCTGCCAACATGCTGCGTGCCATCTCCATGATGGTTCTGTTCTTTCTTTCAGCAATACCATTCTGCTGAGGTGTATACCTAGCAGTGAATTGTTTCTGTATGCCATGGGTCTTGCAAAAATTCAGAAATTCATTTGAAACATATTCACCTCCTCTGTCGGTCCTTAAGATCTTGATGCGGTGTCCACTCTGGTTCTCCACGAGTGCCTTGAACTGCTGGAAATAACCAAATGCATCAGATTTGTGTTTCAAGAAATATACCCATGTCTTTATTGAGTAGTCATCAATAAAGGTTAGAAAATATTTGCAGTCACCAATGGATGATGTCTGCATTGGACCACAAATGTCAGAGTGCACAATTTCAAGTGGTGTGCGTGCTCTATAGGAATTTCCAACTGGAAATGTCTCTCTGTGCTGCTTACCAAAAATGAATCCTTCACAAACCCTCTCTGGTCTGTCAATCAATGGTAATCTCTTCACCATATTTTTTGTGTGAAGTAGCTTCAGCCCACCAAAATTCAGATGTCCAAATCTGAAATGCCACAACCAGGATTCATCCTGAACTTCTGTCTGAAATGCAGCTTGCAAATCAGCGCTGCAATTTTCTCTCTTGTCGAGGAGCTCAACTGTTTCTTCACTTTCTGCCTTAAATGCAGCTCCTGTTTTTGTCTTCCCTTTTATGTTGGGAACTATCCTCAATGGAAACAAGCGGTTGCTTGTCATTGGCACTTTTGCCATCAACTGGTTGCTTGGACGTTTGTCTTTGATCACACAGTGTTCATCTTCCATGTAGACTCTATAGCCCTTTTGTAACAACTGTCCAATGCTTAACAGATTATGTTTCAGACCTTCGACATGATAGATATCAGGAATATACTTACTCTCCCCCTGTTTGGTTAGAATATCTACTGTGCCTTTTCCTAAGACAGTAACTTGGGCATTGTTTCCAAGTGTAACATCAATTTTAATTGAAGTATCTAGACTGGAAAACAAATTTAAATTACCAGTCATGTGGTTGCTTCATCCCGAGTCTAAGTACCATATGTCATGTGGACTTTCTTGAACAGCATTGCATTCAAGTGGGGATGTTGATGCAATTAACATTACACCTGTCGAGGTGTTGGTGCTGGTTGACTGACTTGGGCTTTGTATTCCTTGATCATATTGTTTCTTCCTGCATTCATATGCATAATGACCAAACTTCTTACAGTAATGACATTGAATTTTTTATTTATCAAACCTTTGGCCACTTGGCTAACTTGGGTTCTGATGATCTCCTCTGCCACTGACATTTGCAGGACTTCTACCTTGTCCTCCTCTTGAAGAACTTATTCCTCTGCCTCTGAAGTTGTTTCTTCCCCTGCCTCTACCACGGGTTATGGATGAATGTGCTGCAAATGCACCTTCCAATGATGTCTGTGATCTGCTGATTCTGTGTTCATGATTGATGAGTGAAGCTTGCAGCTCATCAATGGTAAATGTTGACATGTCTGTGTGTTCCTCTAAGGTCACAACCAGACTTTCAAATCTTGGAGGAAGACTTCTAATAATTTTTTCAACAACCCTTTGGTCTGATATGGGTTCTCCATGAGATTTCAGTTGTTTTATTAACCAAACAACTATGGTGTAGAATGTGTCTACATTCTCTGAATCTTTCATGCACAAAGATTCAAAATCTTTTCTCAGAATTTGCAGCTTGGATGTATTTACTTTACCCAAACCTTGATAGGCAGTCTCCAATGTATCCCATGCTTCCTTGGCATTAATTGCTGCTACTATTCTTGGGAGTATGCTCTCATGCATAGCTTGATGTATGAAGAACAAAGCTTTTCCATCTCTTTTCCTCTGTTCTCTCAAGGCATCTTTCTGAGCTTGTGTGAGATTGTTATATGCTGTCATGTCTGCTGGTTCTGCATAACCATGCTGGACTATCTCCCAGACATCTTGTCCTCTGAATAAAGCCTTCATTGTTAAAGACCAATATTCATAATTCTTTCCTGTAAAACTTGGAGGTTGTAATGAACCAGAAGTGGAAGCCATTTTAATTTTTTTAATTAACTTTCCTTAGAAAATTAATTTCCACCTTTTAAGACAAGATTTCTTTCCTAAAATCTTGCGCTGGTATAAACCTCGCTCTGATATAACCTCGCTCTGATACCAGATAGCCAAAACCGAGCCGTCTAAACTTGGTTTTAGAGCTCAGTTTATATTTAAAAATAATTTCACTTTTCACTGCGACGGGATTTTTACTGCGACCACCTTTTTACTTTGACCAAATTTGGGAGCTTCGACCTTCGACCCAGTTTGGGGATCTTCGACACAAATCAATAGCTGTGACCAAGTTGGTATCTCCGACACAAACTTAGTAGCTTCGACCTTCGACCAGGTTGGGAGCTTCAACGAAGTTTGTGCAGAATATATTTCTTAGTCTAAGGACTCAGGAAATTACAAATGAATTTACCTGTGAGTAATATGAAGTAAACTACCCACGTTTACAAATCCAAATAACTTATCAAATACAAATGCCCGAATATGTGGGAGTATTTGAGTAGACCAAAGTGCCGTAAAACTTGAACTTTCACGCGGAGAGATTTTTATGGGTTCTTGTTCTTTTACTTATCAGTAATTGTAAAAGACATTTACAGAAGTAAATCTGGAAATATGTGCGGCCAAATAATCATGAATTCAACCACAAACTATTTCATATATTAACTATGCGGAATTACAAAGTAATACAAACTTGTCTGTTACAAACTCGTCGCTCCACAGAGCTTCAGCTCTCCGACTAAGTCACATTCACAGAAGCTTGAGCTTCGACTTCACTTTCACACCTTGAGTCCTCTGCTGGTTTGCGTAACTGAATATATCTCTCTCTGTGTGTGATTTACAATGTGCATCTTCTATTTATAGGCAATTCTGAAAATTGCTTCAGCATAGGCCAACTTACTTGCCGACTTACTTTCCATTAAATACTGTAATAACTATCTAACTAACAACTTAGCTTCTGCAATAAATTCAATTGACTTACGTAGCCTTCTTATGGACTTTTCTTTCTTGTCAGACTGACAGACAAGATCAAAGCTTATACAGACTTTAATAGAGTCGGTTTGGAAGCCAAGTAAAGATCTGCGAGTAATTACATTTTTCCAACAATTTCAATTTTCCACCCATGTATGAAATTTGAATCTCTTTCTCCGACCCTTTATCAAATTTGAATCTCTTCTTTCCATTTCCTTCTCCTCTCAGGACTGTCTGCGTGAGTCTAGTCTGTATGTTTGGAGCTCCATGTCATGTTTTGAATGAGTCTGGTCTGTTGTGTGGTTTGTGTGAGTCGAGTCGAGTCTTGTCTGGTTGGTACTGAGAGGTGAAGGAATGAGTGACGTCCAGCGCTTCAATTAAAGTTCGAGTTCTAGGAAATTGTGCTCTGATCAGAACAGTTTGGGAGAGCACCTACCAGATCCTCGTCGGCCTGTTCGAACAGATTTGATTTATAAGCCAAAGTAAAGATGCAGGTAGATTACGCCATTTCCATTTTTGGCATAGTTGCGGGCTTTCTTATATAACGTGCATTGGAATTGTAAAGTAAACTGGATTATCTTACACAACTGGGTCATCTAGCCATTTAATTATTTTCATTTTTCAAATATTTCAGGAGGAGAAACCAGGGTGGAAAAAATGTATAGCTCACATTGGACCTGGATTTCTCGTGTGCATAGCCTACCCTGATCCTGGAAATCGTATGCAAATTTTAGTCTCGGATCCATCTTCTTTGATGTATACTCGTATTGACGTAAAATGTTATCCAGAAAGGCAATATAGGTAGGCAATATAGGTCGATATTGATTTAAACTGGAAACTCCTTTTTGTTGCCTTTCACCTGGAGCTCAAAGGTTTTTTGCGATAGCACTCCTAGCATCTGGGATGACAGGAACATTTGATGGAACTCAACGATCACATGAACATATGTGATCGTTGATGGGACTCAACGATCACATGAAAATAGCGCTGATTAAATTTTTTTAATCATGGTAAGGATTAAATCCCAGCTATACGACGAGATATCCACCCACATCCTCCTCAATTCTGGAAAATTTATGTTTATTTCCTTTATTGGGTTTCTTTATTTTCTTATTCTGAAAACTTATTTTAGATTGGTCCAGTAAGTGACATAGACTTCATCCATTATTTTGATTTTTATGATTTCATTCAATTAGCTCTGTTTATGAAATTGTCAGGCCAAACATAATTATGAAATGGTACCTGCATCAATTTTCGAATCGGCAGGCGCAAGGATTCATCATAGCAACTTAGCAATATAAGGTAGATGCATTTGTCTTGTTTTTTTTAATTATAGATTAAAATTTACAGCCCAATTTAATTTTAGTAGTTAGTAGGCTATGGAATCGTTGGTTCACTAAGAGAAATCCTCTACCATGGAATCAGTGACTCACTAGATTGGACCTTTATGATGAAATGCTCATAGAAACTATCCCAAAATCTACTCAACCTTACCTAGTCTTTAAAGTTTAAGTAAAACCTTTGCATCGCCATAAAACTGGACTCAAGCTATGGAGCAAGAGCATTATGAGTACCCAGTAGTGACACTTACCTTTACATGAAGAATATCCCATATTAATCCAACTATGAAGTTAGCTTTACCTTTGTCTTTTATTTATTTATTTTGGGCTATAGTGGAAGAGGGTTCGTTTTATGGAGGGTTTTGATATTTTATGGAAGGAGATGATAATTTTTGGTTTTGTGGTTGAGAGGGAGTGTGAGGGGAAACAGGGTTTATAAGATCATAAATTGGCATTTTTTAGATGAATGGGAGAATTGGAGTTCTACTCTTCTCTATTTTACTTGGCGCTATCAATCTTATGATAAGTGATGTCCTCCTCCAATAAACGCTGAGTTCTATTATGGTATTGGTAATACTTATTATAGTCATTAAGGTAATAGAATAAGGTTTTTTGCTTTAGGGTCTATTTGGTTGCCTAGTTCTATTATGGTATTTGATATACTTATTACGGTCATTAAAGTAATAGAATAAGGTTTTTTGCTTCAGGGTCTGTTGGGTTGAGAAGTAGAAGGTTATGATATGGATACTTATTATGGTCATTAAAGTAATAGAATAAAGTTTTTTTCTTTAGGGTATGTTGGGTTTCCTAGTTCTATTATGGTATTTGATATACTTATTATGGTCATTAAACTAATTGAGTAAGGTTTTTTGCTTCAGGGTCTGTTGGGTTGAGAAGTAGAAGGTTATGATATGGATGGCTCATTGGATGAAGGTGACTAGTTGGACTATGTTGATAGTTGCATTTTAGGAGGGTTGGGTTGGTTATTCTTTTATTATAGGACATTGACTAGTGGATTGGGTTGTGTAATAGAGGTGATAGTAGTTACAATCTATGATGTATAAATCACACCTTCACCTATGGAATTTTAGTTTCTTTAGTTCTTAAGATAAAGGATAGGTTTAGTGGCCTTATGTTGCTATATTGAGGATCAACCAAAAAAGATGCTACTTTATTAAAACCAATTAGAGAATCATAATTCCTAAGATTATGTGTGATGTTCATAACCTCAAAATATAGGACTTTGTTGATGGCATCTTCATAATTTAGGGGTAGTTCTTAGCTCGCTCAATCTGTAGATCATCTCTCAAGGCTTTTATGAAGATTTTGAAAGGGGAGAATTTGATCTTACAATAACAAAAAGCAAATTGAAATCTGTGCCCTACCAAGTTGTAGCTCAAATCCCGCTTAGGAAAGATGTTGTTTTCATGCTGCCTTAATGTACATAACTGCTAATACAGCCTGAAGACTGCCCAGAATTGTAGAATTGGAGTTTTAGGGATGTTTATCATTATTACGAGGTTTAAACATGCACAAACTACCGAGAACTGGAAACCTATTGCTATTTCAGTGCACAAGGAACTTCACATGCATGGAAATATGAATAGAATTTGAAAATGGCATGGTTTCATTGTTGCTTCTTGCCCAGAACTGACATAAGGCTCCTCTCTGGTGATTTGGAGATCAAAACAGAGCCTCTTACTGCTGCCTTTTACACACAAGTAGGTCCAAGAATGGAGACTCACTGTTGTACACTGTTGTATCATGCCCACTTCATCCATAGAATTCTCAGAATGGCTTCTCACTCCCACTTCATCCACAAAATTCTCAGAATGACTTTTCACTCCCACTTCATCCACAGGCTTGACAAATTTGAATAAAAACAGACCTAGAATACTCATTCATTCATTGGTATGAATGAATGAGTATTCTACCTATAATTGTCCAAATTGAACCAGACAAACTCAAAATTTGCCTTAAGATGTGAGATATGATGCCTATTTACTGATTTTAGGCCCCATCATTGCTGTTATTCATCCCAAACTCACCCATATTTAGAGGTTAGGATGCAGATTGAGGGTGGAAAAGTGCCCAACATTAAATGCCTTTGTCCAAATTCGCTCAGAATTGATTTAAGATGACTTTCATTTCTCTGTATGTTTAATGCTATTTAGATTCCAGAGGTGAGAACATTCCCTAACTTGCACCAGCATTCCCAGAAACAGAGGATGATAGTTAGAACTTGCACAAACCATGCACAAATTTGAAACTTGGGGCTGTTTTGATGTCTAGGTTTGAGTTTTAGTTTCCCCATCAGTGCTATGACTGCCTAGAAAACACCAAAATCACTTCTTGATCTAGGTTTTAAGGAAAAAACAGACCCAAAATTGAAGACAAGATTTCATTTGCAATCTGCCCTTGCAATTTTTCCTCAGACTGTCATGAGTATATCAGAACCATAGCGTCAAGAGGACCTAAGTGAACACCATAACAGAAGACAAGTACAAAATTTTGCAGGTATGGGTGGAATAAATCATTCATCGCTACGTAGAATATAGCCGAAGTGTTGGATAGTCCAAAAGGCATGACACAGAATACATGTAGGGCTTCATGCTTACAAAAGGAAGTTTTGGGAATATCCTTGAAGTTATTTCGTAAAGGATTTATTTCAAATCAACTTCGATAAATACTTGGCACCATGAAACTCACCCAATACTTCATCCAGAAATAGAATGGGAAACTTACCTTTAATAATAGCTTTATTTAATACTCGATAGTCAATACAGAGTCTGTAGTAACCATAATTATTCCTCACGATTACGGCCACTATTAAGTATGGACTCTTACATCAAGTTATTATGCCACAATCTAATAATTCTCCAATAAGGAGTTCAATTTCCATTTGTTTTTATGAGAATGTTTGTCTTATACTAACTACGAGTGTTGATCCTAGGATTAACTCCATGATATTATTTTTAGATAGTTTTAGAGAAAGGCTTTCCATAAGTATTGAAAAAGGGTATTTCGTTTTCCAAGTATCTTATATAGTCTTTTTGGCTTCTTCATTTCATGAAGAGTTCCTTGCATTTAATAACAATGTAAAACATAGAATTTGGCTCATTTTTTAATCATTTTCTTCATTTTGTTGGACAAGACTATTTGGAGGGGTGTGCGCTTGTCCAAAATAGTTTTGTTGGACAAGACTATTGTCCAAGGACAATATACTTGTATTTGTTTCTATTTTCATAAAATATTATTGACAGTCCCATCGCAAGAAGTAGTTTTGTCTCCCGATATTGCGACATGAAAGTTGGAGACAGAGTAGAGGAACATATTTCATTGTTTTTCTAACCTTGTATCTATTAAATTATGTGAATTGTGGATGAGATATTCACTCATAATAAAAATTGTTATGAAATTCTTTTTTCTTGGTATGAGGGAAAAAATTTCAAAGCCCTATCTGATCAAAGTAAGCTTAGTTATATAGGATGAATCAAATGAAGCTCAGCGGAACCCTAGTTCAATTTTCGGATTTTGGTAGAGTTTGTCAAGGTAGTTGTAGCCAGCAAAGTACAATATGGAGAACTACGAGCCACTTGTCACCTACAGTGAAAATTTAATCTCAATGGGGGAGATTTGTGGAGTCGTGGACAACAGATGGAAGCATGCAACTATTGGTGGGTGCCTCAAGCCCCAAGATAGGTGTGGGGAGTTCATAGGTCTAGAATTCAGAAGTCTAACTTCTTCTTTCCCTCTCTCTGGTGGTCAAGGCACTGTAAAAGAGTCTGTGACTCCTGGTAGCCCTAAAGTAAACCCTCTATCTTGGTTAAACCCTTTCCTTGTTTTTGATGGCAAAGAAACTTTGGAGCAAGTAGAAGCCTTTGATAGTCGTTTTGCTTAGCTGAAAGGTGACCATGGATCTAGATCGATTGTGGCTTTCGGATCAAATGTGGTTTCAAAAATTAGTGAGGTAGGTCTCTATGGATAAAATCTAAGAAAGGGGGTGATATGAGGTAGACCCAAAAGAAGAAGGGGTCATGGATTACCTATGGTGGTTGACAAAGATATTCAAGTAGAACAGGTGGGGACCTTGCTAGTTCAAATAGGTTTCATAAGATCCTAAATTGGCATTCTTCAGATGAATGGGAGCATTGGAGTTATACTCTTATAAGTTTTACTGGGCTCTTTTAATCCTATGATAAGTGAGATACTCCTCCATTAAATGACCAGTTTTATTATGGAGTTTGCAATACTTATTATGGTCATTAAGGTAATAGAATAAGGTTTTTTCCTTCAGGTTTTATTGGGTTAAGAAGTAGAAGGTTATGATATGGATGACTCATTGGATGAAGGTGACTCATTGGACTATGTTGATAGTTGCATTTTTGTAGGGTCGGGTTAGTTATTCTTTTATTATAGGATATTGAATGGTGGATTGTGTTGTGTAATAGAGGTGATAGTAGTTGCAATCTATGGGGTATATACTATAAATCACACCTTCACCTATGCAATTTTAGTTTCTTTGGTTCCTAAGATAAGGGTGAGGTTTAGTGGCCTTATATTGAGGGTCAACTAGAGAAGATGCTCCTTTATTATAAGTAATTATAGGATCATAAGTTCTACTATTATGTCTAATATTCATAGCCTCAATTTCTAGGATTTGTTGATGGCATCTTCATAAGTTAGGGGGTAGATCTTAGCACACTACGGAAATAGTTTATCCATGACATCTATCCATACTCTAAAATTATAATAAATGATAGCAAACTTAGAAGGTGCCCTTTTCCATTACCCTTACTATTATAAGTTGAGAGGTTAGGAGTCAAAGGTAAAAGAATCATAGCCTAAATATCAAGATGAAGAGGGTACTTAAAGTAGGTTCAAGTAATAGATCCTAAGCTACTGCATTCTCGAAAAATACATTGTAGTATGGAGAAAGCTGCTGAAAAGAGTGAGGGATTAAAGGTTGGGATTACAAAGGCCATTGAAATAATTATTATACAAAGGGAGTTATAATCTTATGGCAAATACCCGTGATATAATTCGACAATAATGGCTCCAAGAAAATTCCATAAACCCTTTTCTTGCATCCTTTCTTCACTAGTTTCGTTCAGTTCCTCAATGAACTTGTAAAAATGTTGCTTTAATATTTCGTTCAATTTGGATTTCATTCAAAAAGGGAAAGGAATGAGGTTTTTTTCTCTTATATATGCATCAACAAATTGTTGAAGAAGATCGACTTCTTAAAATTGACCAAACAGGATTAAAACATTGACCTCTTATGGGCTGCCCAGGATGTATGTACCCAAACAATAAACTAGAATTTGATTGCCTAACCGCTAGTTACCCCATCCATATAAAAAGGGAAAAACCCTTCCAACCGAAACTATAAGATTAATAAATTTATGCATAAGTTTTGGGGCACCGATCCCTAGTTCACCATCATTTTCCTATGCACCTGCTACCCGCCTATTGAACGAACCATTGATCTTACCTACAAGGACTTCTCCAACCAACTTTTACAATGAGAGATAAGATAAAAAAAACCCTGTCGGTTTAAGAGTAGCAGGGGTAGATGCCCAATATTCATTGTAAGTTGTGGAGAGGTTTAAAGCAAAGGCATGGTTTTAAAAGTAGTGGCGCCTCATGCCCAATAATCATGTAAGATGTGAAGAGGTTGATAGAAGGGGTGTATGCGAAGATATCCACACTAACACTGATCAATGAAGAGCTCTTAAATTTTGATGCCATGTTGATAGATATTATTATTTTTTGAATAAAAGCAATAGATTTCAGTAACAACAAACAAATAAGGCTCTAGAAGATGAAAGCTAGCAAAAAGACTTACGAAGAATGATAGATATTTTTTCCAAATTGAAAAATCCATAAGTGGAGAAGTATGAAGCTAAGCTAAATTTGGAGTCAATATGCAACCTGCCTAAAGCAAATTTATAATGTCAGGTTGCAAGGGAGAGTCTTGATGGAACAACACTTCTACACTCATTGGACAATCTCATGAAGGAGCTACTAATTCTAGTGAGTCCTTCCCCGTCATCCATTTTTTATAGGTTTGACTAAGTTGTCAACCAACGGCCCACTTTCTACATTCTTCCCATGATCAAATCCATCCATCACGTCCATGTTCTATAATCCATCCCTTCCCTCTTATGCTCTTTTCATCAAATTGCCT
>LPNX010174157.1:12949-41647 GCA_001517045.1 Pseudotsuga menziesii | reverse complement strand
GTTAATATTCTTAATTGTATTAAATTCATAGTATGCTTTAAAATGATACAATTTTGTAGAGTATCTTTTTATCTCATTGTGTTTTCAATGCAAGATTTTCATTTTTCAATCTAGTGTTATCACCTAAATGGTATTTCTATTTTTTTTACGCTCTATGTGCAGTGAGTGTAACAAGCGGCTATGCTTCTTTTGGTTTTAGTTAAAGTACAAGATTCGACATTGATTCTCATTGTGGAGCAAAGTCTCTCTTAAACCAATTTCAAGTATTAAGACTATTTTAATCATCACATAAGCTTAGTCACTCACTTAAATGATGAACTTTTAAATTATGCAATTTTTGTTACATTATTTTGACAATATGGAATGTCACTAAATTTCATTCAAAATATATTACTTTTTCTGGGGATGAGAGGAATATATTTGCATGGCCATAACCTATGATTTAGTTACATGCTCCCGATAGAAGACATGAAAGGATTATGACATTATTCACTATTGTAACGATCTAACATTCATTTATTTATTGTGTAGTACTCTTAAAAATATTTTAATAAAAAAAATATTATTTTTTTGAAGGGGCTTAAAATTCCCTTCTCAATGCCCTTAAGAATGAATCATGGTCATTCCTAAGGGTGTGTGGACTGTCTCTCTTTATCCACATCTTATTTTTATTTTTTTAGTTGTTCAGAAGTACTTTTTTATGATAAAATTTAAATTAAAATAAAACTATTTAATGATACATTGTATGAATTATGAAATTTAATTGAAAAAAAAACTAAATCAACTTGTTAATGGTAATATATATACTTCAAACATTTTAAAGTTTTCTTAATAATTGTATGTTTAAAAATGCATTTAAATTGGTTTGTGTTTGTGTATTAATGATATTTTGATGATGGGTGGTATTTTGTACTTGTTTGTGATTGTGTTTGTTATTGATACATAATCATACATATGAAATTCAAGCAACAACCATTAATACATATCAAATTATGTAAATACATGAACTCTGAAACAAATTATAAATACACAACCATACATATGAAGTTCAAGCAACAACCATAAATATATATATCAAATTTTGTAAATACACAAACACGCGAACGTTAAACATAAAGAAACTGCAAAGACCAACATTGCATTTCAAATTTTTATCACTACCTTGAAATAGCGATATACTATGATAAAAATATATAAAAATATATGTATATTTGAAAAGTATTTCTCTTAGGTTTGAGAAATTCTATTGTGATGAGATCAATTTCTAAAAGTTTGAAACTTATTTGCCCCCTCCTTGTCCTAACTTCTGATATACAAATCTCCCCAAACGTAGTTTTTTTTTATAATTATTTTATAGTATATATCAATATGTCATACACATTTATTATAAATACATACATATAAATGAAACCTAATTAACAAACAAAAATGTACAAACATTACACTTCAAAGTTTTATCACTACCTTTAACCAAAATATAAATTAGTTAATAAATTAATATGTATATATTAAAAGAGCTTCTCTTAGCTTCAAGAATCATGTATTTTCTAAGGCCAACCACGTGAAGGTGGAAGCTCATTTGCCCCCCCCCCTCCCCCCCTCACTTCTAACCTATACTCATACTACGATCATCACTCACCCAACCCAATCTTTTATTTTATTTTAAACCATATATCAACATGTCACACACTTTCATTGTAAATAAACACTTAAATACCATCAACCACAAACACAATCACAAGCACAAACACAATCACATACACAAGCACAAGCACAAGGACAATCACAATCACAAGCACAAACATAATCACAAACAAAGTACAAAATACCATCAATCATCAAAATATCATTAATACCAACCCAATCTTTGGTTTTATTTTAAAGTATATATTAACATGCCACACACATTCATTGCAAATAAACACATAAAAGCCATTAATAACAGACACAATCACAAACAAGTACACAATACCACCCATCATCAAAATATCATTAATACACAAACACAACCCAATTGAAATGCATTTTTAAACATACAATTATTAAGAAAATTTTAAAATGTTTGAAGTATATATATTACCATTAACAAGTTGATTTAGTTTTTTTTTTCAATTAAATTTCATAATTCATACAATGTATCATTAAATAGTTTTATTTTAATTTAAATTCTATCATAAAAAAGTACTTTTGAACAACTAAAAAAATAAAAATAAGAAGTGGAGAAAGAGAGACAGTGCACACACCCTTAAGAATGACCATGGTTCATTCTTAAGGGCATTGATTTAAGCCCCTTCAAAAAAATAATAATTTTTTTTATTAAAAGATTTTTAAGAGTACTACACAATAAATAAATGAATGTTGGATCGTTACAAGAGTGAATAATCTTACTCCATAACGAGAATCAATGTTGAATCTTGTACTTTAACTAAAACCAAAAGAAGCATAGCCACTTGTTACACTCACTGCACATAGAGCCTAAGAAAACAAGAAATACCATTTAGGTGACAACACTAAATTGAAAAACGAAACACTTGCCTTGAAAGCACAATGAGATAAAAAGATACTCTGCAAAATTGTATCATTTTAAAGCATACTATGAATTTAATACAATTAAGAATATTAACAATATGGACATGGTGAGAGAGAGAAGAGAGTAGAGAGAGAGAGAGAGGGGGGGGGAAGGAGGGCGAGAGAGAGGGAGGGAGGGAAAGAGAGGGAGGGCAAGAGGAGGGCCGGAGAGAGAGGGAGGGAGTTAATTTAAGAAGCCTCTCAATTTAGTTAGGCAATGTTCAAATTACCTAATAATGATATTGTACCAATATTTTATAGCTCAAAGGTCAAAATGATTAAAACAACTAACAGAAGTGAAACACAACTCAATGATATCTACATTGGAGGTCATTGTAGGGAGATATAAAACCTAAGGTGGAAATAGATATAGAGAAAATGTCTTTTTTTTCTTTTTTTATAGAAAAATGGTATCTTTCAAAGAGTAACAATTATTCTTTTGAACAAAATTTAAGTTTACAATATCTCAACAAAGAATAGCTAAATTTGTGGGTCCTAGAAATGCAAAATGACGCTCTCTTTGAGTAGATTAGATTGGATCGGAAGGAAGCAAAGAAAGGGGTAGGGATGGGTTTGGATTAAATCAAGGCAATATGATGAAAAGAGCATCAGAGGGAAGGTATGGATTATAGAACATGGACGTGATGGATGGATTGGATCATGGATAGAATGTAAAAAGTCGGCCATTGGTTGAGAACTTAGTCAAACCTCTCGAAAATGGATGACGGGGAAGGACTCCCTCGAATTAGCAGCTCCTTCATGAGATTGTCCAATGAGTGTAGAAGTGTTGTTCCATCAAGTCTCTCCCTTGCAACCTGACATTATAAATATGCATTAGGCAGGTTGCATATTGACTCCAAATTTAGCTTAGCTTCGTACTTATCCACTTCCTTATGGATTTTTCAATTTAGAAAAACGTAAGTCTTTTTGCTAGCTTTCGTCTTCTAGAGCCTTATGTGTTTGTTGTTACTAAAATCTATTACTTTTATTAAGAAAATAATAATATCTATCAACATGGCATCAAAATTTAAGAGCTCTTCATTGATCAGTGTTAGTGTGGATATCTTCGCATACACCCCTTCTATCAATCTCTTCACAGCTTACATGATTATTGGGCATGAGGCGCCCCTACCATTAAAAACATGCCTTTGCTTTCAACCTCTCCACAACTTACAATGAATATTGGGCATCTACCCTTGCTACTCTTAAACCGACAGGGTTTTTGATCTTATCTCTCATAGTAAAAGTTGGTTGGAGAGGTCCTCGTAGGTAAGATCAATAGTTTGGTCAATAGGCGGGTAGAAGGTGCATAGGAAAATGATGGTGAACTAGGGATCGGTGCCCCAAAACTTATACATAAATCGATTAAGCTTATGTTTAGCCTGGCAATTTCATAATTGAATGAAATCACAGAAATCAAAATAATGGCTGAAGTCTATGTCACTTACTGGGCCAATCTAAAATAAGTTTTCAGAATAAGAAAATAAAGAAACCCAATAAAGAAAATAAACAGAAATTTGGTAGAATTGACGAGGATGTGGGTGGATATCTCGTCCTATAGCTGGGACTGAATCCTTACCCTGATTAAAAAATTTCAGTCAGTGCTATGTTCATGTGATCGTTGAGTTCCAGCATACGTTCATGTGATAGTTCATTTCCAGTTTAAATCAATATCGACCTATATTGCCTCTCTGGATAACAGTTTATTGTCAATACGAGTATACATCAAAGAAGATGGATCAGAGACTTAAATTTGCATACAATTTCCAGGATCAGGGTAGGCTCTGCACACGAGAAATCCAGGTCCAGTGTGAGCTATAAATTCTTTCCACCCCGGCTTCTCCTCCTGAAATATTTGAAAAATGAAAATAATTAAATGGCGAGATAACCCAGTTGTGTAAGATAATCCAGTTTACTTTACAATTCCAATGCACGTTATATAAGAAAGCCCGCCTGCCTGAAACTATGCCAAAACTGGAAATGGTGTAATCTACCTGCATCTTTACTTTGGCTGATAAATCCAATCTATTCGAACAGGCCGACGAGGATCTGCCCAGTATTTCTGGTAGGCGCTCTCCCAAACTGTTCTGATCAGAGTGCAATTTCCTAGAACTCGAACTTTAATTCAAGCGCTGGACGCCACTCATTCCTTCACCTCTCAGTACCAAACAACACAACACATACACGCAGACCAGAGAAGACTCGACTCGACTCACACAAACCACACAACAGACCAGACTCATTCAAAACATGACATGGAGCTCCAAACATACAGACCAGACTCACGCAGACAGTCCTGAGAGGAGAAGGAAGAGAAGGGAATGGAAAGAAGAGATTCAAATTTGATAAAGGGTCGAAGAAAGAGATTCAAATTTCATACAAGGGTGGAAAATTGAAATAAAAGATGATCTTCCTTTCTCAACGGTTATGCTTTTTTTGGATTGCCAACTTTGCAAAAGCACACTGACACTTGCCAGTTGTGTCAAAAAGTGACAGTCGAGGGATTGCACGATGTTAAAAGATGTTGATCGAGGTTTAAAGTATTATTTGGAGAGCATCTTTTATTCAGGTTTGAAAAAACATAATTTACAATTTAAAGTAGGCTGACGTGTGCGAATGAGGGGTGCCCATGTAAGAACAATATCTTATCTTCTAATCATGATTCGTGACCATTATAAGCAAATAACTGTATGGACTCTTTTAGGTCATTGGACATATTGATTTTAACAGTCATGCTTGAAATTGGTAACGAGACATTTCATGTATTGCCGTAATAGTAGAGGAAACTAGGAAACTTATTCATGGGCATTCAATTTGGGAAACTCATTCCTGGGTATCAAACTTGTTGATTCATTGATTGAGATGAGAATGTTTAGTGTTCTTGCTTGAAAAGTTTTGTTGAATATGTATTATGTTTGATAAATTGAATTAGGAAAAAATGTTGGTGAGTTTTTTGTTGTTGTTGTTGTTGTTGTTATTGTTGTCTTTGGTGATTTTCTAGTCAAGAGACTGCATTCTTTGATCTAATTATGGATAGTTAGCTGAGGTGGAATATAATTAAGGAAATATCTAACTAAATATAGCTAAGTTTGTCTACAACTTTAGCATAATCTAGCAAAAAGAATGAGGCTTTTCATATGAATAAGAGTTCTTGTGATTACCTTGTGGTAGGTAGTGAGGGCACCATGGATGTCCTCACTACCTCTACCTACAATCTCATGCTTCTCTAAGTACGTAATAAAAACCTAATGCATGAAAAAAGTTGAACACACGCAGCAATAAAGGACTTGCAATTTGCAAATGAATGGGCTAAAGTATATAACTAATACAGATTAATGGCTAATCAGTATGAGAGTAAAGGCGATACAAAGAAGAAAATATCTGTTGCAAAGCCAAGTTTCCCCCGATTAAGCTGGTCAAATCATTGTTACCGGAAAAATTAGACTCGTAGTTTAGTTATGGATAATTTTTCATTGTAAAGGAAAGTCTCACGGTTAGGTTTTTGGTATGAATTGCATTGTCAACCATGTAAATAAAAAGTGCACATCTCCTATATCATGAAATCAAATATTAGAGCTAGGTAGAAGCAAGCTATGTGATCTACATATAGCTTTTCCCTTGAAGTTGGCACCATAACCCTTTAAATATAAGCATATTTGTGTGAAGTCAATGCTTATATTACCAATATGAAAGACAACTCTCTTTTAGATTACATAAGCCATTTATGTCCATAGGCGATAATAAAGAAGAAAGGAACTTGTCATGTGGTAAGATCATAAGATCATTATGACTGAGATAGAAGATCCCATAGCCTTCTATGCCATGCCCAAACTTTGGATGATTGATTCACAAGAATTTAGTAAAACACATTGAAACATTTTATACTCAATGGCTTTTCTGTCCTTGCTTCAAATTGCTATCACCAGCCTAGATCCAAATTCTAGGCTCTATCAAGCGCCGAGATGGATCAAATATCTCGAGGTGCAAACCTCTTCCTAGGTATCTATTGATTTGATTCAAACCAAAAGACAAATATTTTTATTTAAGGTCCACATATAATATTTTTATTATTAATATTTAATATTATTTATGGCTAACATATAATATTTTTTATTATTTTTTATTTTGTTAGGAACGAACATTACAACATTTCCCCATACATGGTTTTAAAACCATATGCAAGGCCCTCCTACAAACATGGGTTGCCATGTACAATAAAACTATGGGTTATTTAGGAGGCCTTGCAGATGGTTTAATAAAAACCATGTGCAAGGCCCTCCTAAACTATGTACAATAAAACCATGGGTTGTTTAGAAGGCCTCGCAAATGGTTTTAAAACCATGTGCAATGCCAACATTTTTTTGCAAATAATTCTTGTTATTTATTATTATTTTGTTAGGTAGGAACATTACAACATCTCCCTCATATTGTGATTTTTTCTTGACCAGCATATTTTTTTTACGGATAATTAAATTTTTACTTTTTTATTTTTTTGTTAGGTAGGAAGATTACAACATCTCCCCGATATTAAATTGTTTTTGTGGTCGACATTTATTTTGGCATATAATTAGAAAATTTATCTTTATTATTTTATTAATAAAAATAATGTTACGTAACGTTACGTAACATTACAAGATCTCCCCCATACTCAGCGGTAGAGCGCCTCTCGGCACAAAAATTGACAAATTTATAGTGTGTTCAACTTGAATCCCTGGAAAAGATGTAAGATGTCCCTTGAAAGTCTCTAGTTATGTTTTTTTCTTGTTGATGTGACTTAACATTAATTTGTTTCAGCAATTTGTCTTGCTAATGCGGCATTTCATGATGTAACCAAGGGTGATTTTTATGTCGTGCTTTGTTATTTTTAATCGCCTTGCTTATTTATTTAATCTCTGAGAAATGAGCATTTTTTGGGATATTGTTTTTAAAGTGAAAATGTTTGTCCTATATTATAGGGTAACAAGAAGAATCTAGGTTTCTCACGTATACTTCTTCTCCAATGCACTTTTATGATCTGATATGTGGGGTGCAAAACAATGCGAATGGTAGATTCTAGAAATACAAACCCCAAAGATATTTTGCTACAAGCAACAAGAGTTAGAAATGCCTTGGGATTGAAATTGACCAAGTTGAAAACACGACATATGATTACAAAACAAAGTGTTCAGGGGACATGGAATACTGATTCAAAATCTAAAGTGAGACATAAATTATTGCAAGCTCTACTTAATGCATTATACCAATGTTCCACCAAGCTTCCAGGACATGGGGACATGGGAGCGGGGAAATGCAACCGTGGCCTATATAGAAGTTTCCCTCAAATTTTAGGAAACGTGAAAAGGGATGTTGGGATCTTCAACATAGAGGAGCCCGCCAGAAATACTACAAAATTTATATTAAAACACATAAACATTGAAAATTGGAGCATAAGTCATTAAAGTCTTTAAGATTATTACAAGTTTACAACATACATCAAATGAAATAAAATGAAATACATCCATAGTCCATACATAAACTATAAGTGATAAAACAACATCGAAAATACAACATATTGAACAACGAACTGAAACCGAGGTTACTGAGAAGGAAAATAGTGGACGGCATGGTTCTTTATCATTTTTTTTTTTATAAAAAAATGTCAAAGGAAAAGTGGGGATGCCATTCTTAGGAGGGAAAGGTTTCCCTTCTATGTTTACTTGAGTTTCCTTCAAATGATGACATGGGGGGGCTTTTTCTATGGAGTTTCCAAGGTTACAAGACCAGGGGTGATTTTAGGGGCGAATTTTAGCCCAGTGGGCTATTTTTCCATGTTTTTCTCCCAAAAAACATTCGCCATTTTGCATTTTTTGAAGCCCTGTTTTGCCCAATTTTGATGGGGTAAATTTTTTTCACCCCAAAAATCGCCAAATTATTATATAAACGATATAAAATCCTTGGAAATTAAAATACTTTTTGAAAAATATCGCCAATCATTTTATAGCTGGTGTTTTAAGAATTGGTAATATTCACCAACATTTATACACTTTTAAATTAGTATGGTTCCTTAAAATCATCCCTGTACAAGACGTGCGGGGGTCAGGAAGCGTGTTTCCTACCCTTGGGGACGTGTACCCGTGTAACACTACATTATACGTTGCACACCAGGGATGCTAGAAAGCATTGTGGTTCCTTGAAGATAGAATTCATGACTTAAATTTTAGTGAAATGTTAGGCTTGAATGGAAGACTTGGAGGCTTAAACTTTATTTCATATTAGCTTTAGAAGGGTATTCCCTAACATTGTCCATTTAAAGTGCATTTTAAGTTGCTTGACATCATTGAGGACATGATTGAACATGAGTATTTCTTTTGTTCATGAATGAATTCCATTATTTACAATTTAGTTTGGAATCAAACTTGTGAGAAAGGTCTAACTAATTGTACCAAGTTAGTATGTCCAGCGGAAACAGGATTTAACGTATTATTGGGATGGAAATATTGGTTTGATAATCAACATTTGTTGATTATATAAAGTTGAACTAATGGACTACTATATGAATCTGTTTCTTTGAATGCATATTTTTTATGTCACAGAATATTGTTTGTGTTTTACAATATCCTGAAGCTACAAAGGTACTGAAGGGTTTCCATTATCTTTGAACAATTAATGTGGTAAATCCAAAAATGCTACCATGATTAAGAACTTCATGCTCGTCCAGTATATAAAATCTCGTAGGCAATGAATTGTTCTAGTGAGAAGAAAATTTCATAACACAACTCATTAGAGGAAATTTGGGGTCTAAAATGGGCCTATAAGAAAACGCACCAACAATTAATTTTGTGAGTTGGAATTCAAGAACCAATAGAATTTCAATAAAATGAGTCAACCAGAATGGTTGAATTGACATATTTGTCATAAACAAAACTATTTTTCTCTTTGATATTTTCGACGTATCTTCCTGTTTTTTTATTCAAATTTCGAGCAGGATAGCTCATTGGATGCGGAATTTAATTCCGCATCCAATGAGTACCCACACTGCATACTTTTGACAGACCCCGCTACCCCAAAAATAAGAAATACTTGAAAAAACATGATGATGATGTCATCATCACGTTTTTTCAGGTATTTGTTGTTTTTGGTCTCGCGAGGTCCATCAAAAGTATGTAGTGTGGGTACTCGTTGAATGCGGAATTAAATTCCGCATCCAACGAGCTCTCCTACTCGAAATTTCAGTAAAAACACAGGGAGATATGTCGAAAATACAAACAAATTTTTTTTTTTTTTCATTCTTCCTCCAAAATTAATAAATATTATTTTATTATTTTAAATATTGTTTTATTATTTTATTATTTTCCTTAGGAGGCCCATTTTAGACCTCAAATTTTCTCTAGTGTGCTTATCCAGTTTCGGTCTAGTAGGAAAGGAATATTACATAGAAACCACTTAAAACGCTTTCATCCATTGGATTGATGACAAAGTGATCTGAGGTGTTGGAAGCATGTTTCAAGTTTGTCATACGTTCATGTAAGGGAATCACAAGATATTCATAATTCCTTCCATCATTGAATGCAGATAAAAAGACCATCTAAAAATTGTGTACTCTACCAATTGCAAATAAAAAGACCATGTAAAAATTGTGTAGTCTACAAATTTGATGATTTGGGTTAGAATAGGCAAATTATTCTTGCATGATTTTGAAAAAGTCCAATCGAGATTTTCCAAAATCCAGGTTATAGCTATCAAGTTCTAAAATTTTGGGTGCCCCAAGGGTTTTTGATGGTGTTGAATCCATTTCTATCATCAAAATTTCGATTAAAACACAGTTAAATTCTGATCTTGCAAAATAAAAAATGTCAGATTCTGAGAAAACATCATCGTCCGAACCAAACCCTCATACTTTTAGACAAGCCCTCTTATTCAGTTTTAATAAATTTTAATAATGTGAGGATTTCTTTTATAAATTTGAATCATACATTACTCCACATAAAAGTCCCATAGATAAGGCTATGTTTGATCCAAACATGTACCTGAGACTAATCCATATATTTTAAGAGAAAAGGTATCAGATGGCTTATATTGATATAGCTAATGAACTTAGAAGATGGCTAACTAATATCAAGAGCCTTGCTTTAAAAAAGGGTGTACCTCATTTCGTGTTACGGAGTGGGTGTAATGCCTTTGGATAACCAGCTACTAAGGGAGAGGGCATGGCGGGACTCGATGGTTGATTCACAAAGTAAATCTTCACCAAGTTGTAATTATGGATTAGGAACGTTTCCTTGTATTTTGAGTATGTATGAAATCACTGTGGATTGGGAACGTTTCTTTGCATTTTGAATATAATAAATGTTCGGTTTTTGTTGACCCGAGGTGATGAAGCACATTTTATGTTTGACATACATTCATGTAAGGGCATCACATGATATTTATAATGCTTGCCATCATTCTTGTAAGCAGATAAGAAGACCATCTAAAACTTTCTGTCTAAACCTCTTGATGATGTCATATATGTAGGAAAGCAATATTAAATATATGGTTATATACGATATATCATATAAGAAAATCAACTTTATTTTTATTTTAGTATAAATAATCCAATAATATAAATGATTAAATAATCATATATAATTAAGAAATCTTTTAGTAAAACTATTTCCCAAAAGTTTTTTTTTCATTTATTGAAGTTTAATAGTGTGAAGATTTTTTTATAAATTCCACTCATACATTGCTCCACATACGAGTCCCATATGCAAGGCTATGTTTGATCCAAACATGTACCTTAGATAAATCTATGCCTTTTAAGAGAGATGGTATATGATGGCCTCTATTAATATAGTTATTGAACTTAGACAATGGCTAAATAATATCTAAGGGCCTTGCTTTTAAAAATGGTGTAACTCATTTTAGAAGTATCATTATGAAATATTTTCCTTGTAGTTAGGGATTAGGAACGTTTTTGTGTATTTTTAGTTGTACGAAATCATTTCTTTGTAATTATGGATTGGGAATGTTTCTTTGTATTTTGAAATATACTAAATATTGGATTTTAATGCTTGTTGTCATTGTAGACAGATAAGAAGACCATCAAAAAAATTATATTTGAACCTCTTTGTGATGTCCTATATACGAATAGGGAAAATTTTAAGGATCCATAGTTTTCTCAAAGTGTAAAAACCTTGACGAATCTTACGAAAGATTTTATATAGTTTTTGGACAATTTTGGTGATTCTTATAGTAAAAAAATTATCCCATGGGGTCAGTGGGATGGTGTGAAATTGATGCATCAGTTAAACATATAAATGGCTATTAGGAAATCATATAACATATATTAGTAGGATATATTTTTTTAATCTATGCACAAGCCTATCTTGCGTTGCAAGGCCTTCATGAATGATGTAGTGGTTTAGTATTTTACAAATCATTGCATGATATGGGGTCAATAGGATGGTGTGAAATCGATGGGGTCAATGGGGTGGTCTGAAATCAATTTATAACCCAAACATATAAATGGCTTTGAGGATATCATCTAGCAATAGTCCAGATATATATTTTATCTACACTAAAGCCTATATTGCATTGCAAGGCTTTCATGTATGGTGTTATATCTACATATTAATGACATGAATTTAGTGTTTTAGAGACCATTGTAAAAAATATCGATGCATGAGTTTAGTGTTTTATAGAGTTTGACAAAATATTGAGTTCATATTTTATGATTTCAAGTAGACTATTTAGGTTGAGGCTGATAAATATGAAGAAATTATAACTTAATTTTTTACTTAGAATTGATGGAATTTGTATATAATACTAAGAAGTTATAATGTTCACTTGTTTTTTGGTATTGCTCAACAAGATAAGGAAATTCCTTGAACCATTATAGGATTTGGAAGGATAATATTGCCATTGTCCAGCTATAACAAATAAAGAATTAAGAGCATGTCCCCTTGCCTTCATGCTCTAGAATATTTTTTAATAGAATATTTATTAAAATGTTAAATTTAAATATATTGAGTATTTTATTGAACTTGTGAAATTAAATATAAATTTTCTTTTAAAATAAGTTTTTAAAAATATAAATAATGGATATTTTATTAAAATAATTAAATACAAAATTGCCATAAAAATTATAAAATTAATAACTTTTTTATTGAAATTTAAACTAAAAGAATAATATACAACCATACAAAATTCAAATAATATTTATGGATTCATATCAAAATTTGTAAATACAAGAACACATATTAGATAATAAAAAAAATTAACATAATATTTTTTAATGATAGATTCATCCATAATTATCTATATAATGTTTTTATAAAATAAACATATTGAATATATTTTTTAAAATTATTAAATTTACAATTTTTTTTTTTAAAATTAATTAAAAAATCTAATATATTTTATATTTAAATATATTCACATGTTATTAAAATTATGTGAACCCAAGTTAAATAAAAATTGTAATGTAAAAAGTTTAAATACATGTATATGTGCATAAATAAAACTCTAATCAGAAATATTATTATAAAAATTCGTGAATTCACATCACATTTAATAATGTAATATGCAAACATACAATTGAAGACAAATAAATTATAAATAAACATCTATACATATTAAATTCAAAATAACAATTGTAATACATATTAAATTTTGTGTTACACAAATACACTTAACAAATTATAAATATACAATTAGCGTCAAGGGTTAACTCAATTGGTAAGACGTGCGCACACTTTCTCGGTTTGGGGAGAGGTCACGGGTTCCAGCCTTGAGTCCTCTTGGGTTACGCCTTCTGCTAGGATGACCGGCGGGGGAAGTATTGCTCAGTTTCCCGTGGATCTTTCCATCTGAAAAAAAAATAAAATATTATAAATATACAATCATACATATGAAATTCAAATAACAATAATGAATACATATCAAATTTAACACACAAATATTATATATATATAATTTAAACTTTAATTATAAAACATTTAAAAAATTAAAATAATTTTTTTTTAAAGATAAAATCATCTATATTTATTTATATAATGTTTTATAAAATAAATATATTGAATATTTTATTTAAAATTATTAAATTAGCTTTTAGAAATTAAATAAAAAATATAATATATTTACGCCGTAAGGCGTTTAACAAGTGGGAGTCGACTCCCCCAATTAATGCATTTTTTTTTATCCGTATATTTTTTTAGTTCAACGATTCGGATAATCTCCATCGTTTATCAGGTGCGGTTAGGTGCACCGGTGCACAGTGGCACATGTGCCATCACCGTCAATCCACAATGGCTGCTTCTTTCTTCTTCGAGCCCTTCTACCTATTTTCCTTCACAAAATCGTTTTTGCAAAAGCCTGAGCTACTGCGTGTGTGGATTTTGTTCTTGGGACATCATTTGTTCTTTTCAAAATTATGTGTTTAGCCTGGGTCGAGATGCCAATGTGGGTCGAGATGCCAATGTGCCTGTAGTCCTTACTATGTATGAAATAAACCCCACTGCAAAATCATAAATAACGCCACTGCAAATTCAGAGTGAATTGATATAACTACACAAAATTAATGAGAAAACTGCAAATCACCTTAGACAAAGCGTAATCATGGTGTGTTAAGCTCTGCAAAATGATGGAATAGCCTAGCCATGACTCCATGGGTACAATTTTCATGAGTTTTTGAGCTCGTTAACATAAAACTAACACATTGTAAAATTCAAAATCGAACTGATATTGAATCAGAGACACCTAGCCCTGGTACTGCCAAATATGTTAAGAACTTCGAAATCCAACTGATATTGAATCACAGATGCCTAGCCCAGGGACTGCCAAATGTTATGAACTTTGAATTCCAATTGATATTGAATCACAGACGCCTAGCCCCAAGACTGCCAAATGTTGAGTTTTCCATCTCTACACACTATCGTTGGTATGTCCACCATTGTGTCTGCTACCTTTCTTGTCATCCCCCGGTCCTGCTGGCTTGCATCATTAATATCTCTGGCGTGACTCAGAGGCCAATATTTTTCGGGTTGGTATTTTCAATTGGCATCTGTCTTTTAAAATGATGATGTTATTAAAAAAAACTGTCCTTATCCTATTAACATGAAGATCACTTACAAACTAAGAAAACCAATCTTCAAGATTCTGACATTTGTTGAGAGACAAGCAATTATTACAATTCAATCCTAACCTAAATTGTACCAAAGTCAAAAGGTTAGAACAGTTCTACTGAGCCAAAAAAAATGTGCAAGTAAAAAAAGCCTGTTTGAATCATGTGAAGATTGGGTAAAGATGCATGTTGAAATCATTATAGGCAAGTGTTTGACATGTGAATACCTTAGATTAACTATGAGTGAACACCTTGTGAAAATTCTCTCTAAATCCAATTTTTTCTTTGTCCAAAAACATTGAATTATAGACCTATTAAATTTGATTTGATTTTTGCATCCTTGAATGAAGAAATAAACAGTAAGGGTGTTCTGGAAAATTTGCTCGCCAAATAGAACTACCATGTCTGATATATTTAAGCCCTTTGATGCAAAGGTTTTTAATAATAAATCAGCAGTGAAATTGGCTTTAGAAAGATTGCCTCTAACTCGACTTGCAATAGAAATTCTTCTATCTTTTGTGTCTTTCTTCACTAGATAGTTAGGACCTCCTCTCTATATATCCATATATCAGCAACCGAAAGCAGTGATCATTCCTGTACACTTTACATGTCTAGGAAGCCTACATTGTATAACAAGAATGCTGAAGAATATAATCTTTACAAGAATACTGAAGAATATAATCTCAAAGCCAAATGAATGGGTGGTATAACCTCAAAGTGAATGACGGGCCTCCAACGCATTAATTCTTTAATGAACGTTTTTTGCATCAAACTGCAAGTCCCTCCTGCAAACTTCAAGCCATCAACAAATTGCTCCATTGCCTCGAGAATTTCCTATGATTCAGAGCACAAAATACATAAATAACTTAGTGAAAGCTGCTGCCCTGAAAAAATATCCCGATGTTCTATTTCTAATAAGAATCTGGTGAAAGAATCCAGTTCTTAAAAAATATCCTGAAAAAAATCCAGTTCTTAAAACCACATGATTTGTATCTAAGCAAAGGTATTTGAAAAACGCGAAAATAAACAATGCAAACCTCGAGCCGGGTAAGATCCATGAAAGAATAACTAGGGGCCTGATTTCTGTGAGTCCATAATGGTGAGGTTTCTCTGGCCTCTTTTCCTCTTCGTCCTTGAAAAAAATGGTTCCTTGCATACATTGTGGTACAAATGCTCCCGATTCTAATAGACCCCTAGCCCAGGGACTGTGAATGGGTGGAAAAAGTGAATGCGAAAGGTAGGTTGTCTCTTACCTCCCACAGGTGCTCGTGGATGGATGCCACGTGAACTGCATGCTGGGGAGGGATTCATGCAAGAGGACACTTTAAGGTATGGGCTCCTCTTTTCTAGTCCCAGTCCAACATACTCTCCCTAATTAACTAGCTCTATCTGGCTGGCTGGTCTCATCACCGGGGATGGCTTTTAGAGCTTTCTGGCTAGATGTGGATGATGCGTGACGTGGGGAAGGTGGCCCATCCGGTGAGATAATATTATGTTTCTAATTACGTTTACATCGCACAAGATAGATTATGTTATGTTCCAACTATGAAATTGATGAAAGATAACGCTCAACGAAGGAAGCTTGGCGTGATAGCTATTATTACGAAGGCTAGTCCAAACCCGTTAGGTGATAAAAACATGTGTGGCTAGATAGATTCATTGTGAGGCTTGGTGAGGCATAAATCGGGGTTCTTTAGGCCTATGGTTATGAAGGAAAAAGGTGAGGTTACAAGTTAGGTTGAATGGTGAAAATGTGCATCTTCTTTATTTTTAAAGGTTAGAGGCTCCTCCTTCCTTCCCGATGAAAGGGGTGGTTCGTGGGTTCGTCTAGCTACACTTGTTCGTAAGACTTAGTCGTTCATAAATACTTAGTGTTTTCATCTATCCCATTCTCTGGCCACACATTGATAACACACAGGTTTTACCAGCCAGTTTCGTTTATTCTCAAATCCATCCCGCATGTTTTTATCTTCTCTCAGCCCGCTCGGTTTCACTGCGTACTCTTTAGCAACTGTGTTTTGCACGCTATACTATGGTAATCAATGTCTATAACGCCATGTTGTATCTGCATCTTGGTGTTTGGTTATTCGTGTAGTCCATAGAAACTCTGGTATAACTTTTTATCTACAGGGGAAACATAGATTGCTTTAGTGCGAAACGAAATGATGGAATAATTTAAGGGTGATGTATATAAAAATATATTTATAGATTGTGATGGATCTTATGGAAATATAGAATGAATAAGAACATTTAGAACTTTGATTTCTATATTGCTATCTATTTGAATTGGTAATAAATACATACATGGTCACTATAATGACAGAAACGTTTTCCAACTCCCCAAGAAACATACATATACATATGAAGCAGAAGTTCATTTTATGTCACTCCATATTTCCCAACCTCATCGGATAAAAAATGGCTACCAGGCTTACATAATTTATTGAGTAACATATCGATGATTTTGAAGCATGCATTTTAATTAAAATAAAAGTGCAATGTGTTGTTCGCACCTTTCTTTCTCGATAACCTTAGCGAGGGCCTGCCTTCTCTCTCACTACCTTAGGAGCGATATCCAATTAATCCCAGCTAGGCCAGCTAGCCAGCAAGCGAGAGAGTAAGTCCACCTAACCTTCAATCAATAGAAAAAAAATCCCCTTATTTCTCTGCTCCAGCCGGTACTAATTGCTCTGAGGTAACTAGCCTTAGTCCGTTCCAGTATCCATTATTTGGCCCAAGCACCGCACTAGAACACTTCAGTACTAGGACACTTCTGGTAAGGTCTTATATTAAGGTACTTAACTTGCCTGTCGTCTTACCCTCACGTCCATAGGTCGAGTTCCCCGTAGAGTAAGGTCCATAAGGTAATAGCTTTTCAGGGTTTAAATCCATAGATCATTTGAAATAGACTCTCTAAATATGAACGTATCAATATCTCAATCACTTAGATCAAACGGCTATCTCCCTATGCTCCCTGAATGTAACTCCCTCCTTCTTGGCGTGAATGAAACCATGTGTCCTGTCGAATATCCTAAACGGGTGCATAGTAAATAATGCATTGTAATGTAATTCAATCGAGGCAAGAAAAGGAATCCCAAGGGTAAGAGAGGGCCCTTGGAAACCTGCAACCCCTGTAAAGTGGGGTGCGCCACCATAAGAGGCTTGTTTATTATTTTAATACGCATGATAACTTCCTGAAAAGGAGTTTATTAAGAAAAAAAGCTTAGCTTTGTGAGTATGAGGTTATGACACAATGGGTTAAAAAGGTTTCTTTTCGATAAGGCTCAGACACCAGCTGAGCTTTGGGGTATTAACTCATTGGTTTTGTTAGCCCTATCATTTTTCAGTAGTTAAATTACAAGTTACTCTATCCATTCTATATTTGAGGGATACTACATCACCCACACCTTTTAAAGCTTTTTGAAGCTAGAGAACCTGACCTCCTCCTTCCTTTTATTGGTGTTTGGCCCTTTATTTTATGTGGGGCTGGCTGTAGCGTTCCTCTTCCGGAACATGGAGGTAAGTCAGTAAAGCTAAATATTCCTTCTTCTTCATTTTAGCCATGTTAACCGGGGTCCATTAATTGAGGAGTCATAGCCAGGAGTCACCATAGAGATCCCGATGAAATTCTCTATATATTACATTGCTACTGGAGTGTAAGAATTGAGAGGACGTGAACTCAAAAGTCTGGTGCTTCTTCTCTTGATGTCAACATCGAAGTGTTGTGAGCTACATTATGAATATTTTATGGAGGTGGTGGAGTTATGGAGATTATTGTGAGGTGCTACCTCTTCTTTAGTGATTGCATTAGAGTTGTAACTACTACCTTTTCCAGAAAGTAGAGTTGTCTCTCATTTGAAGATGTGTTCTTCTCTAGTGATTGCATTGGAGTTGTAGCTACTACCTTTTCCAGAATGTAGAGTTGTCTCTCATTTGAAGATGTGTTGTACCTCATGGAATATCCTTTAATTTGATTGTTGAATGCATATTGCTAAAGACTGTGATGTTGCTTGCACATGTTGAGACTCCATTGTGGAGTGTGAGACTTTTCTCCATGAACTATTGACTGAGCATGATCCATTTACAACGTGAGTGGAGATGTTGATGAATTGAACCTCTCCTCCTCCACACCATATCAAACTAAGTCTCCCTCTATTGCTGCAAGTTTGTGCTTGGGATCTCGGCCTGTAGACTGCTATATTTCTATGTGTTCTTGTGCTCGAGTCCCCGAGAATATTATGGAGCAGCATGTTAGCATGTATCCCTCTTGGTAGCCAGATATCCGTTGCATTATATTTGATGTTGTTAAATGGATCGACATATTGTTGTCATAGGGATGGCTATATGTGACTCATTTTTTGTCCCAGTAGAAGTGTATCTTTCCTCTTAGGAATCCCATTATCTCTAGTTTCTACTTTCACTACTTCTTCACGACTTACAGATATTCTATCCTCTTCCACTCCAAAGTTGGAGATTACATTATAGAGATTCCTTTATTCATTCTCTCCCTGTGAGTATATACATTGAAAGGTGTGTGTGAATCTCTCTCTCCCCATGAAGATCGTCTCACTCCTTTGTTGCGAGGCCCTGCAACTTGGAGTCTTATGTATCAAAGAGATTTGCATATCCGACTTGGAGTTAGATTGCATTTTCTCTACATAACCCATGTGTTGAGACATTGCGTAGATGCACTGAGAAATATTATTGGACCTTTGAATGCATTAAATGCAACATGGGCCCACATATTTTTGATGACGCCACTTTTTGAAAAAGAGTACTTGGGTAAGTCGAGACTATTGCATGTAGATTTATTCATAAATTATGAATCATGATTCATAATTATAAATTGGATTATTATTTGAACAATTAACATTCAAATTGAAAATTTGAAACATACGATTTGATAAGATATCAATTGGAAGACTGGAAATTACATAAAATTTGATAAAACATTGTACCAGGAGCCTGTAACAGGAAATCAAACTTAAATATGAAGGTACACTTGAAATCTTATTTGAAACACCTATTTTTATTACTATTACAGACAATAAAAAATTGCATATTGTCAAATATATTCCTGAGTTGTTATGAGTGTATTTCTCAGTGTATATATGTGTGTGTGTGTGTGTGTGTGTGTGTGTGCACATTTGGTAGTCATTATGTTCCATAAGTGTTGAACACAAAACCATAAAAACATTTATTGTAAATCAATGTGAAATCAATCTACCAAATTTGGACAATATTTAGGAGAATTTGAACAGTGTTGCAAAGTGTTTGACATAATTCCTGAACCAGACTCCATACGTAGTTAGCAAAGAATACTTTTCTTGATTACTTTTGAAAATCCGATAATGTAATGGCCAATTTATTTAGTAGATAGATCCATTAAAATTTTGCATCTACACTAAACAACAAAAACTAACAATTCATTGTCATTTCCACGAGAGAAAAATAATTTTCATGATTACTTTTGAAATTCTGATAATGTAATGTTCAATTATGTGAATAATATAATGTTTTTTGTTGTATATGTCCACATCTCCTTGCTTTGCTTACAACACGGCGTTTTTTTATTGCAACCCTAGGTACAATTGCTAGTTTATAATTAAATATATTTACATCTTGTTAAAATTATGTAAACTCAAGTTTAAAAAAAAATTAGTGTAAGAAGAGTAAATACATGTATATGTGCATAAATAAAATTCAAATAAAAAATATTATTATACAAAGTCATGAATTCAAATCAAATTTTGATAAATAAAGAACAAAAATTGTAATTTGTAAACGTACAATCAATGACAAACTATTTGGAAATGAACATTTATGCATATTAAATTCAAAATGACAATTGTGAATACATATTAAATTTGTAGTACACAAACACACTCAACAAATTATAAATATACAATCATACATCTAAAATTCAAACAAGAACAATGAATACATATTAAATTTAACACAAGCATTGTGATATATAATTTAAATTTGGATTAAATTTATATTAAATGTTTTTATAAAATAAATATATTGAATATTTTAGTAAATTGTTAACTTTTTAAAAATTAGATAAAAACTCTAATATTTTTTTAAGGTAAATATATTTAAATATTTTTAAAATTATGAGATTATAATGCAAGAAGTGTCTATACATATAAATGAAATCCAAATAAAAAACATTATTATACTCAATCATGAATTTATATTGATTTTTTATAAATATTCAAAATATATTGTAATACACAAACAAACAAGTAAATACACAATTATAGCTATGAAATTCAAACAACAATCCTGGATATGTATCAAATTTTGTAAATATACAGACAAACAAATTAAATACATAATCATATATATGAAATTCAAGCAACATCCATGAATTCATATTAAATTTTGTAAACACACCAACACAAACAAATTATAAATGCATAATGATACATATGAAACTCAGGCAACAACCATTAATACATATCAAATTATGTAAATACATGAACTCTGAAACAAATTATAAATACACAAGCATACATATGAAGTTCAAGGAACAACCATAAATATATATATCAAATTTTGTAAATACACAAACACACAAACATTAAACATAAAGAAACTATAAAGACCAACATTGCATTTCAAATTTTTATCACTACCTTGAAATAGCAATATACTTCGATAAAAATATATAAAAATATATGTATATTTGAAAAGTATTTCTCTTAAGTTTGAGAAATTCTATTGTGATGAGATCAATCTCTAAAAGTTTGAAACTTATTTTCCCCCTCCTTGTCCTAACTTCTAACATATAAATCTCCCCAAACGTAGTTTGTTTTTATAATTATTTTATAGTATATATCAATATGTCATACACATTTATTATAAATAGATACATATAAATGAAACCTAATTAACAAACAAAAATGTACAAACATTACACTTCAAAGTTTTATCACTACCTTTACCCAAAATAAAAAATTAGTTAATAAATAAATATGTATATATTAAAAGATCTTCTCTTAGCTTCAAGAATCATATATTCTCTACTGACGAGGCCAACCACGTGAAGGTGGAAGCTCATTCCCCCCCCCCCCCCCCGCCTCACTTCTAACCTATACTCATACTACGCTCATCACTCACCCAACCCAATCTTTTATTTTATTTTAAAGCATATATCAACATGTCTTACACTCTCATTGTAAATAAACACTTAAATACCATCAACCACAAACACAAGCACAAGCACAAACACAATCACATACACAATCACAAGCATAAGCACAAGCACAATCACAATCACAAACAAAGTACAAAATACCATCAATTATCAAAATATCGTTAATACCCAGCCCAATCTTTGGTTTTATTTTAAAGTATATATTAACATGCCACACACATTCATTGCAAATAAACACATAAAAGCCATCAATAACAAACATAATCACAAACAAGTACAAATTACCACCCATCATCAAAATATCATTAATACACAAACACAACCCAATTTAAATGCATTTTTAAACATACAATTATTAAGAAAATTTTAAAATGTTTGAAGTATATATATTACCATTAACAAGTTATTTAGTTTTTTTTTTCAATTAAATTTCATAATTCATACAATGTATCATTAAATAGTTTTATTTAAATTTAAATTTTATCATAAAAAAGTACTTCTGAACAATTAAAAAAATAAAAATAATAAGTGGAGAAAGAGAGACAGTGCACACATCGTTAAGAATGACCATGGTTCATTCTTAAGGGCATTGAGAAGGGGCTTTTAAGCCCCTTCAAAAAAATAATATTTTTTTTATTAAAAGATTTTTAAGAGTACTACACAATAAATAAATGAATGTTAGATTGTTACAATAGTGAATAATCTCGTAATCTTTTCATATCTTCTATTGGGAGCATGTAACTGCTTCATAGGTCATGGCCATGCAAATATATTCCTCTCATCCCCTCCAAAAGTAATATATTTTGAATGAAATTTAGTGACATTCCATACCGTCAACATAATGTAACAAAAATTGCATAATTTGAAAGTTCATCATTTAAGTGAGTGACTAAGCTTATTTGATGATTAAAATAGTCTTAATACTTGAAATTGGTTTAAGACAGACTTTGCTCCATAACAAGAATCAATGTCGAATCTTCTACTTTAACTAAAACCAAAAGGAGCATAGCCACTTGTTACACTCACTACACATAGATCCTAAGAAAACAAGAAATACCATTGAAAACATAAAGAGATAAAAAGATACTCTACGAAATTGTATCATTTTAAAGCATACTATGAATTTAATACAATTAAGAATATTAAGAATATGGACATGGTGAAAATTAATAAATTTGTGTATGCATCTCTCTCTCTCTCTCTCTCATTCTCTCTCTCTCTCTCTCTCTATATATATATATATAGAGAGAGAGAGAGAGAGAGAGCCTATGGCTATAAAAATGGGAGGTGGTGAATAAGTTGGAGGTTGATGTAAGAAGCCTCTCAATTTAGATAGGCAATGTTAAAATTACCTAATAATGATATTGTACCAATATTTTATAGCTCAAAGGTCAAAATGATTAAAACAACTGATAGAAGTGAAAGACAACTCAATGATATCTACATTGGAGGTCATTGTAGGGAGATATAAAACCTAAGGTGGAAATAGATATAGAGAAACTATTTTTTTCTTTCTATTTTTATAGAAAAATGGTGTCTTTCAAGGAATAACAATTATTCTTTTGAACAAAATTTAAGTTTACAATATCTCCACAAAGAATAGCTAAATTTGTGGGTCCTGGAAATGCAAAATGACACTCTCTTTGAGTAGATTAGATTGGATCGGAGGGAAGCAAAGAAAGGGGTAGGGATGGGTTTGGATTAAATCGAGGCAATCTCATGAAAAGAGCATTAGAGGGAAGGGATGGATTATAGAACATGGACGTGATGGATGGATTGGATCATGGACATAATGTAAAAAGTGGGTCGTTGGTTGAGAACTTAGTCAAACCTCTCGAAAATGGATGACGGGGAAGGACTCACTGGAATTAGCAGCTCCTTCATGAGATTGTCCAATGAGTGTAGAAGTGTTGTTCCATCAAGACTCTCCCTTACAACTTGACATTATAAATATGCTTTAGGCAGGTTGCATATTGACTCCAAATTTAGCTTAGCTTTGTACTTCTCCACTTCCTTATGGATTTTTCAATTTGGAAAAATATCTATCATTTTTCATAAGTCTTTTAGCTTTCTTTCATCTTCTAGAGCCTTATTTGTTTGTTGTTACTAAAATCTATTACTTTTATTAAGAAAATAATAATATCCATCAACATGGAATCAAAATTTAAGAGCTCTTCATTGATTACTGTTAGTGTGGATATCTTCGCATACACCCCTTCTATCAACCTCTTCACAGCTTACATGATTATTGGGCATGAGGCGCCACTACTTTTAAAAACATGCCTTTGCTTTCAACCTCTCCACAACTTACAATGAATATTGGGCATCTACCCTTGCTACTCTTAAACCGACAGGGTTTTTTTATCTTATCTCTCATTGTAAAAGTTGGTTGGAGAGGTCCTCGTAGGTAACATCAATGGTTTGGTCAATAGGCAGGTAGCAGGTGCATAGGAAAATGATGGTAAACTAGGAATCGGTGCCCCAAAACTTATACATAAATTGATTAAGGTTATAGTTTCGATTGGAAGGTTTTTTCCCTTTTTATATGGATGGGGTAACTAGCGGTTAGGAAACCAAATTCTAGTTTATTGTTTGGGTACATACATCCTGGGCAGCCCGTAAGAGGTCAATGTTTTAATCCTGTTTGGTCAATTTTAAGAAGTCGATCTTCTTCAACAATTTGTTGATGCATATATAAGAGAAAAACCTCATTCCTTGACCTTTTCGAATGAAATCCAAATTGAACTAAATATTAAAGCAACATTTTTACAAGTTCATTGAGCAACTAAACGAAACCAGTGAAGGAAGGATGCAGGGAAAGGTTTTATGGAACTTTCTCGAAGCCATTATTGTTGAATTGTATCATGGGTATTTGTCATAATATTATAACTCCCTTTGTATAGTAATTATTTCAATGGCCTTTGTAATCCCAAGCTTTAATCCCTCACTCTTTTTAGCAGCTTTCTTCATACTACAATGTATTTTTCGAGAATGTAGTAGCTTAGGACCTGTTACTTGAACCTACTTTAAGTCCCCTCTTCATCCTGATATTTAGGCTACTATTCTTTTACCTTTGAATCCTAACCTCTCAACTTATAATAGTAAGGGTAATGGAAAAGCGCATCTTCTAAGTTTGTTATCATTTATTATAATTTTAGAGTATGGATAGATGTCATGGCTAAACTATTTCCATAGTGTGCTAAGATCTACCCCCTAACTTATGAAGATGACATCAACAAATCCTAGACATTGAGGCTATGAATATCAGACATAATAGTAGGACTTATGATCCTCTAATTACTTATAATAAAGAAGCATCTTCTCTAGTTGACCCTCAATATAAGGTCACTAAACCTCACCCTTTTCTTAGGAACCAAAGAAACTAAAATTGCATAGGTGAAGGTGTGATTTATAGTATATACTCCAATGCTCCCATTCATTTGAAGAATGCCAATTTAGGATCTTATGAAACCTGTTTGACCTAGCAAGGTCCCTACCTATTCTACTTGAATATCTTTGTCGACCACCATAGGTAATCCATGACCCTTGGATTTTATAACTTTTCTTCTTTTGGGTCTACCTCATATCACCCCCTTTCTTATATTTTCTCCATAGAGACCTACCTCACTAAGTTTTGAGCCAACAAAAACTAGGATTTCCTTTGCATCTCATTTGAAACCACATTTGATCCAAAATCCGCACTCGATCCAGATCCATGATCACCTTTCAGCCAAGAAAAACGACCGTCAAAGGCTTCTACTCGCTCCAAATTTTCTCTACCATCAAAAACAAGGAAAGGGTTTAAGCAAGATAGAGGGTTTACTTTAGGGCTATCAGGAGTCACAGACTCTTTTACGGTGCCTTGACCACCAGAGAGAGGGAAAGAAGAAGTTAGAATTCCAGATTCTAAACCTATGAACTCCCCACACCTATCTTGGGGCTTGAGGCACCCACCAATAGTTGCATGCTTCATTCGTTGTCCACAAATCCACAAATCTCCTCCTTTGAGATCAAATTTTCACTGTAGGCGACAAGTTGCTTTTCCATATTGTACTTCACTGGCTACACCTACGTTGACAAACTCTACCAAAACCCAAAAATTTAACTAGGGTTCCGTAGAGCTTCATTTGATTCATCCTATATAACGAACCTTACTTTGATCAAATAGGGCTTTGAAATTTTTTCCCTCATACCAATAAAAAAGAATTTCATAACAATTGTGATTATGAGTGAATATCTCATCCACAATTCGCATAATTTAATAGATACAAGGTTAGCAAAACAATGAAATATGTTCCTCTAGTCTATCTCCAACTTTCATATCGCGATATCAGGAGACAAGACTACTTCTTGCGATGGGACAGTCACTAAGATTTTATGAAAATAGAAACAAATACAAGTATATTGTCCTTGGACAATAGTCTTGTCCAACAAAATGAAGAAAATGATTAAAAAATGAGCCAAATTCTATGTTTTACATTGTTATTAAATGCAAGGAACTCTCCATGAAATGAAGAAGCCAAAAAGACTATATAAGATACTTGGAAAACAAAATAGCTTTTTCAATACTTACGAAAAACCTTTCTCTAAAACTATCCAGAAATAATATCATGGAGCTAATCCTACGATCAACACTCCGAGTTAGTACAAGATAGACATTCTCATAAAAACAAATAGAAATTGAACTCGTTGTTGGAGAATTATTAGATTGTGGCAGAATAACTTGATGTAAGAGTCCATGCTTAATAGTGGCCGTACTCATGAGGAAAATTATGGTTCCTACAGACTCTGTATTGACTACCGAGTATTAAATAAAGCTATTATTAAAGGTAAGTTTCCCATTCTGTTTCTGGATGAACTGTTGGGTGAGTTTCATGGTGCCAATTATTTATCGAAGTTGATTTGAAATCAATCCATTACGAAACAACTTCAAGGATATTCCCAAAACTTCCTTGTGTACGCATGAAGCCCTACATGAATTCTGTGTCATGCCTTTTGGACTATCCAACACCTCGGCTATCTTCTATGTAGCGATGAATGATTTATTCCACCCATACCTGCAAAAGTTTGTACTTGTCTTCTGTTATGGTGTTCACTTCGGTCCTCTTGACGCTACTGTTCTAATATATTCATGACAGTCCGAGGAGAAATTGCAGGGGCAGATTGCAAATGAAATCTTGTCTTCAATTTTGGGTCTATTTTTTCCTTAAAACCCAGATCAAGAAGTGATTTTGGTGTTTTCTAGGCAGTCATAGCACTGATGGGGAAACTAAAACTCAAACCTGGACATCAAAACAGCCCCAAGTTTCAAATTTGGGCATGGTTTGTGCAAGTTCTAAGCATCATCCTCTGTTTCTGGGAATGCTGGTGCAAGTTAGGGAATGTTCTCACCTCCAGAATCCAGATAGCATTAAACATACAGAGAAATGAAAATCATCTTAAATCAATTCTGAGCGAATTTGGACAAAAGCATTTAATGTTGGGCACTTTTCCACCCTCAATCTTCATCCTAACCTCTAAATCTGGGTGAGTTTGAGATGAATAACAGCAATGATGGGGCCTAAACTTAGTATATAGGCATCATCTCTCACATCTTAAGGAAAACTTTGAGCGGTCTAGTTCGGTTTGGACAATTCTAGCTAGTAAAAGAGCAATGAATGAATGAGTATTCTGGGCCTGTTTTTATTCAAATTTGTCAAGCCTGTGGATGAAGTGGGAGTGAGAAGCCATTCTGAGAATTTTGTGGATGAAGTGGGAGTGAGAAGCCATTCTGAGAATTCTGTGGATGAAGTGGGCATGATACAGCAGTGTACAATAGTGAGGCTCTATTCCTGGACCTACATGTGTGTAAAGGCAGCAGTAAGAGGCTCTGTTTTGATCTCCAAATTAGAAAAGAGGAGCCTTATGCCAGTTCTGGGTAAAAAGCAGCAATGAAACTATGCCATTTTCAAATTTTGGGATATTTCTGTGCATGTGAAGTTCCTTGTGCACTAAAATAGCATTAAGTTTCCAGTTCTGGGTAGTCTGTACATGTTTAAACCTCATAATAATGATAAACATCCCTAAAACTCCAATTTTGCAATTTTGGGCAGTCTTGAGGCTGTATTAGCAGTTATGTGCATTAAGGCAGCATGAAAAAAAACATCTTTATGAAAACAACGTCTTTCTTAAGCGGGATTTGAGCTACAAGTTGGTAGGGCACAGATTTCAATTTGCTTTTTCTTATTGTAAGATCAAATTCTCCCCTTTCAAAATCTTCATAAAAGCCTTGAGAGATGATCTATAGATTGAGCGAGCTCAGAACTACCCCTAACTTATGAAGATGCCATCAACAAAGTCCTAGATTTTGAGGTTATGAACATCACACATAATCTTAGTATTTATGATTCTCTAATTGCTTATAATAAAGTAGCATTTTCTCTAGTTGATCCTCAATATAGCAACATAAGGCCACTAAACCTCTCCTTTATCTTAAAAACTAAAGAAACTGAAATTCCATAGGTGAAGGTGTGATTTATACATCATAGATTGTAACTACTATCATCTCTATTACACAACCCAATCCACCAGTCAATATCCTATAATAAAAGAATAACCAACCCGCACCCAAATATTATATTATTGAAGATTTAACTTAGAATCCTTGTTCTGGTTGAGGATGAGGATTTTTCGAATGGAACTAGCCGCGCGAATGAGATTGGAACGGCGTCCTTCCGCGGCTAGGGTTCCCTAGCCGCCGCTCTGCGCAGGCCGAGCTTGGCTGGAGCAGGACAGGCTGCTCACAGCACGGACTTCTTCAGCGTAGGCTCCTTCTCAGCGACGGGCCAGGTTTTTTCGCTGCCAGTTTGTGTTTTTATTATTCTCTGTGTGGGGTTTTCTTTCA